>CM051256.1:68312086-68642086 GCA_027921565.1 Artemia sinica
GGACGGGTGTTTGCTTATTCCAATGCATGTCTTTCTCGGTTTGTGTGTCTGAATCTACGTATTTGTTTGTGTTTTTGTCTCTCTCACTCTTTTTGCCTGCATGTCTGGGCGGGTGCTTGGCGGCTAAATGTCTAAATCTATGCATTTGTATGTGTTTTTGTCTCTCTCACTCTTTTTGCCTGTGTGTGTGTGTGGACGGGTGTTTGCTTATTCCAATGCATGTCTTTCTCGGTTTGTGTGTCTGAAGCTACATATTTGTTTGTGTTTTTGTCTCTCTCACTCTTTTTGCCTGTGTGTGTGTGTGGACGGGTGTTTGCTTATTCCAATGCATGTCTTTCTCGGTTTGTGTGTCTGAAGCTACATATTTGTTTGTGTTTTTGTCTCTCTCACTCTTTTTGCCTGTGTGTGTGTGTGGACGGGTGTTTGCTTATTCCAATGCATGTCTTTCTCGGTTTGTGTGTCTGAAGCTACATATTTGTTTGTGTTTTTGTCTCTCTCACTCTTTTTGCCTATGTGTCTGGGTGGGTGTTTGCTTATTCCAATGCATGTCTTTCTCGGTTTGTGTGTCTGAAGCTACATATTTGTTTGTGTTTTTGTCTCTCTCACTCTTTTTGCCTATGTGTCTGGGTGGGTGTTTGTTTATTTCAATGCATGTCTTTCTCGGTTTGTGCGTCTGAATCTACGTATTTGTATGTGTTTTTGTCTCTCTCACTCTTTTTGCCTGCATGTCGGGGCGGGTGTTTGCTTATTCCAATAAATGTTTTTCTTAGTTTGTGTGTCTGAACCTTCGTAATGGCATGTGTTCTTGTCTCTCTCATTCTTTTTGTCTGTGTGTGTCTGGGCGGGTGTTTACCTATTCCAATGCATGTCTTTCTTGGTTCGTGTGCCTGAATCTATGTATTTGTATGTGTTTTTGTCTCTCACTCTTTTTGTCTGTGTGTGTCTGCAGCCAAGGTTCAGTTGCACGGTTTCTTAGCCCTTCAGCCAGGAAGGCCTTTCTCAAAGCCTTGTCCAGCAAAAATAGAACGAAAAGAGCTGTTTGAGTGGGTAATACTGTCCCCTAGATGTGGCACTCAAAACGAGTAGAAATCAATTTTTTTTTTTAATATAATGAGCAGGCTTAGACCATAAAACATATATTTAAGGGTTTCTGTCCCTTCTTCTTCCCGATGAATTTCGACTTTTCACCTCTGATACTTTATGAATTGCTGATCAATGCTTAAACACAAAGTTAATGAGATGAGACATTTTTCATAAGGTCGAAGAATATAGACGCTTACTGATTTCATTTGCTTTAAAATTATTTTCGGGACTCAATTGTTTTATAAGACAATAACTAAATTATAGTTCAATTACCCTCTGTATGATGAATACTTTCAGGAAAGTACCAAAAAACTTTAGCGTAAAGATGGAGAGAGGGGAAGGTAGTCTGAAAAGGCAGCCAATTTATCCATGGAATAATATCTGTGGCTTTAAGAGATCAAGAAAAAGAATTTTATAAAACTTACCTTGAGGCAATAAAAATCCTTTGGGTAACAGAGATTGACCTGGACATTGCATTGGAAATAATACAGCTCCATGGATTGCAGTTGAGCTAGTAGTAATTGCATAAATTTAAGAATTTATTGCTTTTATAAGCTGCTGTAGTCCTTGTTTGGGTGTATCATGCTGACATTGCTCTGTAATTAATTGAAGCTTGGTATCATCTGCTGGTGTGATCACTTTCCTTTGTTGATTGCAGATAAGAATTTACTGTTAGTTAATTCTTTGTTGTTTGGTAATATTGTTGAACTAAAGAAGGTGATTCATTGACAGTTATTGACGTACTGTGAGTATTATACATATAATGTTAATTATATGTATAATAGCCAGCAAACATAGCTGATATGTTTGCTGCCAGTTCTAGACTAGGCAATTCGTGCATTATTGAGCAACTGACGATGCATTTTGTGAAAACTTACAGGGCAGCAAAACATTATGCGTTGGGGTACACCGAGGAAAAGGGGAGGCTTGACTTTACTTTAAGAGATAGCACTGATTAGGGTTTTCCTCCACTCGCTGCTCCTACTTTAGTGGCGACTATTATCCAAGGAAGGAGTGTAAGTAGAAACATCACTTTAATTTATGCACAAATGAAAAGCTACACAAACACATTTCCACTTGCTTGAAACAACTGCAGACATCGTTGAAGCTCGCTGAATCCCGTTAAGACACTTCATACGGAATATTTGTATATTTGTTGCTTAAATTGGCTACACTGTCGTTTAAGTATGTTATAAATACATCTTTAACGAATACAAAACTATCGTTTTCCATCAAACTGAGTTTCCTATCTCTGTGGTGTGTGATTAGAAATATCTAGGAATTTGGAGCATGCGCTGTATTTCCAGTGGATTAATGGAATTCAAGTCTTTGCCAAGGTGTTTCCAACAGATCTGTAATTATAAAAAAAAACTAAAATTATAATTAATGCTAGTAAAACTGATAATTTTGAATGCGGTTTATGTATCCCTAAAATAAAAGCAAGACATGAGGGATTGTTAGCCTTTAATCAAAAATTAATATCGACATATTTTCTAGTCAAATACATCAAGTGGGAATGAATATGTCCTGAATTTGTGGATAGCTGCAAACAAATAAGCAAAATAGTTTTTTTATGAAATGATTTTTGTTACTACCCATAACGGAAACACTCTTCTCCGGAAAAAGAATTGTTTTGCACACAAATGCTTATAACGGACTACAATAGAATAAATGAATAAAAAATAGTAATTTTACTAGTGTTTTTGAAGGAAGTATAAAATATTCGAAGCAAAAAATGAGAATTAACGTTCAAAAATGACATTTCTATGGTTTTCATCTTAATACTCTAAGCTGTTGAAAAATGAGGTTTAGCTTTCAAGGTGTGAAGACCTCTATTACAGAAAGAATCGGAAAAAAGTGGATATATCGCTTAGCTTTTAGTGAATAGTGATAAAAGTTATACTACATTGTAGACAATAAAGTGCATTACAGGATGGCACAAAATCCAACACATTATTCGAATTAATCAGTGTATTAATCACCAGAAAATTATGAAAACAATCCAATGAACATTAGTTTCCCAAACAAGACCATAGTTTCGTTAACCGGGTTTGACTTTCGCTTTCACGAGTGACAGTGACTATGGCTTCGAGCAATGATACCGGCGGCCAAAATGAAAACGAAAGTTTATTCCCCGTCGATCAACAAAAAAGCGTCGTTGCATTATTGAGACTTCTGAAAGAGGTCTTCGGAAACGTTAAAAAAGTCCCTGGTGGGAAAGATAATGTTAGAGAAATATGCGACCGGATCCTGGCTCTACACCAGACTGTAATAGAAGAAAATTCGGAGCTTCTCCGTAACAAGAATAAACACCTGCAAAAAATTGTCGAACTACAGACCGAGTTGCAAGAAATTCGTCAAAGTTCACCCATCATTCAGAATCATGCCCGGTCGTATGCCAGCGTAGCAAAAGGACCCGAGTCGCATTGCCTGGTCCTCGAACCAATGAACACTACCCTAAAGAACCAAGATGGAAGGAACAGATCTCAGAGAAACCAAAATACTGAACATGTTACCAAAGATATATCCCAAGTGCTAAAAGGGGATAACATAAAGTTCGCAGCAAAGAAAATTGTACCGGGACGAGGAGGTAAATATATTCTTGAAATGCAGAGCAAAAATGACTTAGATGAAGCCCTCATGGTTTTAACAGAAAAATCCGAACAGTTGCAGTTCAAACCAAAACCAGTCGAGAAGCGTCTCCCACGAATGGTAGCGAAAGAAATACCAGGTTACGTAACACGCGAAGAATGCATGAGTTGTGTGATGGACTCAAACCCCTCAGTTAAAGACCTCGTAGCGAAAGGAGAAACCTTCAAGGTTATCAGTGTTGTAGAAAGAGGAACGAGAAAAAACGTGATTATTGAAGTCAGCCCAGTATTACGGAAGAAAATCATTTCAAATCGTGGACTTAAGTTCGGGTTTTTAATGGTTGAATGCGAGGATCACATCAACATCATTCGATGTACGAAGTGCTGTCTCTATGGACATAAACGTTCGGTTTGTAAGGGTGATGTTGCGTGCTCATGGTGCATGGGTAACCATGCTTACGAGGACTGTGAAAAACCTTTTACAAGTCGCCCGGTGTGTCGGTCATGTAATAAAAAAAATGTCAAATGTGAGCCACATGCATCCTATGAATTTAAAAAATGCCCAATTGCTCGCGAAATCACGGATCGTCTCAAGAAGAACATTCAGTATAATTGAATACTCAAAATGACTTACTTAGTGCAAACAAACTGACATTTTTTCAGATTAACCTTCAGCACTCTTATAGCGCACTAGTTCAGCTTCAGAAAACACTTTGCGACCTAAAACCAGATGTGGTATTGTTACAAGAACCGTATGTCAACAAGTTTGGAAAAATAACATGTGTACCAAGTGATTATGCAGTATTCTCAAGGTTTGATTTTGAGAAAAGATTCTTTAGTGCTGCAGTATTAGTTAAAAAAGAATTTAAGTGCGATATTCATTATGATGAGTCTACAAACGAGTGTGTCACCGTATCTATTTACTTGAAGTCAAGAATCATTAGAGTGTCATCAGTATATTGCTCCCCTTCGCTGCAGTCCTTAGATTATCAGCTGAGTATTTTGGATAGAATGTGTAATTCTTTTTACGTGATAGGTGGGGATTTTAACGCTAAAAGTCCAATGTGGCTAAACGGTGGTTCTACTGATCATAAAGGAAAAGAATTAGAGGATTTTGTAACTTGTAAACAACTTGTTGTTATTAATGATCCTGATTCACCCACATATTATCATCATTATTCTAGCCCAGATGTTACGATTGCTAGTATACAACTTTTGACATATATTGAAAATTGGAGAGTCCTACAAGACCCTCCTTCACTGTCAGACCATTTGTATGTAAGTTTTGATCTCAGTTTTAATGATGAGATTAGAGAGAAAAATGTGAACCAGCGATATAATTTTAAGAAGACTAATTGGGACGTATTTAGTGCTGTTTTACTGAACCGTATTGATGAAGTTTTTGCATGTAATTTGGCTTCAGAAGAAGCAATTGATTCAGCCGTTGATCATTTAACTAAATTATTACAGAATGCTATAAAAGAATCGACTCCTATGTGTCATAATAATTTTTTAAAAAGATACTGCCGCTGGTGGACACCACAATTAAGTGAACTAAGGAAAGAATATAGACGTAATACGAGAATTTTTAAAATATCAAGATCGATAGAAAGCGAAGTAAATATGAAAAATGCTAAAAGTAAATATAAGATGGAAATTTTGAAGGCTAAAAAAGAAGATTGGAGGCGTTTTTGTGAAGAAAGGGGGACTATGGATCCGTGGAATACGATTCATAAGATTTGTAGGTTGAAGGGTGGGACTGCAAAGCCTATCCATATTAAAAAGAGTGATGGTACTTTTACAAATTCAATAACTGAAGCTGGGGATGTACTTTTAAATAAGTGGTTCACGAAAGATGAGATATCAGATGACAATAGCTATCATCATACAATTCGACAAGAAGTAAAGCAGATATTAGAAGAAGATGTAGAAAATAGCGAGGATTTTCAGCTTCAAGACCTTTTAGAAACTATAAAAAAATTAAAACCAATGAAAGCCCCAGGCCCAGATGGAATTTTAAATTTAATTTTGAAAAAAAATATGAATGTAATTGCACCAACTCTTTTGAAAATTTTAAACGCGTGTTTGAAAGTTTCGTATTTCCCTAAAGAATGGAAAAGGGCTAATGTGATTGTAATAAATAAAAAGGGTAAAAAAAATGACGGTAACGCCCGATCATATCGCCCAATAAGTCTGCTTTCTAATTTGGGAAAAATTTTTGAGAAGTTAATAATGGGTAGACTGAATAATTTAAGTAATGATAAAAATTGGATTTCTGATTATCAGTTTGGTTTTTCGAAAAATAAAAGCACGGTAGATGCGGCTGATAATTTGGTGACTATGATTGAAAAAAATAAAAAGAAGAAGTTATTTACATTGTGTATATTTTTTGATATAAAAGGGGCGTTCGATAATGCTTGGCATCCAGGAATTATTAAAAAGTTAAAGGAAAAAGAATGCCCTTCTGGCTTAATAAAATTAATTCATAGTTATCTATCAGATCGAACAGTCGCATATGAAAATGGAAACTTACATTTACTAGAAAAGTCATGTCCACAAGGTGGAATTCTATCTCCTTTTCTTTGGCTTATTAATATTAATGATATTCTTGAAATTAATATAAATGAAAATTGTTTGATTCAAGCATACGCTGATGACATATGTGCTATTATTACAGCAAAGAATGTAAGTACACTGGAAAAAGTAGCAAATAAGATTTTCGAGAGTTTTGATAAATGGGCAGTAAATAATAAATTAACATTTGATACATTAAAAACAGAGGCCGTCTTATTCACAAATAGACATAAAACACCCTACGTTAATTTAGTATTTGGAGGCGACATTATTGAAGTTAAGGATAAAGTTCGATATTTGGGTGTAATTTTAGATAGGAAACTTCTTTGGACAGAACATATAACATGCAGAATTAATGAAGCTAAGAAATATTCGAGTCGTCTTTTAAGCGCGGCAAGGACGACCTGGGGCTTAAAGCCTTTCGCTCTTAGAAAATTGTATAAGTCAGTAATTGAAAGTACCATTTTGTATGCTGCTCCAGTATGGATTGGGGCCTTAAGAAAAAAAAATATACAGAATATGTTACAGTCAGCACAAAGATGTTCAACCCTTAGTATTTCAAAGTCATTTAGAACTGCTCAAAATCATGTTATTACAGCCCTTTCTGGTGTCCTTCCAATCGGTCTAAGAGCAATAGAACTGGCAGTGATGAGGTTTGTTAAAAAGGGACGTCCTCCTTTTTGGCCAGATATTGTGCATCCTAGTTTTCCTTTAAATAGATACTCCGTTGATCATAGCGTTTTTACCGATGAAATAGTTGCTGAGTTGCTAGGAGTTGAGTTTCTGATGGAAAATTATTTTTCACCTATCCAACTGAACCGTAGTGTTTTAAAAAATGCTCTATACAATAAATGGTATGTAATATTTGAAAATTATATGAGTAGTTGGCCTGTTAGATTTTTCAAATGTAAAGAAGATTTAATTTGTGCGCAAAAACTTGAACCAAGCTATATCTTAACTCAGTTTATAACAGGCCATTCGAAACTGAATTATTTTTTACATAGAATAGGCATGACGGATAGCCCAACGTGTGAATGTGGATGTATAGAAAACTGTGAGCATGTCCTGTATGACTGTCCTTTTTATGTTCGTCAGAGGTTTAATATGATTTTTGAATTGAGAGAATATAATGTTAGCTTCCCTTTTGATTTAAGTTTGATAATTGGTGATAAAAATGTTAGGAACATTGTGAAGAAATTCCTGTATAACACAAATAGATTTGTTGTTTGAGGTTATTGTGAAAGTTTTCTGAGGAGTGTTTAGTGAATGTGCAGTTTTTATTTCCTTTTTTTTTTTTTTTTTTTTTTTTTTTTTTTTTTTTTTTTTTTTTTCTAAGTATTTTAGTGCTTGTGTATAAATGTAGTTATATAGTATTGTAGCGTGAAATACCTGTTTGGTGCAGTCACGTAATAAAATCATCATCATCACTCTAAGCTGTTCCTCGGTAAGCTGTTGCAGTCTTTTAACGGCCTGCATTCATAGAAGGTGTTTCAATGTAGTTCACTATCCTTATCCCAATTCATTAAAAGTTTCACTGTAATACCATTAGCTTCAGTAGTACTAGAAATAAGTTGTAGCAGTTGTGGTAGCAGTAGCAGTGCAAGTAGTTGAAGCAATATGCACATTTTGCCTAGTCCGATATCACCCTTAGTTTGTCCTGAAAGTCACAACTTAATACCCTAAACCATTCTTGCTGGGATACTGCTAACACGCGCTTTTAATAACCTGCTTGTACAGAGTTTTTGTTTCGTTCAACATCCCCCCCCCAAGTATTCCCTGAAAGTTTTCAACGTCCTAAACTTGTTCTTACTATTTGTAAGGTAAAGGATACTTCAATAGGCCCTTAAGGTCCGAACCGAAGTTACTGATCTCCGTCTCAAGGGCCTTCACCCTGGAAGCGCAATGGGGAGGATTAGGGCCAGTCATCCTATGCTTTCGCAGACCCTTCCTGTTTACCTTCCCCAGTAATCTTTAGGTACCCATTTTGAGCTGGGCCAACTCTGAATGAACTTCTAGTCACACCACTGGTCTCCGTCCCAAACCAAATAATTGGGTACATCAGGATTAAAACGCTCACCCTCTCAGACAAAGGACCCTCACTGGCAGTAGTCGCACCAAGAATAGCAATGGCAACAGTAGTAGCAGAAGCAGTATGGATGGAGTGCTTTTTGGGTAGTTTCATATCTACCGGTTTTTTATAATTTGAAAAAGAAAGTTCATTTCACTTTTCAAGAGTCAAACGTGATCGGAGGGCAACTAGTCCCCTCCTCTTTTTCTGATAAAATTCAGAGATTGTGGATTTGATAAAATTTTCTAGATAGCCATTTTGTTAAAAATTGTTTAAAAATCAGAAAACAAACCCCAAGAGCCCAGGGGCATGTGTTATTAGTTATGCTCTGTGGGGTAAACAAGGTTCTTATAAAGGGAATAGTCACATAAACTTCACAGGGACTCATTTGATTGGAAATTAAAAAATCTAGCTCATTTTTAAAGAGTCAAAAGGGATCGAAGGGCAACATGCCCCCCCCCCCTTGCGCCAGTTGTTTCCTAAATATATGTGATAAAATTTGAGATTGTCATTTTGTTCAAAATAGTTCAAACATAAGATAATAAAACTCCAGAGTCGACCTTGCCCTAGGGCCACATAAGGTTCTTATGTAAGATGTGGTCGTACAAACTTTATAGGGGGATCAATCGATTGGAAATGGGAAGTTCTAGTACCCGTTTTAAGAGTCGAAAGTGATTAGAAGGAACTAGCCCCATCCCTCCAGTTGTGTCCGATAAAATCCTTAGATAATCATTGTGTTCAAAATTGTTCAAAGGTCATATAACAAAAGCTTAGGAATCGATACAAAGCTCCAGAGCACGGAGGAAGGGTTGTAAGTACGTTTTCGTTGAAGTCCGGAGGGTGGCTTTATTAGCTGTATGGGATTGGAAATTGAAAGTTCTAGTTCCCGTTTAGGAGTCAAAACGGAACACAAATCAGAGAGCCCCCTCCTGCTTTTCTCCCCCAAAATTTAAGAGTTAAGTGATAGTAGTGTCACTAGTCCCCCACTCCCCAACACTGTTTTTCACCAAATGAATTCAGTCAAAATTTTGAGATGGTCACAATGCCTTCGGGATTGACACAGCCACACAAAGCCCGGGGTTGTTAGAGCTGCATGTTACTTCCCTTGGGTATATAAGGTCTTATGGAAGGGATTCTTCATATAAACTTTGGAGGAGGGTCATTTGCTTGGAAATTGGAAGCTCTAATTCCCTTTCAAAAAGTAAAAAATGGTCGCAGGACAAACAGCTCCCCTACACACCCTCTTTTTCCCACATGTACCTAATCTAACTTTTGAGATAGCCATTTCGTTCAAATAGTCAAAAGATCATATATCCTAACAATGCTTTTGGGGTTGACACAATCCCATGAGACTTAGACAAGGGCTGTAAGTTATTCCTCAGGAGTATATCAGTTTTTTTTAATGGAAGTGGTTGTCGTATAAGCTTTGGAGGAGGGCTTACACGGGGGAAGATTGTTATAGGGAAGAAGCTTAAAGGGAAGATTGTGATCGGCAGCCTACTAGCCGTCCTCCCTCATGGCATCTTTTCTCCAAATGTATGGGATCGAAATTTTAAGAAGGTCATTTTATTACAAATAGTACAATTATCAAATAACTAGGGTTCCAAGTTTTGACCCCCCCCCCTCCTCCAGCCCTTGGGAAAAGGGTTAAAAACAACCCTACTTACCCATCGTTAACAAATACAGTTTTTATAAGAAGCGTGGTCGTATAAACTTTGGAGGAGGCTCATGTGACTGAAAATAAAAATTTATTTCGCCCCTTTTAAGGGTCAAAAGTGACTCCTCTGGCATTTATTTCCCCAACAAAATGTTGAGATATAATTTTGTTGATAATAGTCCATTCCTAAAACAACTATGCTTCCGCGGTGGACAAACCCCCTAGCCCCGGGAGAGGGCAGTACGTTAAGCACGTTAACTAATATTTTTTTCTTTTTTTTTTCCATGGAACGGGTGATCGTAAAGGTTTTGGAAGACTCATTCAGTTTGAAATTTACAGTAATAGTTCCCCTTTCAAAACCAAATCTAATAAAGGGGCAACTCCTCCCCCACGTACACATATCCCCCTTAAATATATCAAATCAAAATTTTGAGATGCCCATTTGGTTCAAAATGGTTCGAAGGCCTAATAACTATATCTGCAGGGTCTATATACCTCACCCTAGCGTCTGGAAAAGGGCTATAAGTAATAAATTTAATATATAATAGTTATCTTATTAAAAACACTAATTAAAAAACGCTTTCCAAAAAAGAAAGTTTTTAAAAAACTAATTAAAAAACTGTAATAATTTATACTAAAAAAGACCAGAAATTACTGAACTTAAATGAGATTAAATTACCAGACATTAAAAAGAATATACCCAAATTGAATCTGCAAATCAAGCTTAATACGAACAGCAAATCCTTCTCTTTTAAACAATTAAATAAAAAAAACAAGTTTTTAAACTGAAAGTAAGGAGCAACATTAAAACTTAAAACGAACAGAAATTATTCCGTATATGAAAGGGGCTGTCCCCTCCTCAACGCTTCGCTCTTTACGCTAAAGTTTTTTATTGTTTTAAGAAATAAAGTTGTGAGACAGAGTCAAACTTTAGCGTAAAGAGCGAGGCGTTGAGGAGGGGACAGCCCCTTTCATATACGGAATAATTTCTGTTCGTTTTAAGTTTTAATGTTGCTCCTTACTTTCAGTTTAAAAACTTGTTTTTTTTTATTTAATTTCTGATCGTTTTTTAGTTAATGCAGCTTTTATTTTGGTTCACCGTCATTGAATACGTAAACAAAATTTGCATAAAAATTTAACTTTTCTTTTGCTAAATGAATATCTCTAAATTTGATTAGGAAGTAATTTACAAATTAACTTACGTAACTAACTTCTATATTCGTATATGTTTCTTCTGGCAAAAAATACAAAGTTGCAGATTTTTGCAGATATGAGCTTGAAACCTATGTAACAGGGTTTTCAGATACGCTGAATCTGACGGTGTGATTTTCATTAAAGTTCTTTCACTTGTAGGGGATGTTTCCCCCCTCTTTAAAAAATCGGGTAAATTTTCTCAGGCTCGTAGCCTTTGATGAGTAATACTAAACTTAATAAAATTTATATATTTAGAATCAGCATTATAAACACATTCTTTTGATATATTTATTGACATCAAAATTCCGTTTTTAAAAGTTTCAATTACTATTGAGCCGTATCGCTAGTTTTTTTTATTGTTTTTTTTTATTACGTATATGTTATTACGTATATGAGGGGGTTCTCCCCTTAGTCAATACCACGCTCTTTACGTTAAAAGTAAAAACGAAATTTGATTCACAAACCCCTGAATCACAAAGGCCGTTTAATTAGAATAGATAGCTCTTTTGAAAGCACTAAAAAAAACTGTAGCGTAAAGAGCGAGGTATTGACTTGGGGGAGAACCCCCTCACATACGTTATAATTTCTGTTCGTTTTAAGTTCTAATGTTGCTTCTTTCAGTTGAAAAAACTTGTTTGTTTTTTTATTTAATTTCTGATCGTTTTTTAAATAATGCTTGGAAATCCGGCGCCCCCTTCATAGAAATGTCCCTTACCCCAAAGAAACATCCTTCACGGAAAGATTCTCCAGAGTAACCCCCTCCTCTAGCCCCCCCCCCTCCAGAAAAAAATCGTTCCTGAAAATGTCTGTAGGCCTATACTTCCCAATAACCAATAAATAATGCTGGCAAGTCCGGCGCCCCCTTCATGGCAATTTCCCTTCCCCCATGAAAACTTCCTTCATGGACAGACCCTCCAACATAACCCCCGATCCCCTCCCCCCCCCTACTACCAGGAAAAAACCCTTCTGAAAACTTCTGTATACTTCCCAATAACCAATACTATATGTTAACATTGGGTAAAGTTCATAACTTTTAGCCCTCCCCCTGGGGACTTGGGAGGATTAAGTCATCCTAAAAGACATATTTATCATATTTTCGACCATGCTGAACAAAATGGCTATGTCAGAATCATAGCTGTTGGACATTTGGACTATTTAAAAAAATAGATAAGACAAATTTTTATCTATAAGCATTTAGAAAAAGGTCATGTGGGGGAGGGGCTGATTGCCGTTCAATTACTCTTGAATTTTAAAAATGGAACTAGAAGTTTCATTTTCCCTCGAAATGAGCCTCCTTTAAAAAAAATCTCATATGCCCCTGGCTCATCACTTAAAACCCATACCCAAAAGCTCTATAAGATTGTGTCAACCCCGTAACTATTACTATATTATTTTTTGACAATTTTGAACTAAATAGTTATTTCAAAATTTTGATCTAATACTTTTGGGGATAAGAGGGCGTGGGGGGAGGTAGTTGTCCTACAATCACTTTTGACTCTTCAAAAAGAAATAGAACTTTGAATTTCTAACCAAATAAGATTTTTCCAAAACTTAAGCAACCACCTCTTCCATAAAACCTTGTTTACCCGGAAGCAAAACTTACAACCCTTGCCCGCGGGATCTGGAGATTGTGTCAAACCTGATGATTTAAAGAGGGTGTTTTGGGTAACTTGACTCTCTAGAAGGGAAGCAGAAATTCCAACTTTCAATCAAATGGGCCTCCTCTACACTTTACTCAACTACCTTTTCCGTTAGAACCTTTATTTGACCACGGTGCATGATTAACAACCCTCACCTTCGGGCTCTGGGGATTATATCAACCCTGAAGGCTTTGCTATATAATCTTTTGAATATCTTGAATTTAATCAATAAGATGCATTCGGGGAAGAGGCTTAGGGGGAAGGAGGACCTTTTGCCCTCTAATCACTTTTAACTCTCAAAATAAGGAGCTTGAACTTAAAATTTCCAAAGAAATAAGCCTCCTACGAAGTGTATTTGACCAACCTTTCCACCAAACCTCATATGCCTCCGGCGAATAGCTTAAGACCCGTGACTCCGGGCCCTGGGGCTGTGTCAACTCCAGATGCATTATTATGTATATTAATTTAAAAAAAAAACTTTCCAAAAAATAAGTTTTTCAAGAAGCACAGGCCATATTAAACTTAAGATCAGCAGAAATTACAACCTGTAATAACTCAAACTCAATACGACAGAAATTAGCATTAAAGAATAAATGAAATCCTCCAAAAATCAGAGATTAAGTGGAGCTGTCATTGAAAGCAAAAATTCAACAGGTACTAATAAACGAATCTTAAAACAAGTAAAACTTAAAATGAATATGGAAATCAAGCCAATAACGAAAGAAAATCACTACAAACAAAAGTTAGGCTACTGCCTCCTTCCCTCACTGTAAAAGCATAAAGCCGACTGTGTCACTTGTGTTTTACAGAAAACAAATCAAATTGATATATTGTCATTTCCACTTATTACAACATTGAAAATAAAATGGAAATTGGTGTGAAATAAAATCTTGAACTAATGATATTTCAGTAATGTTTCCATTGTAACTGAACCCCCGTGTAACTGAACCCCCGTGCAACTGAACCTTCGTATAACGGAACCCCCGTGCGACCGAACCCTCATGCAACTGAACTTCCTTTAACTGAACCCTCGTGCAACTCAACCCCATTTAACTGAAACCCGCGTGTAACTGAACCCCCGTTCAACTGAACGCTCGTGATACTGAACCCTCATGCAACTCAACCCCCGTGCAACTCAATCCTCGTGCAACTCAACCCCATTTTGAACTCGAATTCAATTTCGAAAAATCAAAGGTAATCACAGGACAATCAGCCTTTCCATCTTAACCGACATCCCCCCCCCAAATACATCCGATCAAAATAAAAAATAAACATTTGCTTCAAAATAGTCTAAAGATCAAATAACCATACCTTTGGGGTGAACAACCCCACCAGCAGCATCTGGGGCATGGGCTGTAAGTTAATCTAATTGCTTATTGCTAACATATAATGTTTATGTAGAAATTTTTGTATGAACTTTGGGGGGGGGATCATTTGATTGGAAATCAAAATTTCCAGTGCACTTTTTCAGAGTTAAAAGTGATCGGAAGGCTTCCACCTCACCCTATTTTTCCGCCGATACATCCGATCTAAATTTTGGGACGGCCATTTTATTTAAAACAGTTTAAAGGTTAAATAACTATACCATAGTTAAAAAACTATGGTTCTTAACTCTACTGTGCTTTACTCAATGTAAGTACTCGGTGGTTAAGTTCCACGAGGGTTCAGTAGCACGAGCATTCAGTTGCACGAGGGTTCCGTTATACAGGGGTTTAGTTACATGGGGGTTCAGTTACACGGGGGTTTAGTTAAATAGGGTTAAGTTGCACGGGGGTTGAGTTACACGAGGGTTCAGTTAAACGGAGTTGAGTTTCACGAGGGTTCACTTAAAGGGGGTTCTGTTGCATGAGGGCTAAGTAACAGGAGGAATCAGTTGCACGGGGGTTCAGTTGCACAGTGGTTCGGTTATACAGAGATTCAGTTGCACGGTGGTTCAGTTACACGGCAATTCAGTCACAGGGGTTCAGTATCTTGGGGTTCAGTTACATGTACCCCTTCAGTAATTAATAGCGTTATGTATCAAACATTAAGCTTAATCATATTAGTAAACAGCAAAAGCACGAAGAACAACAAGGAATTCCTTTTGCAAGACAGTGGAGATAATTTGAATGAATATTTTGGCCCTACGTCCAAGGGCCGTGCTCAGAAAGACAAAAATATATAAAAGAAAAAAGACTCACAACAACAAGCGACCAATAAAACCAAAAATTGAAAATTTTTCAAAGCAGTCTTAGCATCCTTACTTCAGCAAAGTTCAACCAGGACTGATGAAAAGGAAGTTAAAACAAGTTAAACAAGGCGATTCAATGAGATGAAAGAAAAATAAATTAAAAACACGTTCTTATTGCTAATCCAGCCTTTTTGGCAGCTAACCTCAAAGGTATTTTTGTCATCGGTTCTGTGTTAATGTCTATTGGTTTTTTAAAGTATTTCGTAAGATCAGTTTTAATTAAATTTGTGTATAGAGCATATTGTGGCTAGGATTTTCAAAAATATGGCTGCCTAATGCAGAAACAAATAAAACACTGGAAATATTAGAATTTAGAGCTTTGACTACATCATCTTTTTGCTGTTGTATGCACTTTTCTAAATTCTGGTGTGTTCTACCTATATAATATTTGCCACAATCTTATGGTATTTGATAGACCCCTCTTTGGCGAGTAACTGGGATTTTATCTTTACCAAAATTTAGAAAATTTATGATTTTAAAATTATTTGTGAATACTATACAGATTATTTTTGTAGAAACTTTTTTTTAAAAATTTGTAGAGATTTTCGGGATGTCGGGGAGGTAAATTATGTCTAAGGGCTTGGAAAAAATCTCACATGGTAAACTATACTTAATTTTACGGGAGTGTCTTTTCAAGTGCAAATTTTGTTCTGGCCTTGGGAAAGCATAGGGGTTTTGCGCCCAACTTATGTTAATTTCAGCTCGTTTTGAGTTTGACTCAGTTATTTATTTTTATTTGTGTTTGTTTTGGGTTTCATTTATTTATCGATGATGATTTGTGGTAGTTTCAAGCTTGGTAGATTATTTTATTTGATTTTTGCTCATTTTTTGTTTAATGGAGTTCTTTACTTTTCTTTGAAAACTTATTTTGTGGAAAAAGTTTTTTTAATTAACTTCTGTTCGTTTTATATTGACATAGTCTTTTCAGGGAAAAAGAAAATAACACTTTAAATCTTTCCGTTTTTAAGACTTTATAGTTTGGCCTGCTATTTGTATGCTGGAGAAAAATTTTCAGCAATTTTTAATAACATACACCATTTTAAAAATCTGGACACAAATAGTACTGTTTAACTTAGTTTCATACCTCACCTCTAGTTGACCTAAAATGGAAAACTTGATACCATTCGCAAAAAAATCTGTTTATTTTCTTTGATAGCTTTGATACACTTACACTATTTTGATTTGGTTAAATTTTAAGGGCAGAAGTAGCCTCGAAAGTTTGAACATAATACCCTCAGTCGTTCTTGTGATACTGCTGAGACGCCTTATTGGGAATTAGCATTACCACAGCGCATTTTCATTTAATCTTGAGGCAAAATTTAGTTTTTAAGCATAATGGGCGAATGTGAGGGTGGGAGTGGAAGGGGTATTAGTAGCCCTCCAATCACTTTCGACTATTAAAAAGGGCATCAGCCCTTTCTATTTTCAATCGAATGAGCCCCTTCCGAAGTTCCCACGACAACTCCTTCGATACGAAGTGCCCTGGTCTAAACAACAACAACAACAAAAAATATTACTTATCACTTTCAACTATTAAAAAGGGCACTAGCCCTTTGATTTTCAAACCAAATGAGCCCTTTTCTGAAGTTTATACGACAACGTCTCCTATAAAAACCTTATATGCCCCAAGGGCATAACTTTAAACCCTTGCCCTGAGGGCTTTGGCGGAGTATCCTCCTTAAAAATATATTTTCTATCTGTAAATCAACAACGCTGAACAAAATGCAACTACGCAGCTATTTCAAAATTTTTCCTGGATGTGTTTGGGGGAATGATGGGAGTGGGGGGGCTAGTTGCCCTCCAATCACTTTCGACTATCAAAAAGCGCACAACTCTGTTGAATTTCATAAACGTATCCTCAAAAACATATTCTCTATGTGGAAATCAACTGCGCTGAACAAAATGGCTATCTCAAATTTTTAATTGGATGTGTTTGGGGGAATGATAGGCGTGGGGGAGGGGCTAGATCCCTTCCAATCACTTTTGACTATAAAAATGGAACTAGTTCTTTGAATTTCCAATCGAATGAGCCTGTTTTGAAGTTTCTACGACAACGCCTTCTGTAAAAACCTTATATGCCCCCAGGGAATAACTTAAAACACTTTTGGGGGGATGTATTTGGGGGAATGATGGGCATGGGGGGACTAGTTGCCAACCAATCACTTTGGACTATTAAAAAGGGTACTAGCCCTTTGAATTTCCAATCGAATGAGCCTGTTTTGAAGCTTCTACGACAACGCCTTTTATAAAAACCGTATATTCCCCAAGGGCATAGCTTAAGACCCTTGCCCTGAGGGTTGTGGGGGAGTGTCCTCCACAAAACATATTTTATATCTGGAAATCAACTACGCTGAACAAAATGGCTATCTAAAAATTTTGATTGGATCTATTTGGGGGAATGATGGGCGTTGGAGGGAGGGCTAGTTGCCCTCCCTCCAGGGTTGTGGAGGAGTGTCCTGCTCAAAAACATATTTTCTATCTGGAAATGAACTACGCTGAACCAAATGACTATCTCAGAATTTAGATTGGATGTGTTTGGGGGAATGATGGGCGTGGGGGAGGGCTAGTTGCCCTCCAATCACTTTCACTATTAAAAAGGACACTAGCCACTCCAATTTCCAATCGAGTGAGCTCTTTTCTAGGTTTCTACGACGAATCCTTTGTTACGAAGTGCCCGGGTATGGAGAAAAAAAAAACAAAAAAACAACACATTGTGCCCACATTGTTCTTTACTTAGGCAGAGCTAGCGCGTTGTTTATTAAAACGTGGGCGTGAGAGGGGGGTTATTTAACGTTCAATCACTTTCAACTATTAAAAAGGGCACTAGCCCTTTGAATTTCCCATCAAATGAGCCTTTTTTGAAGGTTCTATGACAACGCCTTCTATAAAAACCTTATATGCCCCCAGGGCATAACTTAAAACCCTTTCCCTGAGGAATGTGGGGGAGCGTCCAACTCAAAAACATATTTTCTATCTGGAAATAAACTACGCTGAACAAAATGGCTATCTCAAAATTTAGATTGGATGTGTTTGGGGAATGATGGGACTGGGAGGGGGAGGGGCAATTGCCCTCCAATCACTTTCGACTATTAAAAAGGACACTAGCCACTCCAATTTGCAATCGAATGAACCCTTTTCGAAGTTTCTACGACAATTCCTTCGATACGAAGTACCCGGGTTGAGAAAAAACACTTTGTGCCCACATCGTTCTTTACTTAGGCAGCGCTAGCGCGCTGCCTATGATTAGATAGTATTTTAGGTCATACAAATTATCTGGTTTTTCATTGGCGGGAGAATTCACCTTTTTTTGATTGTTGATTGGGTATGTATAAGACTAACCCTAACTTAATCTGGGTTGGAAATAGATGGATAAAATTTGCGCACAGAGGACTCTAGAGAGGAAATTAAATCTGCCAAAGGGAAATGTCTTGGAAGAAAAGAGAAACTGCGTCGCTATTTTAATTTTATTAGTTTCATGGTTGCAGCAGTAGCTTCAACCTAGTAAATAGCAAACCACACCCCATAGAAACCCAAAGTTAAAAAATGTTGTTTTGAAAAAAATGTATCTATTATTTCGGCTCGTCTTAAAAGTTAAAGTTCCCCCTCTAGAAGGTAGGTCTGAATTTAACATAATAATTTATCAAAAAGCTTACATGGCCAATTTTTGGTAACCTTCGGCCCCCCTCTAGAAGGTAGGTCTGAATTTAACATAATAATTTGTCAAAAAGCTTACATGGCCAATTTTTGGTAACTTTTTACTGTCCTTTTCTGGTAACAAGCCTTAGTTAAAATAATTTGTCAAAATAAAACCCTGCTAGAGAATACTGACCACTGTACACATATATAAGAATATGTATTCTAAAAAACTATGGGAGGGTGGAGGAATTTTGATTAAGGTTTCTTCCAGGAAAAAACCTTACGGGTAAGGGGTGTATTTTACATAGGAGAAACTTTCCAATGGAGAGTTTCCTGTGAGAGGAGGGAATTTTTCATAGAGGCTGAGCCAGATTAGTACTTGTCTATTATACAAAACACACTCGAGAAGTGAAGTTTGAAGACAATAAAATATGATGAAAACAGAATACTTTATTAGTAATGTAGTGAAGGTCATATGTGAATTATTATGGAAGCTTCACCGTCAGCTAACCGTCTCAAAGACAAAGAAAAGTTCATTATTAATGCGATTCTTGAGGACACCGGTTAGTTTGCTTTGACTAGTGATAAAATATAATGTCTCACCATGAATGTTCAAGAACCATTTTAGGTTGTTGGAAGGGCTACAACACAACTGAGCTGGAACTAGCAGGTTTCACTCATTTGAAATTGAACCACAAAAATAGTGTTGTCAACTCAGAAACTGGCACCTCTACCCCAAATATACAGAGAATGTAGGGTTCCACAAAGTGGAATAACAAATAGCACCGAGGTAAATCCCGTCATCATTTAAATTCACACTTAGTAGATTAGGCCTACATGTCATGTTGCAGGCGGCAGTAGAGTCGGCAAAAGGGCCAAAAACATTAGCATCAAGAGCAGGGTATTGAGGAGGCGACAACCCCTTCATATATGGAATAATTGCTGTTTGTTTTGATTTTAAGGTAAAATTAAAGGGGTTGGATTAGTAAAATGAAACTTTCAGGGACAGGTCTACGGGCTAAAGTACGTTCAAAGAAGGTATTTTGAAGTACCTACCTCCACCCCATCTCCCTCTGGAGGGTCCTGACCTTTGATGACCTTTAAGAACCTGTGTGTGATAAGAGTGAAAACTTACAAAACATTGCCTATCTTCTGCTTAAATGAAGTACAACAAAATTGTTTTCAGGTTTTAAAGATATGCAAATATATTTCCGAAATTTTGAATAAAACAATAATATGGCTTAAAATTCTACTCAAATAACAGGAACCACATTTTCAAAACTAAAGCCAGAAAAAAAGAAACTGATAACCCAAAATTAAGGTAAAATGTTTTTTGGTCAAAGTTTCAATAGGCCTAGGTTATCAAGTAATTTTGATGTAGGTTGCATCTACCACTTAAGCAGACTTCAGAACCCTCTAGAGGGAGATGAAGTGGAGGTAGGGGATAAGGTTTTTATTAACAGACTAATCAGATAAATAAGAAAAAGGTAGGTATGTATATGTAAAAAAGGATGTAGGTGTTTCAACATATCCATCCCGTAACACACCTTAGCCTTTAAGCCCATCCCTGAAAGTTTTATTTTCCTAACTTAACCTCTTTCCTTAGGGGCAAGATAGCCATCTAGGAGGAGTGGAGGTAGGCAGTTCAAAAGGCCTTCCCAGGACACACTTTACTCTTTAGACCCATCTTTAAAAGTTTCATTTTCCTAATCTAGCCCACTTCAAAGATAGCAAATAGTAGCTAAACTAGCATTTTACCGAACTTAGTATTGCTCCTTACTTCTAGCTGAAAAAAAATGTTTTTTTTCATTTAATCACTGGTCAAAAAGGTAGCCTTTAGTATTCATCACACTGAAAAATAAAACCTTTAGCCAATCGAGTGACTTCGCAACAAAATGAGTGCAGCATCTTCTGAGTAGTGTTGGGCGATATTCAGTATCGATATTGATATATCGATATAACGGAGCAAATATCGATATCGAATATCGAAACGAAAATATCGATATCGAAAACGATATTTGAACATATTTGACTATTTTCGGAATTTTCTGCTACTGGTAAACGTCCTGCAGAAAAGATCCAACATAGAAAATTGTTTGGGAAATGGGCGAGAAGAAGAACAATGATGTATTTAATCCATTAACTCATACATGCTGATACACAGCATACTTACCTGTATCCATAAGTTGGTATAGCCTGTTCTCAAACTCAAAATACGTTTAGTCAGGAGGACTTCCAAATGTTGCTGAGAACCTCCAAAAGGCCTTGGCTGTATTAATGCCTTCTAAGCTGATAGGCCTTGCTCATATAAAAGAGAGTTGGCTTTCTATGCTGAATCCAAATATATAGGATTCATTCAGTTTAGTGTTCCCATCAAAAGATACGAGCCTGAGAAAATTTGGGTGATTTTTGGGAAAGGGGAGAAACCCTCCAAAAAGTCAAAGAATCTTAAAGAAAAGCGTACCATCAGATTCAGCATATCATAGAACCCTACTTGTAAAGATTTTAACCTCCCGTCAGCGTAAATGTAGAATTTTGTATTTTTTGTCAGAATAAAAATCACGGATGCATGTTTATTTATTCCTCTTTCTTTCGCCAGCGTGATTGCATCAATTCAAAGGCCCAAGAATGTTGGGAAAGTGCTCGTTCGAAAGAAAATAACAGTTCTAGTTCCCTTTTAAAGTGACCCGAGATATTGGAGAGCCAATAGCCCCCCTCTCACGCCCTTTTTCCCTGAAAACACCCGATCCCAATTTTGAGATATTCATTTTGTTCACCATAGTTGAAAGATCGAAAAAATGTTCCTCCGGAGATAACCTGACTCCCCGCAACCTGAGGAAAGGGCTTTAAGTTATGAATTTGCCTATTGTTTACGTATAGTATTTTTTATTTGTAAGTAAACAGGCCTTTTTAGGGGAGGGGGAATTTTCTGTGGGGGGATTTTCCACAGGTAGAATTTCCAATGGGCAGCGAAGTTTCCGGGGCTGAACTAACAAGGGGGAATTTTACACCGGAGAACTTGTCATAACGCCTATACGAAACTCGTCATAATGTTTCTCTGCCGATTCAATTTTTGATGTAGAGATGTTCCGAGGAAATTGTCATGATCCCCCCATGATGCCCGGGGGAAGGGCTATAAGTTATGAATTTTGTCTGTTGTTTACATATAGTTTCTGTTATTGGAAGTAAACAGACGTTTTTAGTGAGGGAAATTTTGCGCAAGGGGATTTTCCACGGGGAGAATTTTCCATGGGCAGGGAAGTTTCCGAAAATGAACTTATAAGGAGAAATATTACACGGGAGAATTTGCCAGAACTCTTATATCAAATTTATTTTACTTTCTCTTTGCCGATTCAATTGAACATCTAGAGATGTTTTGGGGATATCATCCGGGGTAAATTTTCAGAGAGGTTAAAATTGCCTGGGAGATTTTTTTGTGGGAGGGAGGGAGTTCCCACGGGGGAATTTTTCCATGGGAAAGTTTTCAGTGGGAGCAATTCTTCGTGGCGGAATTTTTCGCAGGAGATATTCTCCATGTGGAAATTTTTCGCGGGAGAAATTCTTCATCAGAGGATTTTCCGTGGAAGAAACTTTCCATTCGAAGGATGGGATTTCAATGAAAAATTTCCTGTTGAGGGAGTTTTCCGGCATGATTTGAAAAAGATCAAAAATTAAATGAAAGACAAGTCTTTTTTTCAAATGAAAATAGGCGTAAGAGAAATTTCTAGGCGAAATTGTCCACAAGAAAATATCTGGGGGGAATTTTCAGCAGGGACGGATTTGTAGTGATGATTTCCTGGTATTAAATGAAAACAACCAAAAATTAAATAGAATTTTTTTTTTCAACGGAAACTAGGGAGACATATTGAAACTTGAAACAAAAAGAAATCCTACCGTATGCGAGGGGAGTTACTGCCTCCTTTAAAGAGTTCCAATTATTTAAAACAATTCCTGAAACACAAGAGTATTAGAATAAGAATTCTTAATTAGAATAAGAAGCTTGTTTTAAAAATACTAGAAAAAACGTATATGAAGGGCATCCCTCTCATATACGGAATAATTTCTGTTCGTTTTAAGTTTTAATGGTGAACCTTACTTTCAGTTGAAAAAACCTGTTTCCTTTTTTTTTATTTAATCACTGAAAGGTAGAACAAATGCTCAGGGAAAAAACATTGACATGTTGCTCAGTTTGAATAGCCAGAAGTAGTCAGTAGGTCATCTTTCTTTACCCTGAGCCCGAGTAATTTCAAGTCTAGATTTCTATGATATTCACTCTTGTAATCGAAGTTTGTTTTTATTGCTTGATTTTCTATTATTCAAACTTTAAAAAAATTGTGCAAAATACACTTTTATTATAATTGTTGGTACTTTTCTATCAGCCAGGACACATTCGAGAATTTGGTTCTACAGGTACGGGGTAGAAACAACCGCTATGCTTGGGAAATAGATAGGATATAATAATAATAATAATAATATAATAATATATTGAATCTATAATATGCGTACCATTCAGAATCAGGGATAGCAGATGCGGATAAAGACTCATTGCTTTTAGAGGACAGAAAACGCCAAAGGAGAGAAGGATTAATTTTGGCCCGTGTAGATTCGATATCAATCATCTTTTTTCATATGTAAAAAAAAATCATCATATAAAATCATCAATCATATATATAATTTGGGCTGTATATTTGCACACTAGGGGGATGGTGGGGTTGGGGTTAAGTATAGCGGGGCTGCATGCAATAAGTAACCTAATCTAAATAAACCAAAATAACCAAATAAATATTTATTAAAACATAGCTACAATGTAGTTTTCCACTGAATCGAAGCTAATTGTCTCCGTATACAAACAGCAATAAACCGGTTGTTGTATGATTTTATAGATTCAGATTCTCGAGTGTGTAGTGGCTAACAGATAAGTACCCAATTTTTTTTTAACTTTGCAAAGCCAAGAGTTAATCTGAATAAAACAGATCAGAAATATCGAAATCGATATATCGAAAGTAAAAATATCGATATTTCTCGATATATCGTTTGATCAAGTTATCGCCCAACACTACTTCTGAGTAAATTATTTCACATAACTAGAACTAATCCAATGAAAATATTTGTCTATTATTCCATTTTCAAGGAGGCACAGTTGTGCCTCTATAAAGAGGCGACCCACCACAATGTTAAGCGATTTCAGGTCCTAGAGGTCGCAGAGAGACGGCGGTAATCGCATTTTGTAGCCCAAGCTCAAACTAAGAAACTTGCAAAATTTCATCCTCCTCCGACTTTATCTTCATGGGGTAAACTGGGCCGGAAGTTTGGACCCTCCCACCACAGCCCCCCTTTAACGTTGTCCGATTGGGCTGAATTTGGAAGTTAAGCTTTCCTAGGGCCCGGGAGCTTATCCTCGAAATTTCAGCTCAATCCGATCACTCCTTCCCTGTTTTCAAAAAACCAAATATAGCCACTTAAAATTCATTTCTTTTTTTTTTCTTAGCCACGCCTACAGGCCACAGTTGGCAACGGATCCGGTTGAATGAGGACTCATTCGAAGCAGAATTCGACCTGTTAGGGCCTTTTGATATTTTCAGACCGAAAAAATTATCCCCCGAATTTACATTTACGAAAAACCTTGTTTTCCTATATTAGCCCATGTTAATTTTTCCGACCACAACCCCCCTTTAACGTTGTCTGATCGGGCTGAAATTTGGAGGATAATCTTTCCTAGGGCCTGGAAGCTTATCCTCGAAATTTCAGCTCAATCTGATCACTCCTTCCCTGTTTTCCAAAAACCAAATATCAAGTTTTTTGGGAATTTGCTTGCGTCGAAAATAGCTTCCATATACTAAAAAACAATTACTGTTGTGTCTGTATAGTCTTGCGGTTACACTCCAGACTTTCAGGCGGAAAACCCGGGTTCGATTCACCATCAGAACAATTTTTTTAACACTGAATTCAAACTTTAAAAAGAAACCCAGCTTTTTTTTTAAATTATTTGAAAAAAATTACGTTTTCTAAAGAGTTAAAGAGGCTGAGTTACAAGGAGCAATAATAAGTAATAAACTGTACAAAAACGTGCAGAAATTATTTGAAAAAAACTACGTTTTCTAAAGAGTTAAAGAGGCTGAGTTACAAGGTCGAACCTTAAAACGTACAGGGATTAGGAGGCACAGTTGGGGGGCTGCCGCCCCCCAAACCTCCCGCTTTCGCAGCCTTTAAATAAAAAAAAAGTTTTTTAAACTGAAAGTAAGGAGCGACATTAAATCTTAAAACGAACAGAAATTATTCCGTATATGAAAGAGGCTGTGCCCTCCTCAACGCCTCGCTCTTTACGCTAAAGTTTGACTTTCTCACAACTCTTTTTTTAAACAATAAAAACTTTAGCGTAAAGAGCGAGGCGTTGAGGAGGACACAGCCTCTTTCATATACGGAATAATTTCTGTTCGTTTTAAGATTTAATGTCGCTCCTTACTTTCAGTTTAAAAAACTTTTTTTTATTTAAAGGCTGCGAAAGCGGGGGTTTGGGGGGCGGCAGCCCCCCAACTGTGCCTCCTAATCCCTGTACGTTTTAAGGTTCGACCTTGTAACTCAGCCTCTTTAACTCTTTAGAAAACGTAGTTTTTTTCAAATAATAAACTATTATAACAAGTTTTCAAGTCTTTGATGCAGATGGACACCATCTGCTAGTGTTGGGCGATATTCAGTATCGATATTGATATATCGATATATCGGAGCAAATATCGATATCGAATATCGAAACGAAAATATCGATATCGAAAACGATATTTGAACATATTTGACTATTTTCGGAATTTTCTGCTACTGGTAAACGTCCTGCAGAAAAGATCCAACATAGAAAATTGTTTGGGAAATGGGCGAGAAGAAGAACAATGATGTATTTAATCCATTAACTCATACATGCTGATACACAGCATACTTGCCTGTATCCATAAGTTGGTATAGCCTGTTCTCAAACTCAAAATACGTTTAGTCAGGAGGACTTCCAAATGTTGCTGAGAACCTCCAAAAGGCCTTGGCTGTATTAATGCCTTCTAAGCTGATAGGCCTTGCTCATATAAAAGAGAGTTGGCTTTCTATGCTGAATCCAAATATATAGGATTCATTCAGTTTAGTGTTCCCATCAAAAGATACGAGCCTGAGAAAATTTGGGTGATTTTTGGGAAAGGGGAGAAACCCTCCAAAAAGTCAAAGAATCTTAAAGAAAAGCGTACCATCAGATTCAGCATATCATAGAACCCTACTTGTAAAGATTTTAACCTCCCGTCAGCGTAAATGTAGAATTTTGTATTTTTTGTCAGAATAAAAATCACGGATGCATGTTTATTTATTCCTCTTTCTTTCGCCAGCGTGATTGCATCAATTCAAAGGCCCAAGAATGTTGGGAAAGTGCTCGTTCGAAAGAAAATAACAGTTCTAGTTCCCTTTTAAAGTGACCCGAGATATTGGAGAGCCAATAGCCCCCCTCTCACGCCCTTTTTCCCTGAAAACACCCGATCCCAATTTTGAGATATTCATTTTGTTCACCATAGTTGAAAGATCGAAAAAATGTTCCTCCGGAGATAACCTGACTCCCCGCAACCTGAGGAAAGGGCTTTAAGTTATGAATTTGCCTATTGTTTACGTATAGTATTTTTTATTTGTAAGTAAACAGGCCTTTTTAGGGGAGGGGGGATTTTCTGTGGGGGGATTTTCCACAGGTAGAATTTCCAATGGGCAGCGAAGTTTCCGGGGCTGAACTAACAAGGGGGAATTTTACACCGGAGAACTTGTCATAACGCCTATACGAAACTCGTCATAATGTTTCTCTGCCGATTCAATTTTTGATGTAGAGATGTTCCGAGGAAATTGTCATGATCCCCCCATGATGCCCGGGGGAAGGGCTATAAGTTATGAATTTTGTCTGTTGTTTACATATAGTTTCTGTTATTGGAAGTAAACAGACGTTTTTAGTGAGGGAAATTTTGCGCAAGGGGATTTTCCACGGGGAGAATTTTCCATGGGCAGAGAAGTTTCCGAAAATGAACTTATAAGGAGAAATATTACACGGGAGAATTTGCCAGAACTCTTATATCAAATTTATTTTACTTTCTCTTTGCCGATTCAATTGAACATCTAGAGATGTTTTGGGGATATCATCCGGGGTAAATTTTCAGAGAGGTTAAAATTGCCTGGGAGATTTTTTTGTGGGAGGGAGGGAGTTCCCACGGGGGAATTTTTCCATGGGAAAGTTTTCAGTGGGAGCAATTCTTCGTGGCGGAATTTTTCGCAGGAGATATTCTCCATGTGGAAATTTTTCGCGGGAGAAATTCTTCATCAGAGGATTTTCCGTGGAAGAAACTTTCCATTCGAAGGATGGGATTTCAATGAAAAATTTCCTGTTGAGGGAGTTTTCCGGCATGATTTGAAAAAGATCAAAAATTAAATGAAAGACAAGTCTTTTTTTCAAATGAAAATAGGCGTAAGAGAAATTTCTAGGCGAAATTGTCCACAAGAAAATATCTGGGGGGAATTTTCAGCAGGGACGGATTTGTAGTGATGATTTCCTGGTATTAAATGAAAACAACCAAAAATTAAATAGAATTTTTTTTTTCAACGGAAACTAGGGAGACATATTGAAACTTGAAACAAAAAGAAATCCTACCGTATGCGAGGGGAGTTACTGCCTCCTTTAAAGAGTTCCAATTATTTAAAGCAACTCCTGAAACACAAGAGTATTAGAATAAGAATTCTTAATTAGAATAAGAAGCTTGTTTTAAAAATACTAGAAAAAACGTATATGAAGGGCATCCCTCTCATATACGGAATAATTTCTGTTCGTTTTAAGTTTTAATGGTGAACCTTACTTTCAGTTGAAAAAACCTGTTTCCTTTTTTTTTTTTATTTAATCACTGAAAGGTAGAACAAATGCTCAGGGAAAAAACATTGACATGTTGCTCAGTTTGAATAGCCAGAAGTAGTCAGTAGGTCATCTTTCTTTACCCTGAGCCCGAGTAATTTCAAGTCTAGATTTCTATGATATTCACTCTTGTAATCGAAGTTTGTTTTTATTGCTTGATTTTCTATTATTCAAAGTTTAAAAAAATTGTGCAAAATACACTTTTATTATAATTGTTGGTACTTTTCTATCAGCCAGGACACATTCGAGAATTTGGTTCTACAGGTACGGGGTAGAAACAACCGCTATGCTTGGGAAATAGATAGGATATAATAATAATAATAATAATATAATAATATATATTGAATCTATAATATGCGTACCATTCAGAATCAGGGATAGCAGATGCGGATAAAGACTCATCGCTTTTAGAGGACAGAAAACGCCAAAGGAGAGAAGGATTAATTTTGGCCCGTGTAGATTCGATATCAATCATCTTTTTTCATATGTAAAAAAAATCATCATATAAAATCATCAATCATATATATAATTTGGGCTGTATATTTGCACACTAGGGGGATGGTGGGGTGGGGGTTAAGTATAGCGGGGCTGCATGCAATAAGTAACCTAATCTAAATAAACCAAAATAACCAAATAAATATTTATTAAAACATAGCTACAATGTAGTTTTCCACTGAATCGAAGCTAATTGTCTCCGTATACAAACAGCAATAAACCGGTTGTTGTATGATTTTATAGATTCAGATTCTCGAGTGTGTAGTGGCTAACAGATAAGTACCCAATTTTTTTTAACTTTGCAAAGCCAAGAGTTAATCTGAATAAAACTGATCAGAAATATCGAAATCGATATATCGAATATCGAAAGTAAAAATATCGATATTTCGATATATCGTTTGATCAAGTTATCGCCCAACACTACCATCTGCTTTTGCATCTGAAGAATTTGGAAAAATTCTTGAGTTCCGGGTAATTTTGGCCGTGAGGGATATATGCCGGAAGCGAACATGTATTAAGGGGATGCACACTGTCCAATAATCTGTAAACGGCTGTCTGGATTTATTATTCTATCAAACGCAGTGTTTCCATTCTAGGGATTTTCCCCCTATAATGGGGATTTTTGACGTCTGTTAGGGGCAATTTTTTTCATTTAGGGATTTTTAGAGATTTTTTCAAGTATTCTGGATTTTTAAAGGAATTTCTAAGGTTTTTCTTAAATCTAGTGACTTTTCACGATATAAGGCATAGATTCATTATTCAATCAAATAAGTCATACAGGAGGTTAACTAATAAAAAAAGGAAAATAGAGGTCCATTACACCTCCCAATACGTTCCAAATTAACATTTATGCAAATATACCGCCTTTAAAACTTCTAATTTCGCACCATATCAGAAATAGAAAGACTCCAGAGCGTTGTCATCAAAATGATAGGCAAACCTACTGAATCGCAAAATTGCAAATATGTTCTATACTTCTTATTTCCTAACATTTGCTCAGGTCAATTTTTTCTTCATATTTAAGGTTTTTCACTCTCTAATATCTATCAGTTCCAAAAAAGATTTCAGTGGAGTCATTGGAAAAAAAGAAGGTAGATATGCATTAAATATAATTTTCTGAAACAAAAAGAAATTATTGAAAAAGAAAATACGGCTTGGTGCTTTTAATAATAAAATTTGCAATATAACTAGATAGGTTAAATCGATTATAGTTTGATGATTGAAGTCGGTAGGGAGTAAGGGGGCAGGGGTGTCGTATCGGGATGGGGGCAGCTGCCCCCTTCCCAATAATTTGGAGAAAATAACTATTATATAGCCCATGACCCTTGAATATCCGGATATGGACCCCTCTTGTCCCCAATAAAAATGCTGGACTTACTCCCCTGAAGGGGGTGGGGTATCTCCTCTAGGAATTGTTTAATGGTTTTAGTTTTTACTTTTAATATCTAATCGATACTCCAATAATTCTCCAAATTCTCTTGTTTGTTATTGAAATGCCTAATGAGCGTGAATAACTTCCTATTCTATAGAGGTTTCAAGCTCTTATCTGCAATTAAATACAAAAAAGCTGTTTTTAACTGAAAGTAAGGAGCGACATTAAAACTTAAAACGAACAGAAATTATTCCGTACATAAAAGGGGTTGTCCCCTCTTCAATGCCTCACTCATTATCTTAAAGTTTGACTCTTTGTCGCAAATCTACTTTTCAAAACAATTAAAACAATAACTCCTTTTTGTTTTAAGTTTCAATGTCGCTCCTTACTTTCAGTTAAAAAAAAATATTTTTAATTTAATTTCTGAACGTTTTTTTAGCTAATGCAGGTCCGACTTTGGCTCACCGTACATGAGAATTAAAACAAAATTTGTGTATTAATATTCATAGATTTATTCCGTATATGAAGGGTTACCCCCTCCTCAATACCTTGCTCTTTACGCTATAACTACTCCTAACAACTCACCGCAGCACAAAGTCACCTGAGGCCAACGCTTGTATACACAAATCTGAACCCAGTCATGAAGTGCATGTCTGAATTTGTTGCCTTTGCATTGGGATTGTTTACTGAATTTAATGTACTTTTCCAAGCTGAAAAACCACTGTTTTATCGCTTGAAACTAGTGACTGAATCTCTTATCAAGGAACTGTCTATGAGCTTCATGAAGAAGGACTATGTATCAACAAATGCATTTCAACTTAATGTGAATGACCGAAGTGTTTACCTTCCTCTCGATAGTATTTACTTAGGTCCTAATGGGCAGGTCTCTCTCTTGGCACTACAATCAGATCCAGATGTGCCCCATGACGCAGTTGAATTTAATGACGCAGAGCTGCACAATCTTTTTCCATTGAATCTGTGCACATTTAGAAATATGCAGAAATGGTTGACCCTGTATTAGCTCAGTCACTAAGGCCTCATTTCCTCCCACCCTTTATTTGAAAGTATGGGAAAGTATCATGGGATGGAAACAAATGGAACAGGAGTGGATGAGGCAAATTCTCATCAATGTTGAAAATATTTTTTTACCACCTTATCCACTGACCTACTGACGCAACCAATTAAGCTCTCTGATTGGTCACGCGCAGCAGAAAACAGAATTGAAATCTGTTTTGAAATTGAAATTTTTAAAAACAGAATTGAGATCTATTTCTCTTACTTAGTCTATTTCGCCTTGCTGCACCTTACTACACGAATGTGAGAAATGCCTAAGTATTGTTTCATATTTTACCTTTTTGTATTACTCAAAGTACATTTTAAGCAATTTTATATCCTTAAATATCATAATTTCAGTCACCTTTTGACAGATCCGTCGGCAGATAAATTTGTCTTTTTTTCAGACATTTTTTAGATATTTAACACAATTCAATATGAAAAAAGTCGAAACAAAAATAATGTTTACAAAAGTGACCGGTTGGAAACCATTCATGCCAATCCTACGTTACAATTCAAATAAAAACGAGGGGGCTGCAAAAAAAAACAATAGAGAAGGAAAAAATAACGGACAAAAAAAAATATATTCATATGGTCCAGAATCTGAGATCTGGCACTGGAATCTATAAATCATAACCGAACTTAACTAGTCGATAAATATAAAGCATTGTTTTAAATGAAGATATAGAAAAGAAGATATTTTGGTACAAGTAAAAGGTCTTGAGTTGCAAAATAAGTCGTCTTGAACAAATGCTATTAAAAGTCAGCATAACAAGGCTTGTGACTTGAAGAAATCAGAAAATGGGGAAACCTTTAGGGATTTTGGTATTGAAAATGGGGATTTCTAGGGATTTTCCACCAGTCTACTAGGGATTTGAAAAAAATTTGAAGCGGAAACACTGATCAAACGACACAGGTTTTGCCCCGTCGAACTGAATTGAGGACCACTCCCTCCCCCGTGCAATATCAAACTTTTCAGTGCAAAGTGAAACATGATTTTCCCCTTGAAAATTCCCCTTGAAAAGTTCAACCACCAGGAAGTCTCCTCCCCGTGGAAAATTGTCACCTTAGGAAGCTCATCTTGCAAAAAATCCCTCCCCCCCCCAAAAAAAAATGTCTGTACAATTCCCAATAAGTAGTGCTATACGCAAACAACGGACGAATTCCATGACTTACAAAATTTCCGCAGGGGCTCTGGGGGGTTATGTTATCCTCAAAACATAGTTATTGGACCTTTTCACTATGCTGAACAAAATAGTTATCTCCAAATTTCGATAAAAGATTTTTTAGGAAAATAAATTGGGTGGGAGGTTAGTTTAATAATAAATTGTATAATAATAAAATAAATTGGGTTAGTTTAGTTTAGTTTTAGTTAAGAGTTTAGAGTTTTACCTTAGAGTCAAGAAGGGGGACAAACGTTGGACCCTATTTTAAACTGACAACACTGTTCAAACGCCACTTGTGTATTATACAGAACACATCAAAGAAGTAAAGCTAGGTCAAGTCATAAGACCATTTTATCATCGTTAACCATTTTCATAGATTGATATTGTTCCAAATTTATAATAAATAAGGTATGAATTAACATGCTCTTCAGGGTTACCTTAACTGCTAATCACTTTAACCCTTTTTTTCTCCATCTTCCAAGCTCCGATGTCTCTGATTGGCTCCTAGAAAATGGATATTAGCTAAAAAAAAAACAGTCTGGTTGAAAAACTTGGAGTTGAAACAAACTTGTGTGGGGAATCTTTTTTGCAATGTTTAGGAACCGGAGGGGAATCCCCCGCTCGCTTGGAAAGGTACCAATGAAAGGCAAGCAAAACTCTCTCCCATCCCTCCAAAAATATTTTATTCAGAGATTTCTTGTTAAAAAATTATCCAATCACTAATTAGAATCAATTAAACTCCTATTATTCAAACATTAATTAATATCGTTCATAGTGTCCAATTTGCGAATTCCTTATCCCTTTTTGCAAATGTCAATCAAACAATTCCGATTGTAAAAGCGTGTTTAATCACGTTGCTTGGAAAGGTATCCATAAGTACATGCTCTGAAAAGGTGACAAGGAACGTAATCTCCCCAAAGTTCCATGTGCAATTGATATCAAAAGCAATAACCAGTCTGGTAATCTGCGTTGGAAAGGTGCCAAGGAACGTAAAGGCCCCAAATAGCACAGGAAGGAACATAAAGTCCCAGAAATGGTACTTAGACCTCTACTGCCGTCTTATGTCTAATAACTTTTATTAAGCTATTAGTGTGAACGAACAATCAAAGAGGATGTGACGTTTTCCCCGTGGTTTGAATTCTATTGGTAGATATTGGAGCTTTTGGTCTTAACGAGAATCTCTCTCTAGAATTCTTTGTTGTACATGTTTAAACCCAGAAATTATTGGTCAACTTTTTTCCGCAGTTAGAATTGCGAAATACGAAACAATGTATCCTACATATTCCACCCGAACAATATTCTATACGAATTACTCCTGAAATGTAAATATGAAATTAAATCATTTTGGTAGGGGTTTCCTAATCTTCCATAATTAAAGCACCGCTATAAGCTTAGTCCAAAAATATTCCCAGGTCTGAAGGGAGGTTAGAGATAAATTTCTACCTAAATTTCTTCTCTGCTGCTATTAAAATTATCTTGAAAGAAGGTATTATTCTTTTTTATGTTTATCATTTTTACTTTCTACTATATTATATCTACACGTAAGTATGATAGGGGGGGGGGGCTAAAGCTTGCAAAAAGTGCATTTGCTGTCTAAAATATAAAAGAAATATTCTTCTTTAGATTGCTCTTACCGGCCAATCCCAGCTAATATCGCCCACTTCCTTGTATGTACAGTATTTGCATTTAAACTTTTTTGATTGGGCTGTTTTTGACACAGTCACGCATACATTATTGTCATTAGTGTCTTATTATGACAAAAACTGCTGCTAATCGGCATGACCCTTTTTATGGCATTTGAAAATAAAATCGTTATTTATTTATGCAGAATTTTTTCTCATGGGGGTGGGTGGGCAATAATCAAAAAAATATCTTGTGTTTGGAAGGGGGGGGGGTAATAATAAAACGAATGGTATTTTGAGTAAAAAGTGCTCTAAAAATTCAAGAAAAATCTTAAAGACACCATAAAGAGTCTTTTGAACTCTACTTTTGTATAGTTTCATAATGATATTAATAAGCCAGCCTTACTAAATTCACCCAAAGACTTGACAACCTTGTTCTGATTTCCAGCAATACAGATCACATTCAAAACGAAAACCTTCATCATACTTTATAACGATCTTGAAGGAACTATGAAAGTGAAATAATAGACATTTGTGTCTCGATAGAACCTTCTGGCTCGTGACTCCCCCCTCCACCAAACAGTGCAAAGAATTTTTTTTAATATAAAGTATGCATGCTGTCCATGTGTTTTCTCCGTTTTGCAATTTTTATAGATATATACGCCCCCCCCCACCCCCAGAAATAGGGACCAGTGTATGTACATGTTCCAGGCGTATTGGTCATTTGTTCGTCTTCTTGAAGAAGATAAAGGAATTAAAAGACCCTATAAAAACTGATTAGATGAGAGAGTCAGAAACAATTCCAGTCAGAGAGCTATGTTGCAATAAATGAGTTGTCGCCTACCAAGAATATATAAAAAAAAACAAGCCAGGGAGGTACTAACCGTAAGTTAATTAGCCAATCGCTAGATGTGACTATCTACGTAGGATCCTCAAATCTCTGACTTGGGAGCTTAACTAAAGGGCCACGCTTATTTCTTTCTTCTTCCTGATTCTGGCGGCAAGTCGAGCTGGCTTATCCCTAAAAATAAATCGAAAACATGAACTTTTAAACATTAAAAACTTACTTTATGCAAAAGATGGAAAATGTAAGACCAAGCGTATGAAAAAAGAAGTACATCAATTTAAGATACTGTGAGGCAAAAACATGGCCTTGTAGAAACGAAACATTTTTTTTCTGAACTAAAGAAAAGAGGGAAAGAAAATGAACCATAATTTTACTCCTTGTATTTTACGACAGCTAAAAACCTAGACTGAACAACTTATAAAAATCTACAAAATTTTTATATTCACTTTACGAGTTTCCAATTTTAATTTGTTGTAATATTTATATGTTTTAGCTAGAACATTTTTTTTATCTATGCAAAGAAATGTTATACATTTGGAACAGAAAGATAGAAGACGCCTTGGTATGCCCCCTCCCACCTTTATGTGGGCGTCCATATAATCAAACATTTCGTGGTAACGAACTGTAAGTAAGGAGCGACCCGGCTCAATGGTAACCGAAACTCTAAAAAACGGAATTTTGATACCAATAGATACATCAAAAGAATCAAATTTTAATTTTGATTTCAAATATATAAGTTTCATCAAGCTTAATCTTACCCATGAAAAGTTACACGCCTAAGAAAATTTGGCTTATTTTTGAAAAAAGGGGAAAAGACACCCTAAAAGTTATAGAACCTTAATGAAAATAAGCCAAATTGGAACGGAAATTAAAAGTTCTAGTGCCCTTTTTAAGTGACCAAAAAAATTGAGGGCAACTAGGCCCCCTCCCACGCTCATTTTTTCCCAAAGTCACCAAATTAAAATCTTGAGATAACCATTTTGTTCAGCATAGTCGAAAAGCTAATAAATATGTCTTTTAGGATGATTTAATCCCCCACAGTTCCCAGGGGAAGGGCTGCAAGTTATGAACTTTGCCCATTGCTTACATATTGTATTGGTTATTGGGAAGTATATAGACATTTTCAGCAAGTATTTTTTCTGGTGGGGGGGGACTGGAGGAGGGGGTTACTCGGGAGTATCTTTCCGTGGAGGATGTTTCTTTGGGGTAAGGGACATTTCAATGAAGGGGGCGCCGGATTTCCAAGCATTATTTAAAATACGATCAGAAATTAAATTAAAAAAAACAAGTTTTTTCAATTGAAAGTAAGAAGCAACATTAGAACTTAAAACGAACAGAAATTATAACGTATATGAGGGGGTTCTCCCTCAAGTCAATACCTCACTCTTTACGCTACAGTTTTTTTTTAGTGCTTTCAAAAGAGCTACCTATTCTAATTAAACGGCCTTTGTGATTCAGGGATTTGTGAATTAAACAACATTTTAACTTTTGACGTAAAGAGAGTGGTATTGACTAAGGGATTAACCCCCTCATATAAGTAATAACATGTACGTAATAAAAAAAAAAACAATAAAAAAAACAAGCAATACGGCTCAATAGTAATCCAAACTAAATATATCAAAAGAATGGACTTATACTGCTGATTCTAAATATATAAATTTTATTAAGTTTAGTATTACTCATCAAAGGCTACGAGCCTGAGAAAATTTACCTGCATTTTTAGAGAGGGGGAAATATCCCCTACAAGTGAAAGAATTTTAACGAAAATCACGCCGTCAGATTCAGCGTATCAGAAAACGCTGATACTCTGAAAACATAGGTTGGGGCTAATTGTCTATACGACCTATACGACCAGTTTATACGACCACCCCTTACATAAAAACCTATATGCCCTGGGGCATAACTTACCACACTTGCCCCCGTACTCTGGGGGGATTTAAAAAAAAATTATTTGTCTAAAAAAAAAGTTTTGTCGGGACTCGAAGAGACTTTTCCGCTTTTAAACGAATGGTAACTGCAGTATAGTCCAAGGTACTATTTCTAAGGGGCCCCCGTACCAAACAGGTTTTTCTGGTAGTCCTATTCTACAGGTCATTACACCTTTTGCCAAGAGGAACGAGTATAACTTGGTTGGTGATTAGGATTTGAATAAAAGGAATAGTTTTCTTTACAATTCATATTAGTAAGAGAATTGAATTCAAAGAGAATAGTTTTTAATTTGCAAGGATATTAGTGGAGAAAAAAATGAGTGGTGCATTTACATTATTGGAGATTAATGATGGAACCGACAGCAGCAGCAGCAACGATATACGAGTACCTAATGTAGCTGTGGAAATAACTGCTGGCTGTAGACTATGTCTTGAATGGGACACTATGTATGCGAGATACGTGATATCATTAAGCAAATTTAAGCAGGAGGAGCAGCTGTGTTTTGCTGGAAAAGTAAATATTCTCCATATAAATAAACTTCGGTCAGCATTAGATGTCCTATCGAAATATATTGATGAGAACAAAATGCATCAGTGAATATTATTATTGTAATTATGATCAATAAAACTGTTTCTAAATCAATGGTATTTTTTTCTTTCTATAGTAGACAAGCGGATATTTTCTAGAGTAGAAAAAAGAAATTCTGTTCAGTCTGAAGTTGTTCGTGAGAGAGTTAGGACTAAAAAAAAAAATGGATAGATTCGAGAAAGATCAAATCATGAGGAATCTAGTTCTTATGGAAAAACGTTTAATTCTAGACGATGATTTTCTAGAGTTGTCTATTCAAAGGAAGATATTTTCTCGAGGAATGCTTGTCGATATAATGAAAACTGATTCTCCATCATTAGACTATTGTATGAAGCTTCTACATCGTGGTCCAAATGCATTTACACAATTTATTGATATATTGATCACGACACGAAAAAATGATATTGTGGATATGCTTTTAAACATTAGTTTTTAGAAATTTAGGACCTTTTTTCATAAGAAAGATGGTGCTCAAGGATGATTTACTCCTCTCTCTCTCTCTCAGACAATTTTTTTTTGTTGCTAGCTCAGTTTCATTGTGGTAGTGAGAGTGTCAACACATGACAAAATGTTCCATACATGTCCGTTATGTATGTACTCACTGGGCAGCTGGTCATCATGTGACAATTGCACAATGATTGAGGAGTATGATGAAAAGTGTAGATTATGCAACCCGTGTAAATTGCATAGAGGATATGCTGTGCAAATTAAAGGTTGTACTTTCTGTCTTGAAGAGGTGTGTGACTCTCATCCTAGAGGTCACCTATGCTCCAATTGTCATTATGATAAATGTAAGCAGTGGGAGAGTACATATCCCGGTATGATTGGAAAGAATCCTAACCGTGATTTTAGTTTACTGGTACGAGATTGGTATCGTCGTGGTTTTAGATTGTTCTGGGAGGAGGAACCGGGTCAACGATTCAACTGTTGGAACAACAAAAGAATATGGTTTCTACGTCATCGTTGTGAAGACACTGGGTGTTATGATTATAAGCCCACTGATTTTTATTTGGCTGTGACGGAATGTGATTCGACACTTGAGGACACTGTTTGCGAAATTGCTTCAAATAGGCAAATTGAAACATGTGAATTCTATAGAATGAATGAGAATAGTATCATTGACTATACAAAGAGATATAACAAGAGTGAAGTCACACTCTACTGTAGAAAATGTGACCCTGACATTGCACTACATCAGGATCAGTACACTGTGAATTCAGATAATCTACCTGCACTAGTTGTTGTCGACAAATACCTAGTAGTGGATGAAATCTAAAGAGTAGAAAAGTCGTTTTATCATGTATATAATTTTTTTTATTAATAAACAATTTCACATACATCTTTAGAACATTTTATTCTTAGGGCACTAAAATCAATATTAAATACACTTGTAAGTATATTCTCCACTAGAAAGTCGTTCAATCGAGGTACGTCAACGTAGATGTTGAGAAACTGCTTGTAGGTGTATCCACGACATCTGAACATGAAAAAGAGTAGTGCATGAAAGCCACATGTCTTAGTCGTTAAATCCTGTACTCTTCGTTGATTTTGAATAATGGTTTTCCCTCTGCTTTCAATAAAGTTGCTGATGTATGGAGCGTAGAATTTATACGATAGGCCAAGAGGATCAAAAAATTCAACATTCTTTGCTGTTTGAAAGATGCATAGCCAATGACCGGTCTTCAAAGTCGATGGACTGCTATTAACAATGATTAGGGTGTTGTTAACACTTGGAATTTTTTCAATGAAGTCCGAGGGTATGCAATAAGACTTGTACTGGAACATGTATGGATCCATACTAAATACGTTGATTATTTGGTTTGTGTTCATGGTGCTAGGTCTAGTAGAACACTGCCGTCGGGCGTGATTTCCCAATAGGTTTCAAATTGACTCAGTGATATTAGCGTGATACTCTCAGTCAGAGCATTGGCAAATGTACACTCTAAACGTACATTCCCTGTTCGTACTATGGTCATATCTTGCGTGCCTGACAAATCCAAAACAATAACCCCATGATTTTTTGAAAACATTGAATCGGTTGTTCCATTTTCAAATAGTTGAGAGTCATGATCTAGGGATTGCATGGTCAACTCGTACAGACTTCTATAGGATTTTTTGTCAAATGATAGAGTATACAGTGGAATACCATTCACTTTGCACACGAGGCTAGATAGACCGAAAAAATTAAAATCGTGGGGGGTTCAGTCCAGGATCCAACGGCACTGCCACTCTTCACAAAGGCCAATGCCAATTTTGATGGGATTTCTCCATTGATAAATGATGAATCGCTATAGCTACGAGAGCCGGTGGCAATGTGACGTTGATTGGTGATTGTATGGGGGACAAGAAGTTTAATGTTGTTACCATTGGCTCTTAGCTTTTCCACTGACAATGCAACAGAGCTCATAACTTGTTGTTTTCGGACGTGAAGAATTGCCGATGTGATAACGACATTTGCATCGGGTGCTGCAGGAAGTGTTTTTCTCAAAATGAAATTTGATGGGGCCATCTGTAACTTTATGTCAATCTTGACATTGGGGGGTAACCATTGGGATATATTGAATATCTCATGATTTAATTTTCCAACTAGATGATACTCCTGGGTCACTGCAGTAGTCAACTCACCGTCAGTATCAACACCTGTTCGATATTCATAGCCCAATGATTGTCCTCTCATCTCCTTGTACGTCTTTGGCGTCATCATCATAAATTGTATGTAGCTTGCATAGTTGGATAAATTATTGCTAGTGCTCACCAATGTTCCATTAATAAATACATTAATTTGCTTGAATAGGTTGTGTAGAATACAGTTTTCATAGGAGAGACCATCACCGGCATTTGGAGTTGTATTATCTGACTTTTTCTTCACAACAACATTTAAATCAATAAATTTTGACGACAAATCAATGAAATAGTCTTCATTGGAAAATATTTGAAAGTGTATATTTTCCGAGAGGGGTTGTTGAGGGTGAAATTGTTCATAGTAGCCATACTTGACACTGACATCAACATTTTCAGCATTGAATAGATTCAATGAGGAACTGATTGATGGATATGATTCCTTGTGGGGGAGATAAGTCATCTTAAGAGAAGAAATCCTTCTTTGATCTAACAATCTTTTTCTTTTTCTTCTTCTGCTGCTTATTGGCCTTCGTTGTTTTATTTCTCAAAGTCCTTGTTGATGTCCTTTGCTTCCTGCCTGGGTGGAGACTGATGATTGAATGACGCGAACGCATCCTTTTCAATCCCTCCCCATTTTGTCGAGATTTTAATTGTTCACCAACAGCTCTTGCTGAAGATCTAATATTTTCCTTAACACTCTCCTTGAAATTCTTGCCCGACCCCCAGTCCTGTAGTGTGGAGGCAGCAAAATTTGATGCAGCAGGTACAAGATATTTTCTGGCAAGGGGTAGTGCAGAACGAAATAGCCTAGCAAACCAGCTACCAAGACCATAGCCAGACATTGTAGTACGCCCCTTGTAGTAGTCCAATCCATTGCCTATTTGACAAGGACTCAAAGCACCAACATAACAGTCAATATCGGGACAGACAAATGGAATTCTTCTATTGTTCATTTTTTAGGTGATTGTACTGTCGTTGACAATGGGTCGAAAATAACATGTAATCACTGCTAAGCCTTTTGAAATTGCTAGAGAATCACCTAATTCAGTTCTTAGTGTTAACTGACAGAGTTCCAAATAGGAAGTGTTTACGGGAATATACTGAAGATGCTTTATATTGTAGTGGTGAATGTGTTCTTGATTGGTTTTTCGTTCAAGAACTCGTAGGAGGGGAACATTTGAATTACCAACCCGAGATGTTTCCACAAATGAAGCGTAGAGAAATATACAAGTGTCCGTGGAGAAGGCAGGTGGGTAGTCAGCAAAAATGAAATTAGTGTTTCCAGCACTTCTACCATTGATTATATTGAGCTTAAAGCCAAGAACGTTCTTTAAGTTATCATTGAGAATAATCTTTTCATTGGCAATAGGTGAACTAATGTAGATCTTGCCCTCCTCCTTTGAATAGTTGAAATGAAAAGCTCCTTTTTTACGAGCAGAAATTCTTTTATTGATAGTACGACATAAATCATTCATGCAGGTGAGCTCCTCGTAGGGTAATACAACATATGGATATTCAAATGAATTGATCTTTTCAATTTTTTCTCGATCGTTAACGAGTAGCCAATCATCATGTTGATTGCTAATGAGTGGCCAATCATGGGGTCTAATTTTTATTTCATATTCACGATCCTTTTTCAGGATGTCATAGGTATTTTTGAGAATACAATCGACAAGAGCCACTTCATACGCACCGTCAAATTTGATGGCGGGGGAGAGTTTTGTCCAAAAATCACTTGTCGTATTCAAGTCAATGTAGAGAGGATCGGAAACGTTGGACATGAAAGTTACATAGAAATCATTGGGCATTGTCAATATCTTCAACACCGATCCAAGAATCAAAATCAGAGTTGTATCCTAGCCACCGAACAAGTAACTGTTTCTTACCCCTGCGAGTACGTGTCTTTAATATCTTTTCAATTTGATAGATTTCACTAGCATTTTTAACTTTTTGCAATTCATAGTCATAAAAGCCGCCGAGAATCTCTTCATCTTTGGTATCACGCAGGCGATAAGTTATGGGTTTAGTGTCTAGGATTTTTGCCACTTTAAAAAGTTCAGTGGACCAAAAGTAATTCCCCTTTTCAAAAACATTAGTTGTTCTATTAATTCGAACAGTATCACCAACATTGAATTTATTCTTCTTCTTCTTGACTTTTGATTCATTGGAATATTGTTTAAGAAAGGTGTCAATTGTATTATGATCCGAATGATGAACTTCCGTTGGTGTAGAGTTGGACAATGATTGATGAGGTCGTTGATTATAAATCAACATGATTTTATCTAGATCATGAATAAAAGCCGGCGTATTTTTCAATGTACAATATCTTGAAATTAAAAGTCGAATAGTTCTTATCAATCGTTCGGCCAATGCAGCCTTTATAGGACTGTGACTATGATAGAGCAGTGCACTATATTTCTCTAGTACTTTTGCAACATAAGGATTAACAAATTCACTACCGCGATCCGTTTGAATTTTTTTATATGAATCCTTTTCGAGAATACTTTCAATGGCCTGAGCAACTTCAACACCTCTCTTTGATCGCAATGGAATTGCATATGCATAGCGACTAAAAACACTGATTGCAAGTAGAATGTACTTGTACGGTGTATTGTGACGTCTTTGAAGCTCATCTAGAGTCAGGAGATCTGCTTGCATTATATCCAATGGGTAAAAGGCTTTAGTTTTTCGATATTGATTGGCACGAAGTCTATGATTTCTATGCAGAGTGTAACTTGGTTCATTTTGTAGATAGTCTTGTACTCTTTTAGTGCGAACACCCGTGACTTTGGAAAGAGTTGCGGGGGAACTTAAACTCCCCGCCTCGCCAATATTTTCATAAACACCTTTCAGAACTTCAGCCATTTTGAACGTAAACACATTGTGTAACGTCCGCTACCCTTTTGTATACTGGCTACTGGTGGTGGTGACGTTGACTTGATACGTCTTCGCTTTTGTCTAGCTATCAGTGGTGTGCTAGTATTTTCCAAAATTGATTTAAAATCTTCTTCTTCTTCTTCTTCAAGTTCATATTTTAATGTTGATGATGATGATGCACGTTCATTTAATTTTTTTAGAATTTGTCTATTGCCAATAAGACTTTTGGGGAAGTTTAATGTATTTAGAAAGTTGTATAGATGAGTGTCAAATGATAATAGCCCTTTACGATTTGTAACCATGTCATACATTAAATCAAGTAGATTATAGCTCTTGCCCTGAATTATTATCCTTTCCCCATTGCTCTCAACTTGAATTTGATCACTTTCCAAGAGATAGATTAGGAGTCGTTTACTTTGTTCACGATATGAGTGGGGCATTAGATTTCCAATTTTCAATACAATTGAATCCAATTCCTCCTTCTTTAATTGTGTTCCAGCAGCAGAAGACTCTTGAGAAGATGATTCTTTTTTGAGATCAGCAGCAGTGGGCTTTGATCGATAGTGTTTGTCCACTCGGCGAAGTGCATCTTGAAGTAAAATCAGTTTTTTATCATCCTCAATAGTTTCATTGTCGAGGAATTTAATCAGATTGTCCTCAAAGTGTTCGACGGGTGAGAGAGCGAGTTCTGTTGGAGTCAATTTATAGGGTTTTGCCATTCTCTTACTAGATAAAACTGTTTACAAGTCCTGCAATTATTGGCAGTAAAAGTGTGAAAAAGCTACCGCCCGCCTGAAGAAGTCGTTTCCTTTTAAAATTCTTTCCTTTCTTTTTAGAGGCCAATGTACGTACAATGGAACGATGTTGCTTTGCCTGTTGCTTAACTACTTCTGGCAATTGAACATTACCCTCGGTCAAATTTAAACAAAGTTCAGATATTAGATTAATGAAATCATTGTCAATACCATGTTTGAGTATTGCTTTTCTAAGCGGAGGTTTTGAAGTGCTTAGAACTGAAAACAAATGTCTATTTTCATGTAGTTTCTTCAGTGTCATGATAGCGACTAATAGGTCTTTTTAGTGTTCACAGGGAGATATACTGTAATTTCATTGTCGAAAATATCTGTGACTACACGCAGATCCTCGGATGTATTTTGATTAAGATCCAATAGGATATAGCCGTGGGGTTTATTAGTTGCCTGATTGTATGCTGAGAGCAGAAATTTAGGGGCTCCTGGATAGATTTGTTTATTGAGGGTTATTAGCGAGCTAGAATCACGAACAACTCTGTAGATGATATAGTAGGTACAGTTCAAAGCAAGTGTTCGCATACATTTGCTCTGATGAAAGAGATTGTGTAGAACCAGAGTAACGGGAATCTGTTCATGATGAGAGCGAACATTGAACAATTGCAGCATTTGCTGGGACCATTGTTCAATAGATTCAGCCAGATCGTCAATGATCAGCCAAGAGTTTGGTTCAATAATGTTGAAAACATCAAGTCCCTGTATGAACTGTATCTGCATCGATCCCATGGTGGTGGCAGCAATTGCTTTTATTTTATTGTATGACTCCTGCCAAATACTATAGCAATAGTAGATTTTTTTCGGCTTTTCCGCAAACATTTTATCACAATTTTTAATTATTTTAGTTAAGAGTGTTGTTTTGCCCGACATTGAGGGCCCACACAGAAACGATCTGAATGGTGTTTTAAATTGATACATGTTCCTTTCAACAGTTCACCTGGACAACTAACTGTAGACCCTAATTGTCTAATGACTAAATAATTTTTCCCTACTACTACTCTGTTCTTCAAGAAGACAAAGACAAAGACGAATAAAGAATCATATTTTTTCTTTTATTATATGCACATAAAAAAGTAACAATACATTGAAAAAAAATACACTTTTTTAAATTTATTCATAATAAAAAATACAACAACATTTACATGGGATGCACAGAGAAAAAACACTTTTTTTTGTTTATTTATAGAGAGAAAAAACATTAAATTAGAGAGAGAGAGCACTTGAAAAAATACACTTATTTAAATTTATTTTAAAAAATACAACAACATTTACATAGGTACAGAGAGAAAAAACATTTTTTTTTTGTTTATTTATAGAGAAAAAAAACATTAAATTAGAGAGATGGCACTTGAAAAAAAAAATCTGCTCTAAGTCCAAAAAAAAAGATAACTTTGGTGACGGAGTGCCCCCCGCGCTGGCGGCGGCCGCCCCCCCCCCGGGCCGCGAGGCCCCCCCCCCAAAGGCCGCGAGGCCCCCCCCCAAAAAAAATATTTTTTTTTTAGGAAATTATTTAAAGGACTTTATTTAAACCGAGACTTTCCCTGTGGGCAATACATTCGATCCGGTCTGAAGTTAAATAGTGTCCAAGGGGGAGGGTGGTCACACCATCTTGACAAACATAGACCTTGTCGGAAATGGTACTCATGGCTATTTTCTCTACATTTACAGTATAGTTCCTGTAGTTCAATGAACGAATTGCCAACAATTTGGCTCGTGGAATTGCATTTTCAACAATACAATTCCTATAAATGTTCATGTCGAAATTCTTGTCCACATAGCGCGTGGGTACTCCTTTGCAACGTTTCTTGATTTCCTCGTCGTATGTCTGTATAAAGTACCCCTTCGGACCTACAAACATACCACGGGAAATCAAGTCGCTACCCGTTTCAGATTTAAAAAATAAAAGCTGATTGGGCGCCCGACGTTTTACTAGCTCAGGGTAAAGACCACCACTCCAATTGGTGTAGTCCATCCGTGAACTGATAATTTCACCGTGCGCCAAATCATCAATTAGATTTGGTGTTTTTACTTTGAGCAGTAGAGAATCCGTATCACCGTAGCAGACCTCTACTTGCCCCTTTCCGGCCACTGTACCCTAGCCACATTGTAGTAGAATTCCAACATGAGCTTTTTTGAGATCTCCAAGATAGCACTGCCTGCAGCAATATTTTTATTCAGGACAATGCGTCTTTTTTTCCTATTCAAAAGTACCATGTCCGGGCCAATGATTGTAAAGGAAGTGTAATTGGGATCGGCAATAATTCGAGCACATTGTTCTGGATCGGTCACAACTTCACAACGATTCCTATTGCGAACACTCTCACACATTTTGCCGAAAGCCGAATTCAAAATGAGTTTATAAATTTCTTTTTCGGCTTTCGTCTGTGCTGCAGAACGTTTGCCGACAAAAGTGTCAAGAAACGTTTTCAAATAGGGTTTTTGACTAAACTCGAGTGCTCGGTGAACCTTTGTGACGTTGAAACCATTGTTACACATCCATTTTAACGCTACATGATGTACAACTATGTTTTTTTTCGGCAGAAGGTCAGCAATAAGTTTTTGTTTTGAAGGCGCCCAATGCAATCCGTCCACCTCGACTAAACGCCTATTGCGAGGAATCAAAGAGTCCTTAGTCACAGGTCTATTGATACATGGGAAAACAAAATCCTTTACTGAATCGTGAAGCTCGACTGGTATCTCTCCATCAATTTGAAAAAACCATCCAACCGGTCCATTCTCCTCAACACTGTTAATGTTGGGGAAATGGGGAGCTTGAGGGTCATTGAGCCATTTATAGTCGCCGCAAGGTAGTGCATAATGGGACATGGCCGAGGGGTAGAGAGAATTCATATCGAGGAAAACTGCATTCGATTTTGTCCCCGTCTTCTCTCCTGTTGGATCGGTTTCCAAGATACGGTCTCCGTTAAAAACAAAACCCCCCCTCATTGACCTCTCGATGAACAGATGCTGATCAATGTCAGTAATTAGCCCAATTTTTTCCCCACTAATTTTCAGGATGAGGTCCATCACTAGATTTGGCGAAGAAAAATAATAACCCAAATCAAGATTAAACTCCTCATAGATTTTATCCGTATTTTTACACATAATGTCTAACAAAGTTAACACGTCACTCGACAAATACAGCTTGCAGTAGTCAAACCCATTTTTACACCCTCCCTCTGCCCAAACTTTTTTAGCAAAACTGTATTCCTCGGGGGTGCAACTACGATCGTGAAGACTGTCGTAAAACGATTCAATACAAGGAATAGTCTCCTCGGCGAATCTCGACATGGAACAATAATAATCATAAGGATAGATGCCCTTGACCGTTAACAAATCATATAAATCATTTGGAAATTGTTGCTTGAGAAGGGGGAAAGCTTTGCAACCGTCATCGTTTTTCTGCACTTGAATTAATTCGCTCAATGATTTGGGGAAAAAAAACTGTAGGAATCTAAAAAGCGAATTTTATTCGTGGACTCAACGCCGGCTTCAACAAATTTCCACATAAATTCCAAAACAAGCAACTTTTACGATGATTTAGGTATGATTTTGTACGTAAAGCTGTCTATCACCCATGCATCATCATCTACTGTTCCATTTCTTTGAAGATGTGCCAATGCAGGTAGCACATACTTTAGATCATAGTTAGAGTTATGTATAAAAACCGGTAGAAAAAGTTGTTGTTTAATTTTTAAATTACACGAATTGTGAGCCCACCCTCGAAAGTTACTTTTTCCCGTTGAATTGGGATCAATAAGGTGATTGTGGTCCTGCACCGCGTCTTTTGGGGCAAGGGCACCCCTACACACCCAGCAAATTGTCCCCTTTTCCAGCGCCAGTTGTTCTTTATCCGACAATGTCATTGGATAATTGGTATGACGTAATCGTGAAATTGCCTTGTTTGTCGTTTTTATTAAAGAAACCAATAACTTTTCCATACTGCCCTCCTCGTCAATAGTAAAAAAAACTCTTCCAATTGCATTTTATTGTTGGTGTCGCGACGGGCGTGCGCATAGGAACACGCAACTAGTTTGTGTTCCTTGACTATATTTGGCCTTGATGGGTCCGATACCTCAACCAGTCTTGTTTCACAATCCAAAGACACTTTATCAGATTGCAGAAGAGAATTTTGAAAATTTTTAAATTGTAAAGTGTCTTTGCCTTCTGCCGGCATTTCAATTCTCTGATTTCCATGAATTTTGCAATGCCCCATGTGATCTGAGAATGTTTGCTCAGATCTAAATGGGGTAAGGCACATGGGGCAATAGAAACGTTCTCCTTTGGTCTTGCCTTGACATAGGAGTCGACTTATTGCCGTAACGGGGAAAAAATGACCATAAGAGTTTACATGTTTGGGGGGTTGGTAAATAACCCATACAAAATTTTTAACATTTTCCACCATCGGTGTCCTCACTGAGTACAAAACCCCTTTTTTATTCGGTTTTCCCCCCATCTACAAATTCAGTGTCGTACTGGAGAACAACCACCCCCACCCCAAGATTTTCATTTGCTTTTTCGAATATGCTTATTTCTTTAAAGGACACCGGATACCTTCCCTCCAAACAATCAAAATTTACTTTAGGGAAATTTTTCCCACCGTTGCGAGCAAGTCTGTCAAGATTTTTCATTGATGATTCATCTTTTAATGTCTTATGGGCTGCTGCTAAAAACGCATATTTAAAGCATTGCAGCCCTGTGTCAAAATACAAACTCTGAACTCCTTTGGTAGCCGACAAATCTGGGCGGCATTTTATTCCTTTACCCCTCCCACCCCTTAAAATAAAGTTTTTTTTAAATCTACTGAGATTCAGATCCATGCATTCAATGTATAAAATTGTGGACCCACTCCCCCTCTCATTAAATGTATCCAAAGTTGAAATTAGTTTATTCACCCAGTTGAAAAAGTTGTCTTCAAAATCGTTTAGACCTGGGTAGAAAGTCTGGTTGCCTGTCGAAAAATGAAAATAAAAAACGTCCCCGGATGTCCCCTTTTGTAAATAAACTTTTTGATTCACCGATGCTTTAATTCCCCCCCGACCTCCCCAATTCTGGATCTGAACCTCAATAAGTGCTCGAATTCTGTCGATATAGCTATGGAGAACTTTCACGGGGTCATTTAAAATAATGTTCGCGTTTTCCTCGGGAAGGCTAAAATCTACCCTGTATGTTTGCAAATGGCTTAGAGCAGATTCTAACAGATAAAAATCAGGCAATTCCGGGGACGTAGCAATATTTTCATGTCCTGACCCTGTTTGTTCAGGACTCAATTCACTAATTGTAAAGTTACCGTTAAAAATGTCCCCGGAAAAATTAGGGCCAACAATTTGAATAAGACTGTCCATTTCTTCAGCTGTAAATTGAAAATCCAGGGGGATATCAAATAACGTACCTTCACTAACATCTGGCGTGAGGGGGCAATTACCCATAATACTTTGAAGTCCTGGACCAGGGAAGGCAGAAGTTTTCACAGCTTCCCCCTGAAACTAGAAAATGAATGGATTAAGTTTTTTTTTTTGACGAAAGTTTTTTTTTTTGACGAAAGTTTTATCACAATTATAACACACTTTTCTTTTTTTCTTTTTTATCAAGCAATTTTTTTTTTCGCGGCGCATCCCCGCGGCGCATCCTGCGGCGCTTTCCTGGCCCGCGGCGCATCCCTGCTGCGCTTCTCGGGCCCGCGGCGCTTCATGCAGCGCCTCCCACAGCTCTTCCCCCCCCCCCCCCAACCCCTCCCGGGGAGGACCCTTGGGAACCGGGAGCTTCCTTCGAGGTAGGAGGATCGATACCCTTTCGAGTTGGGGGTATCGGACTTCACAACACTGTTCAAATAGAACAGCCTCAAATTCTTTCTCGAAAACACCTAAGTGTTTCACTTCATCACTCAATGGTGTCGCTGGTGGTGCTATATTTTTAATCTGTAGAAAAAAAAAGTTTTTTATTTTTTATGTAAAATAATCATTTTTTTTTTTAGTTAATAAACTTTGTCAATTAAAATGTTGGATGGTCCTTTTTAGAGCCCCCCCCTCTCCCAACCCCTCCCGGGGAGGACCCTATGGAACCGGGAGCTTCCTTCGAGGTAGGAGGATCGATACCCTTTCGAGTTGGGGGTATCGGACTTCACAACACTGTTCAAATAGAACAGCCTCAAATTCTTTCTCGAAAACACCTAAGTGTTTCAATGAAATGACCAAAAACGGGTTCGCCCAAATAATGTTTCTTGACATCGCTGTGATGACATATTTGGAAATTATTGAAAAACCTTTTTTCCTGTGTTAATTGCTTATCGAAGATAGACATCCTGTTATTTAAAGTCCACTTTGCAAGAAGCCCACTTAGAATTCAAAGCGGATTAAAAAGCGATGGGAGATCTGATAAGGAGCGGATGCGTGCAAATGGCTTAGCGCAAAAATACCAGTTTAAGAGTGCTTGTCAACTGTGAAATAGCAAATCGTTTTTGTTTTTTTTTCAAATAGTTAGTTTTTGTTTAAAAGGAATATTGGAATTATTGCATTAGAATGCATCTTGGTTAGAAATTACGAGGTAAGGTTTTTTTTGTTATAGAAATGCGTGATAAGCATTCCTTTATATACCGCTAATTTGGTTAATGAAAGAAAATGAAATAGTTTTTAGAAACAAATTTTAAGTTTTACTCATCAAAAGCTATGCGCCTGAGAAAATTTACCTTATTTTTGAAAATAGGGATAGAAAAAAAAATTATGTATATACTTACAAATTCTGACTGGGCTTCTATATCTGAACTCCTTGGCAAAACTTGAAGGGGGTCAAGCTCACAATCTTCAGTAGGCTGAGCTGAGGCATTATATGAAGCAGTCCATTCTCTCTTCAACTTCCTTCCAACTTGTATGGAGCTAACACTGGGGTTAGAGGGCTCTGTCACTATAAGTTGGGTGCTCGTTGGATGGTCCAGATCGCGTGTAATTCAACCGGCATATTTGATAATTGATGGTCTTGCAGCTTGCATTATTACACCTTCGCTATTTCTTGCTTTCTTGTCAGAAGGGGGGTTATTGCACGTATCCGCTTCCTTGAAAAAAAGGGTAAAATTTAGCATGAAAAAAAAAATGCATTTTGGGTTAGGAAAATAATTCAGTTTATGTTAGGCATTTAAAGTAGTGTAAAATATTTTTTTTTTCAATTAAATAAATATTTATATTTTCCTTTATTATCAAAATAAAATACTCATTGTTACAAATTTAGATTTTTTAGAATGATTTTCAGCTCTTAAACTAAGGTAAGCAGCATAGATTCTAAATTGTTTTGGTTCTTCTTCTAAAGACTAAAAGCATCATTAGGCGAGCCCTACTCCCTGTCTATGTACCCCATCCTTCCTGTCTGAGTATCTTGTAAAAGAAAACTTAAACCAACCATTTTGTGAATTAAAAACAAAAAATGCCAATTAGAATTTTTATCCACGCACTTATCGAAGACGAAAGAAGTCGTAATAGATTCTAAATTGTTTTGGTTCTTCTTCTAAAGACTAAAAGCATCATTAGGTGAGCCCTACTCCCTGTCTATGTACCCCATCCTTCCTGCTTGAGTATCTTGTAAAAGAAAACTTAAACCAACCATTTTGTGAATTAAAAACAAAAAATGCCAATTAGAATTTTTATCCACACACTTATCGAAGACGAAAGAAGTCGTAATAGATTCTAAATTGTTTTGGTTCTTCTTCTAAAGACTAAAAGCATCATTAGGCTACTATGATCTAAAAATATCACTGAAATACATTTTCCAGCAGTACATGGTAGCGAACTATAAGTAAGGAACAAACCGAAACTCTAAAAAGGAAGCTTTTGTAACAATTAATACATTAAAAGAATTAACATTTTATTCTAACCCCAAATTACCGATCGAGAGCTAAGCACTTTTTCAAAAACATCCCTAAAAAGGTTAACTGATCTTGATAAAAATCACACCGTAAATGCAGACTGGCCTGGAAGTATTTTCAAAAACATCCCTAAAAAAAAGCCGCTGATCTTGATAAAAAGGAAGCTTTTGTAACAATTAATACATTAAAAGAATCAAAATTTTATTCTAATCCCAAATTACCGATCGAAAGCTAAGCACTTTTTTCAAAAACATCTCTAAAAAGGCCCACTGATCTTGATAAAAATCGCGCCGTAAATTTCAGCCTATAAGAGAACTATTTAGAGGTTTCAGCTCCTAAAAACAATAGGCTTCTAAGTGCATAAGTACCCTTAGTTCTAGTGTAAGGAAAGAATTTCTTCCTTAACTTAATGACAAGACAATTTCTTTTTATTATATTAATGAGAAAATTTTTACTCACCAGAAATTGCTTAGAATTATCCATTTTCTAGGTAAATGTTTACAAAAAATGTCAGTAGTGTTAAGTTGAATAAACTATTCAGAACTGTTGAAGAATCTAATTTGAAACCTGAATATATACAAAAAATAATTGCATAGCAGCGAAACAAGACATGCTGGTTTTGATTTATCACTAAAAAAAGACATTTAACTTTGAAATTGCGTAAATCCCTTGACAAAGAAAGAGTGTAATGACCAGTAAAATAGAATTACCAGAAAAACCTGTTTGGTACGGGGGCCCCTTAGAAATAGTACCTTGGACTATACTAACTGCACCGAAGTACAAACCACTAGTACCAATAGAGCCCGGTGAATAATTTGTTTAAAGTGATCCTTTGTGTGCAGACATCATTTTCTTTTTGTTAGTCCTCCGTTAAAGCAGACGATAGCCAATGACCACTCGCCTTAATTAAATTTAGATGCCAAAGCTTGATTGAAGTTCCGATGCATCTTTTATGAAAATAGTCCGTAATTATTAACTTCTCAAATTTAAATTGAAAGAAAATTCGAGTAAAATTGCTGAAGCGATTGTTTTTGGCCTCAACTAGCCCCCCCCATCCGATCAATTTTTTCCAAAATGTATCCGATCAAAATTTGGATATAGCCATTTTGTAAAAAAAAAAATAGTTTACAGATCAGGTAGCAAAAACTCCGGGGTCGACACATCCACCAGGGCCCGGGGTAAGTGTTGTAAGTTATGCCCTGGGGGCATATAAGTAGAATGCTAATAATGAACTTGCGTACCGCCATAGCAATCTTTATGTTAACTTATACTTTGCGTACTGCCATAGCAATCTTTATGTTAACTTATACTTTGCGTACCGCCATAGCAATCTTTATGTTAACTTATACTTTGCGTACCGCCATAGCAATCTTTATGTTAACTTATACTTTGCGTACCGCCATAGCAATCTTTATGTTAACTTATACTTTGCGTACGGCCATAGCAATCTTTATGTTATTTGCGTTCGCCTCTACACCTATTCAAAGAGATTCAGTACTCCCTCAGACAGGTTTCTGGTGGGTATAGTCTGGTTTGGTGGGTATAGTCTGGTTTGGTGGGTATAGTCTGGTTTGGTGGGTATAGTCTGGTTTGGTGGGTATAGTCTGGTTTGATGGGTATAATCTGGTTTGGTGGGTATAATCTGGTTTGGTCTAGAGATTGTCAAATTGCGTATTTAGGAATTGTTTCGATTGACATTTTTGCAAAAAGGGATAAGGAATTCGCAAATTGGACACTATGAACGATATTAATTAATGTTTTGAATAATAGGAGTGTGAATGATTCTAATTAGTGATTGGATTTTATGAAGGTGGAGAAAAAAAAGGATTAAACTGATTAGCAGTTAAGGTAACCCCGAAGGGGTTGTTAACTCAGGTAATTTGTTATAAATTTGAAACAACATCAGTCTATGAAAATGGCTAACGACGATAGAATGACATTGTGAGTTGACCTAGCTTTACCTCTCCGATGTCGTCTGTATAATACACAAGTGATGTTTGAACAGTATTGTCAATTTAAAATAGGGTCTAACGTTTTAGTATACTAAAAAGTTGATACTAAGAGAGATGTAGATGGTAAGAAAAGAATTTTAATAATGAAATTCAGAACAAACCTTAGAAATCCTTGCAAATCAAGTAGTAAGGTGTATGTGAGTACGAACCATCAAGGATCATAAGCACCAACGACCCTAACCAGCAGAGACATCAACTCCCCAAAGGTCCCTTATCCCCAAATTCGAAGGGCGCCCCCTCCCTCCAACTTTTTGACCCCCCCCCCTTTTTTTTTTTTTTTTCTTTAACATGATATATTTTTTTCAACTTTTTTTTTACATTTCTTCGAATCAGATGAAACAAACTTATATTACTATTCTAGTTTTTCTAAACCAGTATTGCCTATAACTTAATATACTCAAATATTTTTTGATAACTTGATTGGTGAGAACTATTTCCGTAAAATCTGAGCTAATAAGGGTTTTTGACCGTAAACTCTAGTTTCTTGCAAGAAAATTATGGAAAATATAATTCTCTGCTTTAAATGTGAAACTTAAGTCCAGTTATGGATCGAAAAATAAACTATTTCTGTAAAATCTGAGCTAATAAGGGTTTTTGACCCTAAACTCTAGTATTTTTTATAAGAAAATTATGGAAATACAATTCTCTGATTCAAATGTGAAACTTAAATCTATTTTTGGATCGAAAAATAAAACTATTTCCGTAAAATCTGAGCTAATAAGAGTTTTTGACCGTAAACTCTAGTTTCTTGTATGAAAATTATGGAAAATACAATTATCTAGTTCAAATGTGAAACTTAAGTCCAGTTTTGGATACTCATAATGATGAGGACTGATGGTTCTAATTCAATATTTTTTTCATAAAAACAAACTATTTTTTTAAAACTTCGAAATTATTCAACTTTATTTATTTTTTTTATTTTTTTTGTACGTATCTTAAAATGACAAAATATGCTTACGGCTCTAACAATTGTGCTCTATGATTGGTCAGAGACACGATGTGGCTTTCCCACTGGTATTCTGTGTCCGGTTATCGACACTACCTAGTCTATTGCATGTATTAAATCAGTACGCAGTTTTTTACGCAGTGGAACGATAAAGGCATAAGTTATATCTTAAAAAAAAGTGAAATGTATGCATGCATTGTCATGACAGTAAGGAATTAAATTTCTTTGGAATACCGAAAAAATTCAACTCTTATGTTGGTGGTTATGCGAGATTGAGATCTCCAGAGATGATTGTACTCAAAGAGAATGCCAACATAAAAATAATCGTTGATGATAGAGGACAACTCCTTGCTACTGTTGCAGGTAACACATTACCTACTGATATATCCAATCGTCAGCTTTCGGGTATTAGCATTCAACGGAAGGTCAATAAAAGAAAGGCCTACTCTTCTACTAATATCGTAAACCATATCTTGTCTACGTGCCGAAACTGTTACCTGTGTAAAAATAATGTGATAATAGAAAGTGAAATTGCCAGAAAAATAAAAAGGGAATTGTCAAAAATATCACTATGGAATATAAACATGAATCGATCAAACGTGAATATCAAGCATATCAAACGTTTAGAATCTCTATTAAAACATTGGAGATGTAAGAAAAGGAATTTGCATACATCTATTGTCAGACACATGGGATAACATTGACAAAATCTAGGTATCAGAATGAATAAATTCATTATCAACATCCTTTATCGGATATGTCGGATAAAATTGATAAAATATAAGTGTCAGAGTGAATAATTTTTTTTTATCAACATCCTTTGTCAGATACATCAAATAAAATTGACAAAATCTAAATTTCAGAATAAATAAATGCTTTAACAACATCCTTTATCGGATATGTCGGATAAAATTGACATAATCTAAGTATCAGAGTGACTAAATTCTATATCACCATCCTTTTCTCAGATACATAGGATAAAATTGACAAATTATAAGTGTTAAAGTGAATAAATTTTTTTATCAACATCCTTTGGCAGATACATCGGATAAAATTGACAAAATCTAAATTTCAGAATGAATAAATTCATTATCAACATCCTTTGTCGGATATGTCGGATAAAATTGACAAAATCTAAGTATCAGAGTGAATATTTTTTTTTAACAACATCCTTTGTCAGATACATCGAATAAAATTGATAAAATATAAGTGCCAGAGTGAAAAATTTTTTTTACTATCAACATCCTTTGTCAGATACATCAAATAAAATTGACAAAATCTAAATTTCAGAATAAATAAATGCTTTAACAACATCCTTTATCGGATATGTCGGATAAAATTGACAAAATCTAAGTGTCAGAGTGAATAATTTTTTTTATCAACATCCTTTTCTCGGATACATAGGATAAAATTGACAAAATCTAAATTTCAGAATGAATAAATGCTATAACAATATCCTTAATCGGATATGTCAGATAAAATTGACAAAATCTAAAATCTAAGTATCAGAGTGACTAAATTCTATATCAACATCCTTTTCTCAGACACATAGGATAAAATTGACAAATTCTAAGTGTCAGTGTGAATACATTTTTTAAAATTGACAAAATCTAAATTTCAGAGTGAATAAATTCATTATCAACATCCTTTATCGGTTATGTCGTATAAAATTGACAAAATATAAGTGTCAGAGTGAATAATTTTTTTTATCAACATCCTTTGTCAGATACATCAAATAAAATTGACAAAATCTAAATTTCAGAATGAATAAATGCTTTAACAACATCCTTTATCGGATATGTCAGATAAAATTGACATAATCTAAGTATCAGAGTGACTAAATTCTATATCAACATCCTTTTCTCAGATACATAGGATAAAATTGACAAATTCTAAGTGTTAGAGTGAATAAATTTTTTTTTATCAACATCCTTTGGCAGATACATCGGATAAAATTGACAAAATCTAAATTTCAGAATGAATAAATTCATTATCAACATCCTTTGTCGGATATGTCGGATAAAATTGACAAAATCTAAGTATCAGAGTGAATATTTTTTTTAACAACATCCTTTGTCAGATAAATCAAATAAAATTGACAAAATCTAAATTTCAGAATGAATAACTGCTTTAACAACATCCTTTATCGGATATGTCGGATAAAATTGACATAATCTAAATTTCAGAATGAATAAATGCTATAGCAATATCCTTAATCGGATATGTCAGATAAAATTGACAAAATCTAAAATCTAAGTATCAGAGTGACTAAATTCTATATCAACATCCTTTTCTCAGACACATAGGATAAAATTGACAAATTCTAAGTGTCAGTGTGAATACATTTTTTTTATCAACATCCTTTGTCGGATACATCAAATAAAATTGACAAAATCTAAATTTCAGAGTGAATAAATTCATTATCGACATCCTTTATCGGATATGTCGGATAAAATTGACAAAATATAAGTGTCAGAGTGAATAATGTCTTTTATCAACATCCTTTGTCAGATACATCAAATAAAATTGACAAAATCTAAATTTCAGAATGAATAAATGCTTTAACAACATCCTTTATCGGATATGACAGATAAAATTGACATAATCTATATATCAGAGTGACTAAATTCTATATCAACATCCTTTTCTCAGATACATAGGATAAAATTGACAAATTCTAAGTGTTAGAGTGAATAAATTTTTTTTTATCAACATCCTTTGGCAGATACATCGGATAAAATTGACAAAATCTAAATTTCAGAATGAATAAATTCATTATCAACATCCTTTGTCGGATATGTCAAATAAAATTGCCAAAATCTAAGTATCAGAGTGAATATTTTTTTTAACAACATCCTTTGTCAGATAAATCAAATAAAATTGACAAAATCTAAATTTAAGAATGAATAACTGCTTTAACAACATCCTTTATCGGATATGTCGGATAAAATTGACAAAATCTAAGTGACAGAGTGAATAAATTTTTTTTATCAACATCCTTTTCTCGGATACTTATCGGATATGTCAGATAAAATTGACATAATCTATATATCAGAGTGACTAAATTCTATATCAACATCCTTTTCTCAGATACATAGGATAAAATTGACAAATTCTCTGATAATTGACATTATCAACATCTTTTGTCGGATATGTCAATTCATTATCAACATCATAAATTCAAATAAATTCATTATCAACATCTTTTGTCGGATATTTCAAAAGATTTTGTCAATTTTATCCGACATACCCGATAAAGGATATTGTTAAAGCATTTATTCATTCTGAAATTTAGATTTTGTCAATTTTATCCGACATATCCGACAAAGGATGTTGGTAATGAATTTATTCATTCGGAAATTCAGATTTCGTCAATTTTATCCTATGTACCCGAGAAAAGGATGTTGATAAAAAAAAATTTATTCCCTCTAACACTTAGATTCTGTCAATTTTATCCTATGTATCCGAGAAAAGGTTGTTGATATAGAATTTAGTCACTCTGATACTTAGATTTTGTCAATTTTATCTGACATATCCGACAAAGGATGTTGGTAATGAATTTATTCATTCTGAAATTCAGATTTCGTCAATTTTATCCTATGTACCCGAGAAAAGGATGTTGATAAAAAAAATTTACTCCCTCTAACACTTAGATTCTGTCAATTTTATCCTATGTATTCGAGAAAAGGTTTTTGATATAGAATTTAGTCACTCTGATACTTAGATTTTGTCAATTTTATCTGACATATCCGATAAAGGATGTTGTTAAAGTATTTATTTATTCTGAAATTTAGATTTTTTAATTTTATTTGATGTATCTGACAAAGGATGTTGATAAAAAAAAATTATTCACTCTGGCACTTATATTTTATCAATTTTATTCGATGTATCTGGCGAAGGATGTTGTTAAAAAAATATTCACTCTGATACTTAGATTTTGTCAATTTTATCTGACATATCCGACAAAAGATGTTGATAATGAATTTATTCATTCTGAAATTTATATTTTTGTCAATTTTATCCGATGTATCTGTCAAAGGATGTTGATAAAAAAAATTATTCACTCTAACACTTAGAATTTGTCAATTTTATCCTATGTATCTGAGAAAAGGATGTTGATATAGAATTTAGTCACTTTGATACTTAGATTTTGTCAATTTTATCCGACATATCCGATAAGTATCCGAGAAAAGGATGTTGATAAAAAAAATTTATTCACTCTGTCACTTAGATTTTGTCAATTTTATCCGACATATCCGATAAAGGATGTTGTTAAAGCATTTGTTTATATCGAAATTTAGATTTTGTCAATTTTATTTGATGTATCTGACAAAGGATGTTGATAATAAAAAAAAATTATTCACTCTGGCACTTATATTTTATCAATTTTATTCGATGTATCTGGCAAAGGATATTGTTATAGCATTTATTCATTCTGAAATTTAGATTTTGTCAATTTTATCCGACATGTCCGACAAAGGATGTTGATAATGAATTTATTCATTTTGAAATTTAGATTTTGTCAATTTTATCCGATGTATATGCCAAAGGATGCTGATAAAAAAAAATTTATTCACTCTGACACTTAGATTTTGTCAACTTTATCTGACATATCCGATAAAGGATGTGGTTAAAGCATTTATTTATTCTGAAATTTAGATTATGTCAATTTTATCCGATATATCCGATAAAGGATGTTGTTAAAGCAGTTATTCATTCTGAAATTTAGATTTTGTCAATTTTATTTGATTTATCTGACAAAGGATGTTGTTAAAAAAAATATTCACTCTGATACTTAGATTTTGGCAATTTTATCCGACATATCCGACAAAGGATGTTGATAATGAATTTATTCATTCTGAAATTTAGATTTTGTCAATTTTATCCGATGTATCTGCCAAAGGATGTTGATAAAAAAAAATTTATTCACTCTAACACTTAGAATTTGTCAATTTTATCCTATGTATCTGAGAAAAGGATGTTGATATAGAATTTAGTCACTCTGATACTTAGATTATGTCAATTTTATCTGTCATATCCGATAAAGGATGTTGTTAAAGCATTTATTCATTCTGAAATTTAGATTTTGGCAATTTTATCCGACATATCCGACAAAGGATGTTGATAATGAATTTATTCATTCTGAAATTCAGATTTTGTCAATTTTATCCTATGTATCCGAGAAAAGGATGTTGATAAAAAAAAATTATTCACTCTGACACTTAGATTTTGTCAATTTTATCCGACATATCCGATAAAGGATGTTGTTAAAGCATTTATTTATTCTGAAATTTAGATTTTGTCAATTTTATTTGATGTATCTGACAAAGGATGTTGATAGTAAAAAAAAATTATTCACTCTGGCACTTATATTTTATCAATTTTATTCGATGTATCTGACAAAGGATGTTGTTAAAAAAAATATTCACTCTGATACTTAGATTTTGTCAATTTTATCCTACATATCCGACAAAGGATGTTGATAATGAATTTATTCATTCTGAAATTTAGATTTTGTCAATTTTATCCGATGTATCTGCCAAAGGATGTTGATAAAAAAATTTATTCACTTTAACCCTTAGAATTTGTCAATTTTATCCTATATATCTGAGAAAAGGATGTTGATATAGAATTTAGTCACTCTGATACTTAGATTATGTCAATTTTATCCGACATATACGATAAAGGATGTTGTTAAAGCATTTATTTATTCTGAAATTTAGATTTTGTCAATTTTATTTGATGTATCTGACAAAGGATGTTGATAAAAAAAAATATTCACTCTGACACTTATATTTTATCAATTTTATCCGACATATCCGATAAAGGATGTTGATAATGAATTTATTCATTGTGATACCTAGATTTTGTCAATGTTATCCCATGTGTCTGACAATAGATGTATGCAAATTCCTTTTCTTACATCTCCAATGTTTTAATAGAGATTCTAAACGTTTGATATGCTTGATATTCACGTTTGATATTCATGTTTATATTCCATAGTGATATTTTCTGACAATGCCCTTTTTATTTTTCTGGCAATTTCACTGTCTATTATCACATTATTTTTACACAGGTAACAGTTTCGGCACGTAGACAAGATATGGTTTAAGATATTAGTAGAAGAGTAGGCCTTTCTTTTATTGACCTTCCGTTGAATGCTAATACCCGAAAGCTGACGATTGGATATATCAGTAGGTAATGTGTTACCTGCAACAGTAGCAAGGAGTTGTCCTCTATCATCAACGATTATTTTTATGTTGGCATTCTCTTTGAGTACAATCATCTCTGGAGATCTCAATCTCGCATAACCACCAACATCAGAGTTGAATTTTTTCGGTATTTCAAAGAAATTTAATTCCTTACTGTCATGACAATGCATGCATACATTTCCAATAGTGCTACTACTTGTACTTGTTTCATAGTTCAAATATTTCTCCTTGTCGGCATTCAATGCTACAATAACCTTGTTATGTGAACACACTTTATTAAAATGCCCCATCTTCACTTTTTTTTAAGACATGACTTATGCGTTTATCGTTCCACTGCGTAAAAAATACTGATTTAATACATGCAATAGACTAGGTAGTGTCGATAACCGGACATAGAATACCATTGGGAAAGCCATATCGTGTCTCTGACCAATCATAGAGCACAATTGTTAGAGCCGTAAGCATATTTTGTCATTTTAAGATAAGTACAAAAAAAAAAAATAAATAAAGTTGAATAATTTCGAAGTTTTAAAAAAATAGTTTGTTTTTATGAAAAAAATATTGAATTAGAACCATCAGTCCTCATCATTATAAGTATCCAAAACTGGACTTAAGTTTCACATTTGAACTAGGTAATTGTATTTTCCATAATTGTCATACAAGAAACTAGAGTTTACGGTCAAAAACTCTTATTAGCTCAGATTTTACGGAAATAGTTTAATTTTTCGACCCAAAAATAGACTTAAGTTTCACATTTGAATCAGAGAATTGTATTTTCCATAATTTTTTTACAAGAAACTAGAGTTTACGGTCAAAAACCCTTATTAGCTCAGATTTTACAGAAATAGTTTATTTTTCGATCCATAACTGGACTTAAGTTTCACATTTGAAGCAGAGAATTGTATTTTCCATAATTTTTTTACAAGAAACTAGAGTTTACGGTCAAAAACCCTTATTAGCTCAGATTTTACGGAAATAGTTCTCATCAATCAAGTTATCAAAAAATATTTGAATATATTAAGTTATAGGCAATAATGGTTTAGAAAAACTAGAATAGTAATTTAAGTTTGTTTCATCTGATTCGAAGATATATAAAAAAAAGTTGAAAAAAATATATCTTATTAAAGAAAAAAAAATAAAAAAAAGGGGGGGGTCAAAAAGTTGGAGGGAGGGGGCACCCTTCGAGTTTGGGGATAAGGGACCTTTTGGGAGTTGATGTCTCTGCTGGTTAGGGTCGTTGGTGCTTATGATCCTTGATGGTTCGTACTCACATACACCTTACTACTTGATTTGCAAGGATTTCTAAGGTTTGTTCTGAATTTCATTATTAAAATTCTTTTCTTACCATCTACATCTCTCTTAGTATAAAGTTTTTAGTATACTAAAACGTTAGACCCTATTTTAAATTGACAATACTGTTCAAACATCACTTGTGTATTATACAGAAGACATCGGAGAGGTAAAGCTAGGTCAACTCACAATGTCATTCTATCGTCGTTAGCCATTTTCATAGACTGATGTTGTTTCAAATTTATAACAAATTACCTGAGTTAACAACCCCTGGTTTACCTTGTCACAGTTACATTCTCTTGATTTTTCAAAGTTCTTTTTGAATTTCTTTCATTGAAATGCAAGATTTGGAATATTTCAGTAGTGTTTTGTCGTGGTTTACCTTGTCACAGTTACATTCTATTAATTTTTCAAAGTTCATTTTGAATTTTTTCGTTGAAATGCAAGAGTTGGAATATTTCAGTAGTGTTTTGGCGTAGTTTACCTTGTCCAGTTACATTCCCTTGATTTTTCAAAGTTCATTTTGAATTTCTTTTGTTGAAATGCAAGAGTTGGAATATTTCAGTAGTGTTTTGTCGTGGTTTACCTTGTCACAGTTACATTCTCTTGATTTTTCAAAGTTCATTTTGAATTTCTTTCATTGAAATACAAGAGTTGGAATATTTCAGTAGTGTTTTGTCGTGGTTTACAATTTCACAGTTACATTTTCTTGATTTTTCAAAGTTCATTTTGGATTGTTTTCGTTGAAATGCTGAGTTGGAATATTTCAGTAGTGTTTTGTTGCGGTTTACCTTGTCACAGTTACATTCTCTTGATTTTTCAAAGTTCATTTTGAATTTCTTTCGTTGAAATGCAAGAGTTGGAATATTTCAGAAGTGTTTTGTTGCGGTTTACCTTGTCACAGTTACATTCTCTTGATTTTTCAAAGTTCATTTTGAATTTCTTTCATTGAAATGCAAGAGTTGGAGTATTTCAGTAGTGTTTTGTCATGGTTTACCTTGTCACAGTTATATTCTCTTGATTTTTCAAAGATCATTTTGGTTTTCTTTCGTTGAAATGCAAGAGTTGGAATATTTCAGTAGTGTTTTTTGTGGTTTACCTTGTCACAGTTACACTTTCTTGATTTTTCAAAGTTCATTTTGAATTTCTTTCGTTGAAATGCAAGAGTTGGAATATTTCAGTAGTGTTCTGTAATTGTTTACCATGTCACAGTTACATTCTCTTGACTTTTCAAAGTTCATTTTGATTTTCTTTCGTTGAAATGCAAGAGTTGGAACATGCGGTTTACCTTGTCACAGTTACATTTTCTTAATTTTTCCAAGTTCATTTTTAATTTCTATCATTGAAATGCAAGAGTTGGAATATTTCAGTTGTGTTTTGTCGCGGTTTACCTTGTCACAGTTACATTCTCTTGATTTTTCAAAGATCATTTTGGTTTTCTTTCGTTGAAATGCAAGAGTTGGAATATTTCAGTAGTGTTTTGTTGTGGTTTACCTTGTCACAGTTACATTCTCTTGATTTTTCAAAGTTTATTTCGAATTTCTTTCATTGAAATGCAAGAGTTGGAATATTTCAGTAGTGTTCTGTCGTGGTTTGCCTTGTCAAAGTTACATTCTCTTAATTTTTCAGAGTTCATTTTGGATTTCTTTCATTGAAATGCAAAAGTTGGATTATTTCAGTAGTGTTTTGTCATGGTTTACCATGTCACAGTTACATTCTCTTGATTTTTCAAAGTTCATTTTTAATTTCTTTCGTTGAAATGCGAGAGTTGGAATATTTCAGTAGTGTTTTGTCGTGGTTTACCTTGTCACAGTTACATTCTATTAATTTTTCAAAGTTCATTATGGATTTCTTTCGTTGAAATGCAAGAGTTGGAATATTTCAGTAGTGTTTTGTCATGGTTTACCATGTCACAGTTACATTCTCTTGATTTTTCAAAGTTCATTTTTAATTTCTTTCGTTGAAATGCGAGAGTTGGAATATTTCAGTAGTGTTTTGTCGTGGTTCACCATGTCACAGTTACATTCTCTTGATTCTTCAAAGTTCATTTTGGTTTTCTTTCCTTGAAATGCAAGAGTTGGAATATTTCAGTAGTGTTTTGTTGTGGTTTACCTTGTCACAGTTACATTCTCTTGATTCTTCAAAGTTCATTTTGGTTTTCTTTCGTTGAAATACAAGATTTGGAATATTTCAGTAGTGTTTTGTTGTGGTTTACCATGTCACACTTACATTCTCTTAATTTTTCAAATTTAATTTTGGATTTTTTTCGATGAAATGCATGAGTTGGAATATTTCAATAGTGTTTTGTTGTTGTTTACCTAGTCACAGTTACATTCTCTTAATTTTTCAAAGTTTATTTTGGATTTCTTTCGTTGAAATGCAAGAGTTGGAATATTTCAGTAGTGTTTTGTCATGGTTTACCTTGTCACAGTTACATTCTCTTTATTTTTCAAAGTTCTTTTTGAATTTCTGTCATTGAAATGCAAGAGTTGGAATATTTCAATAGTGTTTTGTCATGGTTTACCTTGTCACAGTTACATTCTATTAATTTTTCAAAGTTCATTTTGAATTTCTTTCGCTGAAATTTAAGAGTTGGAATATTTCAGTAGTGTTTTGTTGTGGTTTAGCTTGTCACAGTTACATTTTCTTGATTTTTCAAAGTTCATTTCAAATTTCTTTCATTGAAATACAAGAGTTGGAATATCTCAGTAGTGTTTTGTTGTGGTTTACCTTGTCACAGTTACATTCTCTTGATTTTTCAAAGTTCATTTCGAATTTCTTTCATTGAAATGCAAGAGTTGGAATATTTCAGTAGTGTTTTGGCGTGGTTTACCTTGTCACAGTTACATTCTCTTGATTTTTCAAAGTTCATTTTGAATTTCTTTCGTTGAAATGCAAGAGTTGGAATATTTCAGTAGTGTTTTTTCGTGGTTTACCTTGTCACAGTTACATTCTCTTTGATTTTTCAAAGTTCATTTTGAATTTCTTTCATTGAAATACAAGAGTTGGAATATTTCAGTAGTGTTTTGTCGTAGTTTACCTTGTCACAGTTACATTCTCTTGACTTTTTAAAGTTCATTTTGGATTTCTTTCGTTGAAATGCAAGAGTTGGAATATTTCACTAGTGTTTTATTGTGGTTTACCATTTCACAGTTACATTTTCTCGATTTTTCAAAGTTCATTTTGGATTTCTTTCGTTGAAATGCAAGAGTTGGAATATTTCAGTAGTGTTTTGTTGCGGTTTACCTTGTCACAGTTGCATTCTCTTGATTTTTCAAAGTTCATTTTGAATTTCTTTCGTTGAAATGCAAGAGTTGGAATATTTCAGTAGTGTTTTGTTGTGGTTTACCTTGTCACAGTTACATTCTCTTGATTTTTCAAAGTTCATTTTGAATTTCTTTCATTGAAATGCAAGAGTTGGGGTATTTCAGTAGTGCTTTGTCATGGTTTACCTTGTCACAGTTACATTCTCTTAATTTTTCAAAGATCATTTTGGTTTTCTTTCGTTGAAATGCAAGAGTTGGAATATTTCAGTAGTGTTTTGTTGTGGTTTACCTTGTCAAAGTTACACTTTCTTGATTTTTAAAAGTTCATTTTGAATTTCTTTCGTTGAAATGCAAGAGTTGGAATATTTCTGTAGTGTTTTGTTGTGGTTTACCTTGTCACACTTACATTCTCTTGATTTTTCAAAGTTCATTTTGAATTTCTTTCATTGAAATGCAAGAGTTTGATTATTTCAGTAGTGTTTTGTCATGGTTTACCATGTCACAGTTACATTCTCTTGATTTTTCAAAGTTCATTTTTAATTTCTTTCGTTGAAATGCGAGAGTTGGAATATTTCAGTAGTGTTTTGTTGTGGTTTACCTTGTCACAGTTACATTCTCTTGATTTTTCAAAGTTCATTTCGAATTTCTTTCATTGAAATGCAAGAGTTGGATTATTTCAGTAGTGTTTTGTCATGGTTTACCTTGTCACAGATACATTCTCTTGATTTTTCAAAGTTCATTTTGGATTTCTTTCGTTGAAATGCAAGAGTTGGAATATTTCAGTAGTGTTCTGTCATTGTTTACCATGTCACAGTTACATTCTCTTGATTTTTCAAAGTTCATTTTGATTTTCTTTCTCTGAAATGCAAGAGTTGGAACATTTCAATAGTGTTTTTTTGCGGTTTACCTTGTCACAGTTACATTCTCTTAATTTTTCAAAGTTCATTTTTAATTTCCATCATTGAAATGCAAGAGTTGGAATATTTCAGTAGTGTTTTGTCGCGGTTTACCTTGTCACAGTTACATTCTCTTGATTTTTCAAAGATCATTTTGGTTTTCTTTCGTTGAAATGCAAGAGTTGGAATATTTCAGTAGTGTTTTGTCGTGGTTTACCTTGTCACAGTTACATTCTATTAATTTTTCAAAGTTCATTTTGAATTTCTTTCATTGAAATACAAGAGTTGGAATATTTCAGTAGTGTTTTGTCGTGGTTTACCTTGTCACAGTTACATTCTCTTGACTTTTCAAAGATCATTTTGGTTTTCTTTCGTTGAAATGCAAGAGTTGGAATATTTCAGTAGTGTTTTGTCGTGGTTTACCTTGTCACAGTTACATTCTATTAATTTTTCAAAGTTCATTTTGAATTTCTTTCATTGAAATGCAAGAGTTGGATTATTTCAGTAGTGTTTTGTCAAGGTTTACCTTATGACAGATACATTCTCTTGATTTTTCAAAGTTCATTTTGATTTTCTTTCGTTGAAATGCCAGAGTTGGAATATTTCAGTTGTGTTTTGTTGCAGTTTACCTTGTCACACTTACATTCTCTTAATTTTTCAAAGTTCATTTTTAATTTCTATCATTGAAATGCAAGAGTTGGAATATTTCAGTAGTGTTTTGTCGTGGTTTAACTTGTCACAGTTACATTCTCTTGATTTTTCAAAGATTATTTTGGTTTTCTTTCGTTGAAATGCAAGATTTGGAATATTTCAGTAGTGTCTTGATGTGGTTTACCTTGTCACAGATACATTATCTTGATTTTTCAAAGTTCATTTTGGATTTCTTTCGTTGAAATGCAAGAGTTGGAATATTTCAGTAGTGTTCTGTAATTGTTTACCATGTCACAGTTACATTCTCTTGATTTTTCAAAGTTCATTTTGATTTTCTTTCGTTGAAATGCAAGAGTTGGAATATTTCAGTAGTGTTTTGTTGTGGTTTACCTTGTCACAGTTACATTCTTTTGATTTTTCAAAGTTCATTTTGAATTTCTTTCATTGAAATACAAGAGTTGGAATATTTCAGTAGTGTTTTGTCGTGGTTTACCTTGTCACAGTTACATTCTCTTGATTTTTCAAAGTTCATTTTGAATTTCTTTCGTTGAAATGCAAGAGTTGGAATATTTCAGTAGTGTTTTTTCGTGGTTTACCTTGTCACAGTTACATTCTCTTTGATTTTTCAAAGTTCATTTTGAATTTCTTTCATTGAAATACAAGAGTTGGAATATTTCAGTAGTGTTTTGTCGTGGTTTACCTTGTCACAGTTACATTCTCTTGACTTTTTAAAGTTCATTTTGGATTTCTTTCGTTGAAATGCAAGAGTTGGAATATTTCACTAGTGTTTTATTGTGGTTTACCATTTCACAGTTACATTTTCTCGATTTTTCAAAGTTCATTTTGGATTTCTTTCGTTGAAATGCAAGAGTTGGAATATTTCAGTAGTGTTTTGTTGCGGTTTACCTTGTCACAGTTGCATTCTCTTGATTTTTCAAAGTTCATTTTGAATTTCTTTCGGTGAAATGCAAGAGTTGGAATATTTCAGTAGTGTTTTGTTGCGGTTTACCTTGTCACAGTTACATTCTCTTGATTTTTCAAAGTTCATTTTGAATTTCTTTCATTGAAATGCAAGAGTTGGAGTATTTCAGTAGTGCTTTGTCATGGTTTACCTTGTCACAGTTACATTCTCTTAATTTTTCAAAGATCATTTTGGTTTTCTTTCGTTGAAATGCAAGAGTTGGAATATTTCAGTAGTGTTTTGTTGTGGTTTACCTTGTCAAAGTTACACTTTCTTGATTTTTAAAAGTTAATTTTGAATTTCTTTCGTTGAAATGCAAGAGTTGGAATATTTCTGTAGTGTTTTGTTGTGGTTTACCTTGTCACACTTACATTCTCTTGATTTTTCAAAGTTCATTTCGAATTTCTTTCATTGAAATGCAAGAGTTTGATTATTTCAGTAGTGTTTTGTCATGGTTTACCATGTCACAGTTACATTCTCTTGATTTTTCAAAGTTCATTTTTAATTTCTTTCGTTGAAATGCGAGAGTTGGAATATTTCAGTAGTGTTTTGTCGTGGTTTACCTTGTCACAGTTACATTCTATTAATTTTTCAAAGTTCATTTTGAATTTCTTTCATTGAAATGCTAGAGTTGGATTATTTCAGTAGTGTTTTGTCATGGTTTACCTTGTCACAGATACATTCTCTTGATTTTTCAAAGTTCATTTTGGATTTCTTTCGTTGAAATGCAAGAGTTGGAATATTTCAGTAGTGTTCTGTCATTGTTTACCATGTCACAGTTACATTCTCTTGATTTTTCAAAGTTCATTTTGATTTTCTTTCTCTGAAATGCAAGAGTTGGAACATTTCAATAGTGTTTTTTGCGGTTTACCTTGTCACAGTTACATTCTCTTAATTTTTCAAAGTTCATTTTTAATTTCCATCATTGAAATGCAAGAGTTGGAATATTTCAGTAGTGTTTTGTCGCGGTTTACCTTGTCACAGTTACATTCTCTTGATTTTTCAAAGATCATTTTGGTTTTCTTTCGTTGAAATGCAAGAGTTGGAATATTTCAGTAGTGTTTTGTTGTGGTTTACCTTGTCACAGTTACATTCTTTTGATTTTTCAAAGTTCATTTTGAATTTCTTTCATTGAAATACAAGAGTTGGAATATTTCAGTAGTGTTTTGTCGTGGTTTACCTTGTCACAGTTACATTCTCTTGACTTTTCAAAGATCATTTTGGTTTTCTTTCGTTGAAATGCAAGAGTTGGAATATTTCAGTAGTGTTTTGTTGTGGTTTACCTTGTCACAGTTACATTCTATTAATTTTTCAAAGTTCATTTTGAATTTCTTTCATTGAAATGCAAGAGTTGGATTATTTCAGTAGTGTTTTGTCAAGGTTTACCTTATGACAGATACATTCTCTTGAATTTTCAAAGTTTATTTTGATTTTCTTTCGTTGAAATGCCAGAGTTGGAATATTTCAGTTGTGTTTTGTTGCAGTTTACCTTGTCACACTTACATTCTCTTAATTTTTCAAAGTTCATTTTTAATTTCTATCATTGAAATGCAAGAGTTGGAATATTTCAGCAGTGTTTTGTCGTGGTTTAACTTGTCACAGTTACATTCTCTTGATTTTTCAAAGATTATTTTGGTTTTCTTTCGTTGAAATGCAAGAGTTGGAATATTTCAGTAGTGTTTTGTTGTGGTTTACCTTGTCACAGTTACATTCTCTTGATTCTTCAAAGTTCATTTTGGTTTTCTTTCGTTGAAATGCAAGAGTTGGAATATTTCAGTAGTGTTTTGTTGTGGTTTACCATGTCACACTTACATTCTCTTAATTTTTCAAATTTAATTTTGGATTTCTTTCGATGAAATGCATGAGTTGGAATATTTCAATAATGTTTTGTTGTGGTTTACCTAGTCACAGTTACATTCTCTTAAATTTTCAAAATTCATTTCGGATTTCTTTCGTTGAAATGCAAGAGTTGGAATTTTTCAGTAGTGTTTTGTCATGGTTTACCTTGTCAGAGTTACATTCTCTTGATTTTTCAAAGTTCTTTTTGAATTTCTTTAATTGAAATGCAAGAGTTGGAATATTTCAGTAGTATTTTGTCATGGTTTACCTTGTCACAGTTACATTCTATTAATTTTTCAAAGTTCATTTTGAATTTCTTTCGTTGAAATGCATGAGTTGGAATATTTCAGTAGTGTTTTGTCATGGTTTACCTGGTCACGGATACATTCTATTGATTTTTCAAAGTTCATTTCTAATTTCTTTCATTGAGATGCAAGAGTTGAAATATTTCAGTAGTGTTTTGTCGTGGTTTACCTTGTCACAGTTACATTCTTTTGATTTTTCAAAGTTCATTTTTAATTTCTTTCATTGAAATGCAAGAGTTGGAATATTTCAGTAGTGTTTTGTCATGGTTTACCTTGTCACGGATACATTCTATTGATTTTTCAAAGTTCATTTCTAATTTCTTTCATTGAAATGCAAGAGTTGAAATATTTCAGTAGTGTTTTGTTGTGCTTTACCTTGTCACAGTTACATTCTCTTAATTTTTCAAAGTTCATTTTTAATTTCTTTCATTGAAATGCAAGAGTTGGAATATTTCAGTAGTGTTTTGTCATGGTTTACCTTGTCACAGTTACATTCTCTTGATTTTTCAAAGTTCATTTGAATTTCTTTCATTGAAATGCAAGAGTTGGAATATTTCAGTAGTGTTTTGTCATGGTTTACCTTGTCACAGTTACATTCTCTTGATTTTTCAAAGTTCATTTGAATTTCTTTCATTGAAATGCAAGAGTTGGATTATTTCAGTAGTGTTTTGTTGTGCTTTACCTTGTCACAGTTACATTCTCTTAATTTTTCAAAGTTTATTTTTAATTTCTTTCGTTGAAATGCAAGAGTTGGAATTTTTCAGTAGTGTTTTGTCATGGTTTACCTTGTCACAGTTACATTCTATTAATTTTTCAAAGTTCATTTTGAATTTCTTTCATTGAAATGCATGAGTTGAAAAATTTCAGTAGCGTTTTGTCGTGGTTTATGTTGTCACAGTTACATTCTCTTAGTTTTTCAAAGTTCATTTTGAATTTCTTTCGTTGAAATGAAAGAGTTGGAATGTTTCAGTAGTTTTTTGTCATGGTTTATCTTGTCACAGATACATTCTCTTGATTTTTCAAAGTTCATTTCGAATTTCTTTCATTGAAATGCAAGAGCTGGAATATGTCAGTAGTGTTTTGTCGTGGTTTACCTTGTCACAGTTACATTCTCTTGATTTTTCAAAGTTCATTTGAATTTCTTACATTGTAATGCAAGAGTTGGATTATTTCAGTAGTATTTTGTTGTGCTTTACCTTGTCACAGTTACATTCTCTTAATTTTTCAAAGTTCATTTTGAATTTCTTTCGATGAAATGAAAGAGTTGGAATATTTCAAAAGTGTTTTGTCATGGTTTACCTTGTCACACTTACATTCTCTTCATTTTTCAAAGTTCATTTTGGTTTTATTTTGGTGAAATGCAAGATTTTGAATATTTCAGTAGTGTTTTGATGTGGTTTACCTTGTCACAGTTACATTCTCTTGATTTTTCAAAGTTCATTTTGGTTTTATTTCGGTGAAATGCAAGAGTTGGAATATTTCAGTAGTGTTTTGTCGTGGTTTACCTTGTCACAGTTACATTCTCTTAATTTTTCAAAGTTAATTTTGAATTTCTTTCGATGAAATGAAAGAGTTGGAATATTTTAATAGTGTTTTGTCATGGTTTACCTTGTCACACTTACATTCTCTTAATTTTTCAAAGTTCATTTTGGTTTTATTTCGGTGAAATGCAAGAGTTGGAATATTTCAGTAGTGTTTTGATGTGGTTTACCTTGTCACAGTTACATTCTCTTGATTTTTCAAAGTTCATTTTGGTTTTTTTTCGGTGAAATGCAAGAGTTGGAATATTTCAGTAGTGTTTTGTCGCGGTTTACCTTGTCACAGTTATATTCTCTTGATTTTTCAAAGATCATTTTGGTTTTCTTTCGTTGAAATGCAAGAGTTGGAATATTTCAGTAGTGTTTTGTTGTGGTTTACCTTGTCACAGTTGCATTCTTTTGATTTTTCAAAGTTTATTTCGAATTTCTTTCATTGAAATGCAAGAGTTGGAATATTTCAGTAGTGTTTTGTCTTGGTTTACCTTGTCACAGTTACATTCTATTAATTTTTCAAAGTTCATTTTGAATTTCTTTCATTGTAATGCAAGAGTTGGATTATTTCAGTAGTGTTTTGTCACGGTTTACCTTATCACAGATACATTCTCTTGATTTTTCACAGTTCATTATGGATTTCTTTCGTTGAAATGCAAGAGTTGGAATATTTCAGTAGTGTTCTGTCATTGTTTACCATTTCACAGTTACATTCTCTTGATTTTTCAAAGTTCATTTTGATTTTGTTTCGTTGAAATGCAAGAGTTGGAATATTTCAGTAGTGTTTTGTTGTGGTTTACCTTGTCACAGTTACATTCTATTAATTTTTCAAAGTTCATTTTGAATTTCTATCATTGAAATGCAAGAGTTGGAATATTTCAGTAGTGTTTTATCGCGGTTTACCTTGTCACAGTTACATTCTCTTGATTTTTCAAAGATCATTTTGGTTTTCTTTCGTTGAAATGCAAGAGTTGGAATATTTCAGTAGTATTTTGTTGTGGTTTATCTTGTCACAGTTACATTCTCTTGATTTTTCAAAGTTTATTTCGAATTTCTTTCATTGAAATGCAAGAGTTGGAATATTTCAGTAGTGTTCTGTCGTGGTATACCTTGTCACAGTTACATTCTCTTAATTTTTCAAAGTTCATTTTGGATTTCTTTCATTGAAATGCAAGAGTTTGGTTATTTCAGTAGTGTTTTGCCAAGGTTTACCTTATCACAGATACATTCTCTTGATTTTTCAAAGTTCATTATGGATTTCTTTCGTTGAAATGCAAGAGTTGGAATATTTCAGTAGTGTTCTGTCATTGTTTACCATGTCACAGTTACATTCTCTTGATTTTTCAAAGTTCATTTTGATTTTCTTTCGTTGAAATGCCAGAGTTGGAATATTTCAGTAGTGTTTTGTTGCAGTTTACCTTGTCACACTTACATTCTCTTAATTTTTCAAAGTTCATTTTTAATTTCTATCATTGAAATGCAGGAGTTGGAATATTTCAGCAGTGTTTTGTCGTGGTTTAACTTGTCACAGTTACATTCTCTTGATTCTTCAAAGTTCATTTTGGTTTTCTTTCGTTGAAGTGCAAGAGTTGGAATATTTCAGTAGTGTTTTGTTGTGGTTTACCATGTCACACTTACATTCTCTTAATTTTTCAAATTTAATTTCGGATTTCTTTCGATGAAATGCATGAGTTGGAATATTGCAATAGTGTTTTGTTGTGGTTTACCTAGTCACAGTTACACTTTCTTGATTTTTCAAAGTTCATTTTGGATTTCTTTCGTTGAAATGCAAGAGTTGGAATTTTTCAGTAGTGTTTCATGGTTTACCTTGTCACAGTTACATTCTCTTGATTTTTCAAAGTTCTTTTTGAATTTCTTTCATTGAAATGCAAGAGTTGGAATATTTCAGTAGTGTTTTGTCATGGTTTACCTTGTCACAGTTACATTCTATTAATTTTTCAAAGTTCATTTTGAATTTCTTTCGTTGAAATGCAAGAGTTGGAATATTTCAGTAGTGTTTTGTCATGGTTTACCTTGTCACAGTTACATTCTCTTGATTTTTCAAAGTTCATTTTGGATTTCTTTTGTTAAAATGCAGGAGTTGGAATATTTCACTAGAGTTTTGTCATGGTTTACCTTGTCACAGATACATTTTATTGATTTTTCAAAGTTCATTTCGAATTTCTTTCATTGAAATGCAAGAGTTGGAATATTTCAGTAGTGTTTTGTCGTGGTTTACCTTGTCATAGTTACATTCTCTTGATTTTTCAAAGTTCATTTGAATTTTTTTCATTGAAATGCAAGAGTTGGATTATTTCAGTAGTGTTTTGTTGTGCTTTACCTTGTCACAGTTACATTCTCTTAATTTTTCAAAGTTTATTTTTAATTTCTTTCGTTGAAATGCAAGAGTTGGAATATTTCAGTAGTGTTTTGTCATGGTTTACCTTGTCACAGTTACATTCTCTTGATTTTTCAAAGTTCATTTTGAATTTCTTTCATTGAAATGCATGAGTTGAAAAATTTCAGTAGTGTTTTGTCGTGGTTTATGTTGTCACAGTTACATTCTCTTAATTTTTCAAAGTTCATTTTGAATTTCTTTCGTTGAAATGAAAGAGTTGGAATGTTTCAGTGGTGTTTTGTCATGGTTTATCTTGTCACAGATACATTCTCTTGATTTTTCAAAGTTCATTTCGAATTTCTTTCGTTGAAATGCAAGAGTTGGAATATTTCAGTAGTTTTTTGTCGTGGTGTACCTTGTCACAGTTACATTCTCTTGATTTTTCAAAGTTCATTTGAATTTCTTACATTGTAAAGTTCATTGTGGATTTCTTTCGTTGAAATATGTTTTGTTGTGCTTTACCTTGACACAGTTACATTTTCTTGATTTTTGTTAGGATAGGTTAGGCTAGATCAAGTTAGGTTCGGTTAGGTTAAGTTAGGTTAGGTTAGGTAGGCCTACGTACGAACGCGTACGTAGGCTAACCTAACCTAACTTAACCTAACCTAACCTAATTTGATCCAGCCTAACCTAACCTAACCTAACAAAAATCAAGAAAATGTAACTGTGTCAAGGTAAAGCACAACAAAACATATTTCAACGAAAGAAATCCAGAATGAACTTTGAAAAATTAAGAGAATGTAACTTTGACAAATTAAACCACGGCAAAACATTACTGAAATATTCCAACTCATGCATTTCACGAAAAAAATCCGAAAAGAACTTTGAAAGATCAAGAGAATGTAACTGTGACAAGGTAAGCCACGACAAAACACTACTGAAATATTCCAACTCTTGCATTTCAACGAATGAAATTCAAAATGAACTTTGGAAAATCAAGAGAATGTATCTGTGGCAAGGTAAACCATGACAAGACACTACTGAAATATTCCAACTCTTGCATTTTAACAAAAACAAATTCAAAATGAACTTTGAAAAATTAAGAGAATGTAACTGTGACAAGGTAAACCATGACAAAACACTACTGAAATATTCCAACTCTTGCATTTCAATGAAAGAAATCCAAAATGAACTTTGAAAAATTAAGAGAATGTAACTGCTACAAGGTAAACCACAACAAAACACTACTGAAATATTCCAACTCTTTCATTTCAGTGAAAGAAATTCAAAATGAACTTTGAAAAATCAAGAGAATGTAACTCTGACAAGGTAAGCCATGACAAAATGCTACTGAAATATTCCAACTCTTGCATTTCAACGAAAGAAATTCAAAATGAACTTTGAAAAATCAAGAAAATGTAACTGTGATAAGGTGAACCACAACAGAACACTACTGAAATATTCCAACTCTTGCATTTCAACGAAAGAAATCCAAAATGAACTTTGAAAAATTAAGAGAATGTAACTGTGACTAGGTAAACCACGACAAAACACTATTGAAATATTCCAACTCTTGCATTTCATCGAAAAAAATCCAAAATGAACTTTGAAAAATTAAGAGAATGTAAGTGTGACATGGTAAACCACAACAAAACACTACTGAAATATTCCAACTCCTGCATTTCACCGAAATAAAACCAAAATAAACTTTGTAAAATTAAGAGAATGTAAGTGTGACAAGGTAAACCATGACAAAACACTATTGAAATATTCCAACTCTTGCATTTCACCGAAATAAAACCAAAATTAACTTTGAAAAATCAAGAGAATGTAACTGTGACAAGGTAAACCACATCAAAACACTACTGAAATATTTCAACTCTTGCATTTCACCAAAATAAAACCAAAATGAACTTTGAAAAATTAAGAGAATGTAAGTGTGACAAGGTAAACCATGACAAAACACTTTTGAAATATTCCAACTCCTTCATTTAATCGAAAGAAATTCAAAATGAACTTTGAAAAATTAAGAGAATGTAACTGTGACAAGGTAAAGCACAACAAAACACTACTGAAATAATCCAACTCTTGCATTACAATGTAAGAAATTCAAATGAACTTTGAAAAATCAAGGGAATGTAACAGTGACAAGGTAAACCACGATAAAACACTACTGACATATTCCAACTCTTGCATTTTAATGAAAGAAATTCGAAATGAACTTTGAAAAATCAAGAAAATGTATCTGTGACAAGGTATACCATGACAAAACACTACTGAAATATTCCAACTCTTGCATTTCAACGGAAGAAATTAAAAATGAACTTTGAAAAATTAAGAGAATGTAACTGTGACAAGATAAACCACGACAAAACACTACTGAAATATTCCAACTCTTGCATTTCAACGGAAGAAAATCAAAATGAACTTTGAAAAATTAAGAGAATGTAACTGTGACAAGATAAACCACGACAAAACACTACTGAAATATTCCAACTCTTGCATTTCAATGAAAGAAATTCAAAATAAACTTTGAAAAATCAAGACAATGTAACTGTGACAAGGTATACCATGACAAAACACTACTGAAATATTCCAACTCTTGCATTTCAACGGAAGAAATTAAAAATGAACTTTGAAAAATTAAGAGAATGTAACTGTGACAAGGTAAAGCACAACAAAACACTACTGAAATAATCCAACTCTTGCATTACAATGTAAGAAATTCAAATGAACTTTGAAAAATCAAGGGAATGTAACAGTGACAAGGTAAACCACGATAAAACACTACTGACATATTCCAACTCTTGCATTTTAATGAAAGAAATTCAAAATAAACTTTGAAAAATCAAGACAATGTAACTGTGACAAGGTATACCATGACAAAACACTACTGAAATATTCCAACTCTTGCATTTCAACGGAAGAAATTAAAAATGAACTTTGAAAAATTAAGAGAATGTAACTGTGACAAGGTAAAGCACAACAAAATACTACTGAAATAATCCAACTCTTGCATTTCAATGAAAGAAATTCGAAAAGAACTTTGAAAAATCAAGAAAATGTATCTGTGACAAGGTAAACCATGACAAAACACTACTGAAATATTCCAACTCTTGCATTTCAATGAAAGAAATTCAAAATAAACTTTGAAAAATCAAGACAATGTAACTGTGACAAGGTATACCATGACAAAACACTACTGAAATATTCCAACTCTTGCATTTCAACGGAAGAAATTAAAAATGAACTTTGAAAAATTAAGAGAATGTAACTGTGACAAGATAAACCACGACAAAACACTACTGAAATATTCCAACTCTTGCATTTCAACGGAAGAAAATCAAAATGAACTTTGAAAAATTAAGAGAATGTAACTGTGACAAGATAAACCACGACAAAACACTACTGAAATATTCCAACTCTTGCATTTCAATGAAAGAAATTCAAAATAAACTTTGAAAAATCAAGACAATGTAACTGTGACAAGGTATACCATGACAAAACACTACTGAAATATTCCAACTCTTGCATTTCAACGGAAGAAATTAAAAATGAACTTTGAAAAATTAAGAGAATGTAACTGTGACAAGGTAAAGCACAACAAAACACTACTGAAATAGTCCAACTCTTGCATTTCAATGAAAGAAATTCGAAATGAACTTTGAAAAATCAAGAAAATGTATCTGTGACAAGGTAAACCATGACAAAACACTAGTGAAATATTCCAACTCCTGCATTTCAACGAAAGAAATCCAAAATGGACTTTGAAAAATCAAGAGAATGTAACTGTGACAAGGTAAACCATGACAAAACACTACTGAAATATTCCAACTCTTGCATTTCAACGAAAGAAATCCAAAATGAACTTTGAAAAATTAATAGAATGTAACTGTGACAAGGTAAACCACGAAAAAACACTACTGAAATATTCCAACTCTTGCATTTCAACGGAAGAAATCCAAAATGAACTTTGAAAAATCAAGAGAATGTAACTGTGACAAGGTAAACCATGACAAAACACTACTGAAATATTCCAACTCTTGCATTTCAACGAAAGAAATCCAAAATGAACTTTGAAAAATTAAGAGAATGTAAGTGTGACATGGTAAACCACAACAAAAAACTACTGAAATATTCCAACTCTTGCATTTCAACGAAAGAAAACCAAAATGAACTTTGAAGAATCAAGAGAATGTAACTGTGACAAGGTAAACCACATCAAAACACTACTGAAATATTCCAATTCTTGCATTTCAACGAAAGAAAACCAAAATAATCTTTGAAAAATCAAGAGAATGTAACTGTGACAAGGTAAACCACGACGAAACACTACTGAAATATTCCAACTCTTGCATTTCAATGATAGAAATTAAAAATGAACTTTGAAAAATTAACAGAATGTAACAAGGTAAATCGCAACAAAACACTACTGAAATATCCCAACTCTTGTATTTCAACGAAAGAAAATCAAAATGAACTTTGAAAAATCAAGAGAATGTAACTGTGACATGGTAAACCAAAACAAAACACTACTGAAATAATCCAACTCTTGCCTTTCAATGAAAGAAATCCAAAATGAACTTTGAAAAAATTAAGAGAATGTAACTGTGACAAGGTAAACCACGACAGAACACTACTGAAATATTCCAACTCTTGCATTTCAATGAAAGAAATTCGAAATAAACTTTGAAAAATCAAGAGAAACACTACTGAAATATTCCAACTCTTGCATTTCAACGAAAGAAATTCAAAATGAACTTTGAAAAATCAAGAGAATGTAACTGTGACAAGGTAAACCGCAACAAAACACTACTGAAATATTCCAACTCTTGCATTTCACCGAAAGAAATTCAAAATGAACTTTGAAAAATCAAGAGAATGTAACTGTGACAAGGTAAACAGCAACAAAGCACTACTGAAAGATTCCAACTCTTGCATTTCAATGAAAGAAATCCAAAATGAACTTTGAAAAATCAAGAGAATATAACTGTGACAAGGTAAACCACGACAAAACACTATTGAAATATTCCAACTCCTGCATTTCAATAAAAGAAATTCAAAATGAACTTTGAAAAATCAAAGAGAATGTAACTGTGACAAGGTAAACCACGACAAAACACTACTGAAATATTCCAACTCTTGCATTTCAACGAAAGAAACTCAAAATGAACTTTGAAAAATCAAGAGAATGTAACTGTGACAAGGTAAACAACGCCAAAACACTACTGAAATATTCCAACTCTTGCATTTCAATGAAAGAAATTCGAAATGAACTTTGAAAAATCAAGAGAATGTAACTGTGACAAGGTAAACCACAACAAAACACTACTGAAATACTCCAACTCTTGCATTTCAATGAAAGAAATTCGAAATGAACTTTGGAAAATCAAGAAAATGTAACTGTGACAAGCTAAACCACAACAAAACACTACTGAAATATTCCAACTCTTGCATTTCAACGAAAGAAATTCAAAATGAACTTTGAAAAATTAAGAGAATGTAACTGTGACAAGGTAAACCATGACAAAACACTACTGAAATATTCCAACTCCTGCATTTCAACGAAAGAAATCTAAAATGAACTTTGAAAAATCGAGAGAATGTAACTGTGACAAGGTAAACCACGACAAAACACTACTGAAATAATCCAAATCTTGCATTTCAATGAAAGAAATTCAAAATGAACTTTGAAAAATCGAGAGAATGTAACTGTGACAAGGTAAACCACGACAAACCACTGCTGAAATATTCCAACCCTTGCATTTCAATGAAAGAAATTCAAACTAAACTTTCAAAAATTAAGAGAATGTAACTGTGACAAAGTAAACTATGACAAAACACTACTGAAATATTCCAACTCTTGCATTTCAACGAAAGAAATTCAAAATGAACTTTGAAAAATTAAGAGAATGTAACTGTGACAAGGTAAACCACGACAAAACACTACTGAAATATTCCAACTCTTGCATTTCAAGGAAGAAATTCAAAATGAACTTTGAAAAATTAAGAGAATGTAACTGTGCCAAGGTAAACCACGACAAACCACTACTGAAATATTCCAACTGTCCTAGTCGATTACGTCATTCTATGCCCATATATGGACTCCCGTCATGACCTCCTGATAGGGTTCTACCGATTATGTAATCAATTTCCCAGAAATCCAACTGTCCTAGTCGATTACGTCATTCTATGCCCATATATGGAGTCCCGTCATGACCCTCTGATAGGGTTCTACCGATTATGTAGTCAATTTCTCAGAAATCCATTTATCCTAATCGATTACGTCATTCTGTGCCCATAAATGGATTCCCGTCACGATTTCCTGATAGGGTTCTACCGATTATGTAATCAATTGCTCGGGAATTTTCTCCCTTCGATTACGCAATCAATTTCTTGGAAATCCTCTCCCCTCGAGGGATTCTATGCCCCTATATGGAGTCCCATCATCTGCTCATGAGGTTAGGTTAGGTTACGCAATCAATTTCTCGGATATCCTTTTTCCCTCCCGAGTCCTAGATCAATATATCTCTTCCCCACCTTCCCCTTAGAAACAACAAATTAATTGCCCTTTCTTGAATCAATAATTCTCCTTAGAAACAACAAATTAATTCCCCTTTCGTGAATCAATAATTCCCCTTAGAAACAACAAATTAATTCCCCTTTCGCAGATCAATAATTCCCCTTAGAAACAACAAATTAATACCCCTTTCGTGACAAATCAATCAACGTTGACATCATCCGTCAGACAATAATAAACTTCACCCGGAAACAATTCTCCTGGACGAGCACCAAAGACATTAATAAACTTCGCCCGGAAACAATTCTCCTGGACGAACTCCAAAGACATTAATAAACTTTGCCCCGGAAACAATTCTCCTGGACGAACATCAATTTCTCGGAAACGTGTTCTCCCTGGGGATTTCATGCCCATATATGGTGCCGCCCGTCACGAGCTCATGAGGTTAGGCTAGGTTACGCAATCAATTTCTCGGAAACGTGTTCTCCCATGAAAAACAACAAATAAATTGACTAACACTCATAACCATCAAAGAAAAATCCATCAAAGTGGGGAAAATCCTGTTTTTTTCAAGTGAGAAAAATCCTGTTTTTTCAAGTGAGAAAAATCCTGTTTTTTCATTCTCACTGACAAAAACCATAAAAACAGACATAAATTATTGTTGACATCCAAGAAAAACAACAAATAAATTGACCAAGACTCATAACCGTCCAAGAAACATCCATCAATATGAGAAAAATCCTGTTTTTTCAAAAGAGAAAAATCCTGTTTTTTCATTCTCAGTGACAAAAACCATAAAACAGACTTAAATTACTGTTGACATCCAAGAAAAACAACAAATAAATTGACCAAGACTCATAACCGTCCAAGAAACATCCATCAATATGAGAAAAATCCTGTTTTTTCAAAAGAGAAAAATCCTGTTTTTTCATTCTCAGTGAGAAAAACCATCTCCCTAGGGACTCTATACCCATATATGGTGTGCTGTCACGAGCTCATGAGGCCTTTCTACTCATATTATCTATTTTGAATTGATATAACATAGTAATTATATTATACAATTCAAATCTTTGCCCAAAGTTTTTCTTTTTTTAGAATGATCGGGAACATGTGCCTGTCCACACTTGATCATTAATTTGTGACGTTCTTCTTTCCCGAGGAATTGAAGACGGGACCGTATTTCAACTAAGACAGAATGAAGTATCTCTCTTATGCCGCGTCTCTCGGCTTCCCCACTACAATATTACAAAAGAAGTTATTGATCCAAAGACCAATAAGTTCGTGCTCAGATTGAGTTCTGACACTTCCGTTTAAATCTGGTGAAATTAATACTACTGGAAATAGCGTTTTGTTCCCCTTTTTCTGTAATCATCCTAATAACGGAGGAAGGGATTTCAAGTTCACGGAGAAATATTTCAGGATGTGAAAATACTGATGCTTTTGGGTCTTGAATCTGCCAAAGTGGAGTACTATTAGCATGATTATTATAAGCTCACGAACTTTTGAAATTCAGTGCAAAGGAAAGACAGTGTTTGTGATTGAAATGGATCGAAAAAGTTGTAGTCTCTTTAGTAGTTTGTTTCTGTTTTCTGCAATTAGCTTGAATATTGGTCAAATATATCTTTCGTTGACGTAGCAATAAAAAAGTTGATTATATGAAACCCAAGAAATTACCCAGCTCTTTTTTTCTATTCCCCGTAGTTCAATATTTCTTTTGGGGAACACAGAATCCATAAAAATTGTGTCATCAAAATCATATTTTTGCCTTTAATTTTGTCCGTCTTATTTTTTCAGAAAATGTGTCTAATTTTTCCAGCCTCTTATATTTTTAACTAGTAGTTAAATAATTTGACCTTGATTATTCTAAAGGTGTTCTGTGCGATTTCTTGCTGTTGAACTTTTATTTACTGTTCAGCGCCTTAAAATCAGAAAGCACAATTGATGCTCCTATGTTAAACGGCTTTTAAGATAATTGGTGGTTTCATTTCCGAATTAAATTTCTGATTTCATTTCCGTCGTCTTTTCTTTCCTCACTCACAGAAATTATTGGAATTTTTCATATCGAAATTTTTTTTTTATTGAAAAAAATAAAAAAATACTTTTAATGAAAAATCTCTATTTGGTATTTTTTGGAAAAAAAAAACCTGAAAAACTAGCATAACGATCCCTCTAGATTTTGAAAAATATTGGTCCTTCCCCCCCCCCCCTCTCCCTCTCCTTTAAATTTTCATGAACTGACGCCACTGATCAGTATGTTAAAAATTATTCTTTATTAAGTGTTTTATGCCAAGGCTATTGGTTACTATGCAATGAAAAGTTGTTGTTTTTTTGTTTCTTCGAAAACAGTGCGTATTGAAGCTGAGATTACTTTTGAAAGAATATCACCCTTTTTTATATTTTAATGTATAATCCATAGATTATTGAAACTAATCTGATAAGCGACTACGTGAAATATCAGTCAAATATAGCACTTTCTGCCATCTAGCGTATACATGCCTAGTTACTAGTTTAGCATAGTAGATTTTTCATGAATGACCTGAGGTACAAATAAACTATTGGTAATTAGGTAATGCACCAAAGGATATATTTATTTTAACAGCTTTGGAGATAATAAGGTAGAACTTTCCTTCAATTAGGACTGATTTATTTGCTGTTATCCTTAATTAACTTTTAAATACCTTTGGATACGTCTACAATCTGGCTATCAGAACCGTGTCAGATCCCAGAACGGTGTATCAGCGCTTTTCAAAGTTTTACACTGTTTCTAAACTGTAGTTTAGGAACTTACGTGTAGATATACTGTTTAACGCTATTATAAAAATCCCGCATCTGCTCATATTTTTGAGATATGTTCAGATACATTCTTTTCAAGTATCTTTAAATTTGTTTTTATAGTTTGAGTAACATGGAGTCAAACACCAGGTTACGATGACGCGAATTTGAAATGAACAGAACTCGTCATTTCAGATAAGCAAACAAATCATTTTCTTTAACCTATTTCTTACTCTGCTATGATACCTCAGTCTCCCAAAAATACAAAAACACAAAGATATATGTAAGTGCTATAGAATATTCTAAACCATATATCTCACCTTTATTTGGAAATATAGGTAGAACATTCCAAAGTCTCTTCTTCAGAGGTGGTTTTTGGGGAGGGAGAGAGGGGATTCTTGCCCCATGCGCAGAAACTTTAGGTTCGCAAAATTTCAAACAAAAATCTCACGGTTATAATTATTTTGTAATTTTTGAAATTTTATTAATAAAGTAGAGGGTGCAGCTCATAAAAACTAAAATAATTGATAATAGTTAAATAATTTAAACAACAAACAAAAATAAATTATTAATTATTTGATTGAAAATATTTTTGTTATTAAGCGACAGTTTTGTTAAAGTTTGGACTGAAAATTTTATGGCAGACAGGAGGGGGGGGGGCTTGTCAAGATTTTGTCCCGAGTGCAAGAGAGATCAGAACCGCTATATTTTCTTCATATTCTTTTTATTTGTCTTACTCTCCCTTTGGCGTCTCAAAATGAAACGTGGAGTGAAATATTTTTGGGGGTAATTGTCTGCGGTGGGGGGGGATGAGGTCATCTAGACACGGAATTGTATATGTGTTTGGGATTTTTATTCACATCTTCAGAACTAAGCTTAATTGACTCTCCCGCTGAATTTTCTAATACCGATAAGATAACATTTTATATTTTTGACTAGGGCTCATCGTCTTGCTATAAAGTTGACGGTTAGTTTTGTTGTATGAAAGTAATGTCTAATTTGGGTTAGCAGATTAGTAGCGGAATGTTTTTAATATTCCTAGTTGACAGAACAAAAAGTTCAGTCAAACGAATTATTTAAACAAAACAAAATTAGCAATCAGTTGTGTCGAATATGTAATAAATGTTCTTATCAGCAACCTAAAACTAGGAGAAACAAACACGAGAGAGAGAGAAGAACTAAGACAACGAAAATGAAGAAGCGAACCGAGAAACAAAGCAATAGGAAAGCAGTTATTAGTCCAGTTAAAAGAATGAAAACTGTTTCAATTATCTGAATCGGTCTGCTTTCCAAATTTATTTAGTCATCTCTCAGCTGTGAGGAAAGAATCTCTTCAAAGCCCATGTGCTATTTAAGAATATTTGCATTATGCGCTTCGGTGCTTGATCCTTGGATGGCAGAACATATCTTTCTTTTGTTTTTCATTGTTTAAGAGCTAAATGTAAATTGGTGATTTTATTAGTATGAATAATCCATGGAATGAGATCTAGTCAGTGTACAGAATTTTTTTTTACTTCTTGCCTGTGTAATGGTATGTAAATATTTAGTAGTTTTGTGATTTAGTGCCTCATTTTTGTGCAATTTTCCCCTTTTCTTATCGTGAGGTTTGCCTATTTTTTGTTATGCTTATTTAAATAAATTTATTTAAAATCTTTTCAAATCTTGTCATTTTTTCTCAGATTATCGGGTCACGCAAAATTTTGCTAATTACGGTAAAATTATTAGGAAAAATGGAAAACTCCTAAAATAATCAGATCTTGGAAACCAGGCTTCGAGGCCAGCCTCTAAATATCGGCTTCATTAGAGTGAAGTGCTCTTCAAGGTTCGAGTGGCTGATTTTTTTTGTTTTTTTTTTTGCACAACAATGTGCAGAGTCGATCCATAGTTCTAGTAATCTGTCAAAATTGTATAACACAGTTCGTGATAATAAGCTGTAAGTAAAGAGAGCCACCGGCTAATAGCAATAGAAATTCTAAATACGCATAGTTTTAGAATCAAATATATACCAAGAGAATTGGTTGAATATCTTGACTTTGAACATATTCAAATCAGTTAGTCTGAAGCTATCCGTCAAAATTTGCCAACCTCAGAAAACCTAGTCTATTTTAGTAAAAGAAACAAGACACCCCAAAAAGATAAGTAATTTTAATGAAAATTACACCATTAAATTCAGCTTATCAGAGAACCTGTATTGCGGAGTTTTCAAGCACACATCTACAAAAATGTGGAATTTTGCAATTGTTTTTTTTTTTTCGAAGAAGAAAGATCACGAATGCGTGTTTATTTGTTGTTTTTTTTTGTTCAGTTTTTTTTTTTCTAAGGGGTGACTTTATGCAGCAAATGGTCCTGGAAGATCAAGAAAAGCTAATGTGACTTGGGATTAATAGCGCCCTTCTTAAGCTGAAAACACATTACGCCCTTTTCTGGTATAAAACTGAAATTTTGGCCCAAAGTGGGCCGAAAAGTAATCGAGTGGTAATTCTTAGTTAACCAATCAGTTAGCAAGTAATTCCCTTTGTAGGTAATAATATTCTTTTGTATTGTTATTCTTAAGTGCTTACAATATAACGGACAAATTCAGATCTTTTTTTATTCCTTTCAGCTGTGAGATGTGCTCTAAACAGAACATTTTATTATATCAAATGTTTTGCTAGAACACTCTTACCAGTCAAATCTGTGGTAAAATAAACTTAGGAGGCCCAAATTTTCTTTTGTTTTCGGCTTAAAACGGTTGGCATAACTTGTGTATGTATTTTATACTATTAAATCTAAATACCCTAAAACAATGACTAAAATGTGCAATGTTAACATCACTAAAAAAAAAATTTTTTAAGTGATGTGATGTGTTTTTTAGTGATGGGTCACCAACGTGACGCTGTGTATCTTAAGTTGGAAATATTTTCTCATTGCTTCATCCCCTTTCACACACAATTCGATGCAAGACATAATATAAAGGGCATTTATTTCTTTAGTATTAAGAATAAAAATATTTTACTTGTTTAAGTTTTGAAAAATGACAACCTATATCTTTTAATTTCAGATTATTCCAAAGGAATTATATTAACATGCCCAAACAAAACTGGATATTGTACATACAATAGAAACTAGCGTAATTTCTAACCATAAAAAGTACCGTATGCCACTTACGGTAATACACGAGCAAGATTCAGCAATATGAAAACATCAGGATTCAAAGACATACTTTAGTGCTTTTTGGCAGCAAGTCAAATAGCTCTTACACTTCTTTTAGACGAATAGACGATTTGTATTGGAATTGTGGTGCTCGCATAAAAGAAAAGAGAAAGCAATAGCTTCTGCTTAAAAGAGAAGAGAAAGCGAAAGCAATAGAAAAGAGAAAGCAATAGATACAATAAAAATTGTTTTGCTTGGTGCTTACGAGCTTCAAAATATGAATACCACCAGATATATAAAAAAAGATTATATAAAAAATTAAAAAAATTTTTTTTTTCCTTAAAATTTTTTATAATTAAATTAAATTTCACGTTTGAAAGTGTGAGTGAAGAGAGTTGATACAATGGAAATTGCTTTGCTTGATGCTTACGAGCTTCAAAATACTTAAATAAGTCAGACATCCACCGCATGGCTAATATCGGAGTGAAGTTCATTTGTGATGCAAATGGGTGTTATATTTAGATTGAGGATGCAATTGTAGGTATATATTTGCACATTAGGGGGGTGGGGGTATATATTCTGTGAATTTATAGGTTCTAAGAAATTCATGAATGTCTTAGAAAAACTGGAAAAACAAGGAAAAAATTGAAGATAAAGGCTCTCCCCCTGCAAAATGTGCTAACTAGGATTATTCTCCATATTCTGGAGTAAGAATTGTCTTCTTAATGTGTTTCCCTATGTCCAGCTGGACTCCTATGAATGTAGTACCCACTACTTCAGGATTATCATCAAAAGTATTATTAAAGGACAAGAAGTATTATAAATATTTTTGTTCTTTTAACTGAAAACGATGGGCTCAAAACAGATTTGGTTTTAAATAATATAGATACAAAATTGATTAAATTTATAAATGAAAAAAAGTCAGTGTTCAGGATAAGAGTTAAAAAGATCAAGTGATGAATAGCTCAATCCGTTTTGCACCCCTCGTTGTTACCTAAATTCACAGATTCTCGAGAGAAAACAATATTTTTAATATTTAGTCCATTTTGAAAGAGAGTTTAAAAAAAGTAATACTTATAATTTTCGAATTTTTGTCTTCTCCCAGACTAAAAGGTCTTTAGTCTTCTAAATGATCAAAATTTCTTATTAACAAAGATTCAAACTTTAGCTGCCAAGGGCAAGTATTCTTACTGCTGCCCAATCAAGGGTTTTATAATAGCGTTTGTTTTATACCTTGTGCTGTGCCCAACCACCTGTTTACGCTGTTTTAAATATAAGGGGGGGGGGGGGAATTGGTGTTGCACTGTCATTGGAAGGGCATATACTGATAAAACTTACACAGATAAAAGCATAAAAGTATTACACTGAAAAAAACATACACTAATAAAAAATAGTAATTTGAACATTCGGGTTTTGGGAAGTGGTTGAAAAATGGCCCACAAACTTATGAGACAAAAGTATCAACAGGTCGGTAAGTTGAGAAAAACGAGTTTAAAAAAGGTCCACAAAATACCTTAAATCTGCTACTGTTTCCAAGCAGGTCAAAAAAAGTCAACTTCCGTATTTTAGTAAAATTGTATGAAAAATAATATAAGTAAAATGACTTATGTCATGGGTATAATAATCTCGACCTAAATTCAATCTATAAAAATCAGAGGCTATTCTTTTTAATTGAAGCGACAATTACTCGTCACTGGTTATGTCCCCTGGTAGCTCTGTAATTAAGACTGTTGACCATATCTCATACTTAGGGGGGCTCCTTTTGGCTCTTGTAGTCGCTCATGATTCAATCGTTTCAAGAAACTTCGGTTTAATCATTGTTAGCTCGCCAGTTTTTACAATGCTGTCCTGTTGCCTTATATGTTGTAACTTTCTGAAAGATTTTCAGTAAAACTAATACAGCAAAAATCCACCTTCATCCGATTTACCAAATATCTGCGTCGCATTCCACTTTGGATGGTCACCTTAAGGTTGAATAGCAACAATAGGATAACCATCCCAGAAATAACAGTTTCAAAACTGTGTGAAAATATCAAAAGCCAATAGTAGGTTAGCCTTGGCGTAGAGTTCAAATTTGATTTATTTTCGGCTAACTGTTTTTTTTCTTGTCTCGTTTTAGGCTACACTTTATGCTGTTGTCCTCCTTTTGTAAGCCTAAACGTTTCTTTTTTTTTCAATTTATGCTCCGTCCTCTCCATGCTTTAGTAGATGGGATCTTGATTAAATTAAATAGATATATAGAAACATGTTTTCACAGACCTCTTTATTGTAGAATATAGTATTAACTTTTCTCTTAAGGACACCCTAGACGGTCAATCATTTTGATGAGCTTGACCTAGACGGTCAAGCTTCCGTCAATCAATTGATTAAAGTACGATTGAGCATCTAGTGACCTGTTTGACACTTGAGTCAAGCGTTGACGGAGATTGATAGAAAGTCTGAATGACTCGATCGGCTCCTAGACGGCCAATCATGCTTTAATCGATTGATTGATGGAAGCTTTTGATCAAAATGATTGACCGTCTAGGGTGTCCGTTATAATTTTAATTTTGAAACGTTATTCGGTGCGTAATAGTTTTATACTAAACTCATTTTGTTTTCAAGACTGAGGTGGTTATAAAGTCTTTTATTCTATATAGACGTATTATTTGAAGTTTTACTTTTAAATAATACGTCCATGGGATACCCTGGGTTCCAAACCCATGGATTATAGTAGTTTGAAACGTCCATGCGATACTACGCTTATTGCATATCATTGTACATTTATGATTACTTAAGAGGCATCTATGTATTTCTTCGAAAATAAGGCAAAAAAATCTGAACTTGTATTCCATGTGCTGGTATCAGTGAAAATTTCAACATGAGTAGTTCGAATATATACCAAGACAGTGAAAACTTCAGAGCGAGACTTGTGCTCTCGATTCTCTCTGGACGCCCTATTCGGATAGTGAAAATTAGAACCCAGGATGATATATCCCGGTTTACATGGTGAGGAAAAAATTGTATTGAGAAGGCCTTGGTCAAGCTAGGCTATATCCTATTAGGCCTATAATTTGTTGAATTTAAAGCTTTTTTAGGCTTATGCAAGCTAAAATTATCACAATATAAGTAATTCTTACTTAATAATTGGTTATATTTTTGAATATTTAATCAAGCTTATTCAACCAGTTAAGGATAGGCCTGCTTAGGCTAGCCTATAGCCTATACAATTATGAGTTTGGCTTCTAAAATTAGAAATATATTATTTTATTTCCAATTCAATGCTCTGGACATCCACCACATGGCTAATATGGGAGCAAAGCTCATTTGTGATGCAAATGGATGTTACATTTAGATTGAAGATGCAATGCTGCATATGTATTTGCACATTAGAGGATAGGCCTACTCTGTGAATACATAGCCTAGGTTCTTTCTTAGAAAAACTAGAATAACAAGAAAAGATGTGAAGATAAAGGTTCTTTCCCTGCAAAATGTGTTAACTAGAACTATTCTATGTATTATGGAGTAAGAATTGTATTCTTAATAGGCCTGTGTTTCCTTGTGTCCAGCTGGGCTCCTAAGCTTAAAATACTGGTTGGCTGGTTGACTAATTTAAAGACTTGTATATATATACACTGTCAAATTAGCCATCTGGTGGTATCCCTAAATGGATCTAAATATATTCTAGGCCTAGCTCTAGAAAAAATGCAATTATTTATGGATTTTTGTTAGGTAAAATGTCCCAGTAGTTTTGACAGCTACTTAGTGACAGTAAATTTTTACAAAATCATATTATTGACTTACAAATAAAGTAAACATACCATTCAATGCCTTTTTTTATGCTCTTTCAAAATATAATAATCATTTTTGTTGGAAATAAATTTTACCACCACCCCCATTTATACCAATTTAGGGCTCCCAATTAGATTTACCCAATCAGTTGAAATGCATTATTATGAAGAATTTGGCAAAAACCCACTTTGGCAAGACCATAGTTTCCAAAGCAGAAATTCAACTTGAGAGTCTTTTAAGCCAACATAGGCTGATTGAGTCACAATCAGAATGCCTGACAGCTAATTAATGTGTGACTTTTTGTTTTTAACGGATTTGTCCCTTTTTAATAACATTGCTTTTAATCATCCCTATATAGAAAGTAATCAGCATGCCAACCCTATAAGCAGCCCCCCTGGTACCCTAACCATGCTAGTTGTAAATACCTTGATATTCTTGATTTTGCTACCAATGTGAAGCCAAAACTTGTAAATAATAATTATCTTAATGTTCTTTGTTTCAACATCAGAAGCATCCAGAATAAGTGGCTCAAGTTTAAAGATCTAATTTCATTCAATGGCATCTGCCCTTTTGACGTAATAGGATTAACAGAGACATGGCTTTCTGATAATGATGACACTAGTGATTTTTACTCCCTGGTTACCAAATAATCCATATTCCCAGGAGAATGACAAAGTGTTCTGGGGGTATCTCACTTTACATCCATTCAAATGTAAATTTTACTAGGCTATCAGAGTGCAAATCTATTTTCTCTACACAAATAAATCCTTGATGTATTTATTCAATAATTGTTAACATAGTTATCGGCCAAAATTCCTATATACTCTACTTATTTTATAAACCTCCTCCATTTCTGATCTCATGTTTTTGTAATCTGTTTGATGATTTCTCTAATTTTATTAACCTACCCCATAAAAAGGCAATAGTTCTTGGGGACTTTAATTGCAACCTACTCAATGTTGGTAAAAATATTGAATCTGACACTTTTTTTGAATTGGTAACCGCAAGTGGTCTTCTACCCACAATTTTTTTCCCCAGTAGAGTCAATCCTGTGAGATCAACTTCAACATTAGTTGATAACATTTTTGTATCCACTTCCCTGGGAGATGACCTGTTCTCAAATATAATATTTTCGGATATGTCAGAAAATTTTCCTATTTACTTGTCACTACCTTTGCAACCACTACCTCTACACTCTAGAATTAATATCTCAACACCTACTAGAAACTACAGCTCTGGAAATATAACCTATTTTATTGATTACCTAAGAACCACTGACTGGTCCGATGTCTTAAATTGTCAAGACTCAAGAGGTAAATTCTGCCACAAATGGTTTTGCGCAGGCTAAGTGAGATTATCCATTCAACTTTTCCTATTCGTAAACCTAACCAGAAAAATATCCCTATATGCCCCTGGATGTCACATATATCGTAAAAACAAATTATATAAGTTAGTCTGTAAGACCGGTAGTTATATTGACCTTTCAAATTATAAAAATTATAAAAACTTATACACTACACTCATCTGTGAAGCAAAGAAAAATTATTAATGTACAAAAATTCTCAATTGCAAAGGAAACCTGAAAAAGATTTGGTCCACCATTAATGATATACTCTCAAAAAATAGAAAATCAAAGTCAATACCTATTTGCCTTAAAGACACAAATGGTAGATTAATTGACCCTTTACATGCACCTGACGCATTTAATAATTATTTTTCTAATGTTCCTCATACTGGCTGTTATACTCCCGCTCCTCCTTACAGGCTGTATTCCCCTGCTTCAATTCTAGATCCATGTTTTTCTGCCCAACTGATAGCAATGAGGTACTTCAATTCATCAGTTCTCTCCCTAATAGTTTTACACCTGACTGTCTTGGATTAAGTAATAAGCTCCTGAAGACCATATCTCCTTTTGTTTACGAGCCCATCAAGCATATTGCCAACGTATCTTTAACCCATAGAGTTTTCCCTGATTTACTAAAGTCAGCCATTGTTATTCCAGTTCTTAAAAAGGGCAATCCAACTGAGATAGGTAATTATAGTCCAATCTCAATTCTTCCTGTTATATCCAAAGTGCTCAAGAGAATCATCTTCAGACGTCTGTCTCCCTTTCTGTTTGACAGTCAGCACTCCGTTTCTTTGATTTCTCCTCACCAATATGGCTTTGGGCCGAAATTTTCAACTTCTCATGCTCTAATTGACACCACACAGTTCATACGCTCACAACTTGACCTTAAAAAAACTGTATTGGGCTTATTTTTGAATTTTTCTAAGGCCTTTGACATGGTAGATCATAGTATTTTAATACGTAAATTAAATAGTTATGGTATTCGTGGTGTTCCCCTCTGTTGGTTTGATTCTTATCTATCTGGAAGGGTACAGAGTGTGAGCCTAGGTGGAGTATCCTCTCAGCCCTTACCTGTTTGGAGGGGTGTCCTGCAGGGCTCCATTCTAGGCCCTATTTTATTTCTCCTTATATCAATGATTGTGTTATGGACCAGGGCCCTTCAGTGTATCCTGTATTATTTGCTGATGACAGCAACTTCTTCATCACTGGCTCCAATTTACCATCGGCAATAACCTCTGCCCAAGTCCTTCTGAACAGAGTCCAGGCGTGATGCCTTACGAATAACATGACCATCAATAGCAAAAAAAGTCAAATAGTATTATTCAGAACCCCCTACAACAAAGACGTAATTCAACCTGCTCTTGGTCTGAGGTACTCCTCCGACATCCTCCCACAAGTGGAGGTTGCCAAGTTTCTTGGTGTATTTATTGACTCATGCTTGTCATTCTCTAATCATATTTCTTACATCAAAGCAATAATTTTGAGACAAGTAGCTATGGTTAACCATGTGAATTATTTTCTTCCTCCTGACATCCTAGTTACTCTCTATTATTCCTTTATTTTTCCTTACCTTTCTTATTGCAGATCAGTTTGGGGAAATAAAAAACGGTCCTTCACTAAAAAACTCAAATTTGCCCAAAACTGTGCCATTAAAGCAGTTTTTTGGCTTCCCGTCTATATCCAACCTGTGATTTGTATTCAGATTTTGGCATAGCTCCACTTGATCAAATCATACAAAAACTAAACTTATCGCTTGCTTACTCTGCTTTCCACAATAATCTTCCACCTCAACTACTAACCTATTATAATATTAATAATTCGGAAGCCCACTGTCTCCGTTCATCCATTAGAGCCTTTAAAATTCCTAAATGCGTTTTTAGTGCTGCCCAGCAGTCTCCCATTTACAAATCTATTATTCAATGGAACAAAATACCCTCCAGTGTTGTGTTATGTTTTTTCTCGAATAAAATTGAATTGAAATATTTGACCTTTGTGAATCAAGATAAAATTTTTTGATCAGATGTCCTTGAGGAGATTGCAACTAAAAAGGTCATGGGAGGAGGACTGGTTGCACTCCAGCCTTTTTTTTTAACATTCCTTCAACTTGCCCTGAAAGTTTTAACTTTATATCCTCAGGTTTATACCCTTAGCTGTTCTCGACACATTGCAGATACAACGTCTTTTAAAACTGGATGCACATTGTACCTCTTGATTTATTTGAAGATGCTCCTAAATATTTACCAAACAATGTGACGGCTGATACCATCAGCCACTGTAAATGTTCCTGGTATTTCCTTTCACAACCAATTAAGGAATAAATTGATTGTGTGTGTGCTTTTTGATTGTGTTTGGCATTCTTCTTGACATTTCCCTAAAGTTTGACCTTAATGCTGCATGCTTTTTTTATATTTATAGGATCAAACATGCTTTTTATCTTTTCTTGATAAAAAAACTTATATATTAACAACAGGCAACTTGTATAACTTACAGCCCTTGCACCAGAGGCTGAGGGTTATGAAACATAGTTGTTTAACTATGGTGTAGTCTTATTTAACCTTTGAACTGTTTTAAATAAAATGGCCATCTCAAAATTTAGAGCGGATGTATTTAATTCTGTATTTATTGGAAGGCTCAATGAGAGCTGAGATGTTTTGGCATCAAAATACACCCTTTGAGTTATCTCCCTTTCTTCCTAGCTACAAAACAATTAGATAATCCCATTGCAGAAGTTTCAGTTCCTTTTTCAGTTTTTTTATTTGTCTGTTGCTTACAGATAGTATTTGTCATTGGGAAACATACGGAAATTTTTTGTGCGAGGATTTTCTGGGGGATCTTTCATTAGAAGAAAGTATTTGCACGGAGGGGAGGGGGGCAATATTTACACATAAATTCCTCTTTTCCACTTCCCTTAGAACTTCTCAATTAAACTAAAAAATAACACGACTGAAAGAAGATTTTTAAATTTTGAAAACCATAATTTCCGCAAGGGGGGTATTTTCCAGGTGATGGGGTTTCCGTGGGTGGAGGAGGGGAAATTTTCCACGGGGGAGGGGGTAAACGCTTAGACCCATAGAAAGTGACAGGGTGAAGGGAACCCCCATTAACAGACATAAAAAAGAGAAATAAATCTGGATTTAAGAGTTCATGACGTCCGATTTTCTTTGTTTTTGTGACAACATAACAGAGCATTTTTATAAATCATCTTGACAGTAATTTATATAAAGACTTAAAAAGCAAACAATTTCAACAAGGTTGAACATGTAAAGATTCTAACTTGTGTTTTACCCAATGTAATTACGGTGGTTGAGTTGCACGAGGGTTCAGTTACACGAGGGTTCAATTGCACGGTGGTTCAGTTGCATGGTGGTTCAGCTGTACGGTGGTTCACTTGCACTGGGGTCCAGTTACATGGTGGTTCAGTTACACGGGGGTTTAGTTAAATGGGGTTGAGTTGCACGAGGGTTCAGTTAAAGGGGGTTTAGTTGCATGAGGGTTTAGTAGCAAGAGGGTTCAGTTGCACGGTGCTTCAGTTGCAAGGTGTTTCAGTTACAGGGGTTCAGTTACATGTTGGTTCAGTTACAAGGGAACCATGTATATATATATAAAAATATATATATACATATATATATATATATATATATATATATATATATATATATATATATATATATATATATATATATATATATATATATATATATATATATATATATATATATATAATATATATATATATATATATATATATATATATATATATATATATATATATATATATATCGCCTCGCTCTTTACGCTAAAGTTTGACTTTCTCACAACTCTTATTTTTTTTAAACAATATCAAACTTTAGCGTAAAGAGCGAGGCGTTGAGGAGGGGACATCCCCTTTCATATACGGAATAATTTCTGTTCGTTTTAAGTTTTAAACGTCGTTCCTTACTTTCAGTTAAAAAAACTTGTTTTTTTTTATTTAATTTATTATACATTTTTAAAACACTCATATTTACCCCTAAACTGCGTTTATGGCGCTCATAAATGTTTTCAGTAAAATAATATGAAATGTTAGCGTAAGAGGGGAGAATTGAGGAAGAGGTAGCTCCCATCATATACACAATATTTCTGTTCGTTTTAACTTTTAATGCCGCTATTTCCATTCCTTAATAAAATACTTTGTCTTAAATAATACTTTTAAGCAGAATCAAGCAGAAAGAAAGACAATGTTACGAGTAGAAATCGTAACGTTTGTACGGAGGGGCCCACCTTTTGAAAGACCCTCAAAATTTCATAATCCTTGGGACTATCACAATTATTTACTCCACAATTCATTTAATCAACTGACTTTTACTACATTGCTATTTAGTCTCTTTCAACACCAGAAACGAAAGCTTGCATATGCGCCTAAAATCATTAATCAGAGATATTTCGGTTTCAAGTTCTAATTTTTCCTTCTCTTTTTAATATTTGTTTCTTTTTGCAAAATTAATCCTAAAGCCGCCATAAAAATGACAAAACTCGGATAGGTTTAATTCTGTCCTAAAACATTTATAATTATTGTCATGTCAATATGTGTCTTCGCAGATAAATTTCTGTCTAGAATGTTGTCTCAAAATAATGTATATCAAATAATAGCTTTTGGCGTCATAAATGTGTCGAGTTGATAAATGGGTTTAAAATGATGAAGAATTCCGTCTATTTTTGATATAAAAACTAGAAGCACGCCAACATTCTTAAAGCAAAAAAGCAACTCAGACAAGCTACTCTTAACTGGCCAATCATTTTTCTTGCTTTACCCAACGGATACTCCACTGGTTAAACTTGACGCGCGAGAACCAGGTAAAGCAAAAAGAGGGAATCAGGCGTGCTCGGTAACCTCTTTCTGCACCTCAGTTGATCAGCTACTTGTGAACCCGTAAATAAGGAAGAGAATAGGCTGTGCATTTCCATGATCGGGTTCACGCTAGGTGATGCTACAAAACGTTAACTGTTGACAATGTTTAATGATTTTATCCGTGCCGGTGCATTGAGGAGATTTGTTGTTGGTGGAATATTATTGGTTTTAATTGTGCTGAGTGGAGTTGATGCTCGAAAGGGAGATATAATGAAGGTTTGAAATTTGATATTAGGGCTCAATTGTGGACAGGAATTAATTTCACTAATTTATTGTTTCAAGAGTTTTTTTCTGAGCCATTACTTAGCTAGGTAGAATGTGAACACAGCACTCAAGGCATCTCATTATGTTCTGTACAGATAGGCTATTCGCTTCCTTCATAAACTCTATTGCGGGTAATTAAAAAGGCCTATAAAGTAAAACTTGTTTCTTATTGTTTTTCAGTAGAAAATAGTTCCTAAAAATCTGAAAACTACTTTAAAACAACCATAAATACTTATCTATTTTAGTGATGAAAGTGTATTTACTTCGCTGACCCCCCCCCTTCCTAATGGAAAACTTAGAGCCCGCCATAAATATTCATGCAATTTTTTTTTCTCCCCCTTGATTGATTAGCGCCCGTCGTAAACTAATATAGAAGAAAAGATTTACACAATTGTAAATTTTACTTTGAATTTTATAGCGGAATCTATGTTCCACCATAAACGGGGGGGGGGAGGGTATGTGAAGTAATACACTTTCAGAAATGAGATAAGTAAACATTTATGAATGTTCTAATAGTTTTTAGAATTTCTGGTAGCTATTCTCTAATAAACAAATAAGAAGAACAACAGGGAAATTTTTTTTTATACAAGACAGTGGAACGCAACTTTAAATGAATATTTCGACCCTATATCCAAGGGCCGTCCTCAGCAAAACAGACGAAGAGAATAAAAACACTATAAAAGAAACTTACATTAAAATTCAATCATTAAAACTGTTTAAAAAGGTTTTTAAAACAGTATGGTCGTGAGTCATGGAAGTATATGTATTTGTGTCATTTAAGTGTGAATAAATCTTCGGCAATTAGCCGAAGATTGGCAAGACACAAAAAGATCACATTAAGTTGCGTGTTCACCTTCTACCTAGCAAAGTAATGGATAAAGTCTAAGTCTACCATTTGAATAACAAAAAATAGATTACAGCTTATCACAAAACAAATCTTTTCTTTTTAGGGGTGGGGTCGGGGTCTTTGACCTCATCGCTTGCGTAAAAGCCTAATTCTTAGTTCGACAGGCCAAAACCCTAGGCTAGATTGGTACTGAAGATTTATCCAAAGGCGTGCGAAGACCAAAAATTCTTATAGATCAACATTTCGCCAGGTATTTCTTCAGAGCAATTTTTATTTGGGGGAGTTCCTATCCCTTTTTTTGGAAGTTTGTTTTCTGTGGCTGTTTTCCTTGCAGGGCTGCAGGCTCAAATCCTGGAATTTTTCCGAAAGAGAGAGGGTTAACAATAGTAAATATATCGTTTAGCAGTTAAAAAGTAGAAATAGGAACGATTATATTGCTTTTGACCTGAAGGAGGACGTTAAAAGCTCAACTGCTCCAGAAACAGTCTTCATTCATTAGAATTATTTGATTATTAGCTTTGGTGACTCATTATCTCGGAAGTTTTATGAGATGCGCCAAAGGGTCGATGTCCGTAACTTCGCCCAATTTTTGGACATGTTCTGTAAAAAAAAAAAAAATTACAGGAGATAATACAGGTGGGCCCTGGCGGTAAACTTGTGGGATAAACTCTATTGATGGTTGCAGCAATAGTTGCAACCTAGTAAAGAGCGAATCCCAATCCATATTAGCCAAAAGTTTAAAAACACATTTCTACAGTGCCAAGTGAAAAAAAAATGTCATTTAATGCTTGTTCGGGAATGGTAAGTATTATTCGGATCCTCTTTGCAGTTAAAAGTTTATTGTTAAAAGGAATTTATGGAAACGTCGAAAAAGAGCTGAAAGTCCCTTGAAAACAGTGCCAGGCTAAAGTGAAAAGAGCGTCATTTGGATCGCCATGTTCGAAAAGCCCAAACCAGAGCTTTTAAGCCCCCCCCCCTACCGTTTCAAAAACATGAAAAAAGTTTTTTTTGTCTTATAGCCACCACACTCAAGATCTTGTATCGCAAACATGAGACAATAACCGGTTTTCATGGTCTTTATACCAGACAATATTAGCTTCGGCTCGGTGGGAAACTACATTGTAGCTATATTTTAATTAAGTATTTAGTTGGTATTTTCGTTACGTTAGGTTAGTTTAGGTTATGTGTTTAATATAACAAGGTCTGCCCCCCCCCCCCCCTCCCATAATTCTTCGTTGTAGTTTTTATAATTTTATTGATAAAGTATTATATTTTCATCCTATTTTGTTTTATTTCATTAGCATTAACCAAACTTTACTTCTCGACAGAACTTGGGTGTGGTGGCTATAAGACACAAGTACCAAAAAAACAACATATTTTATCCTCTGTATCACTGATGTTTCTCTGGGTGTGTTGCATTTTAGCAAAATGTGACATTTTTTACTCATAGTGTAACCCCGATAATGCAATTTAACTAGATTTTAGTACTTTAAACTGTGCTAACGGTAAAGCTACGATTTTGACGCATATTAAGAGAAGAAATTATCTAAAAAATTGCCTATCAGAAGCCTAGATTAGCTGAATTCCCATTTCAGAGTAAAATTATAAAACAAATTTAAAAGAAGACAAAAGAATAACAAAAAGAAAAGAAAGCAAAATAAATTAGGAAAAATGGAAAAACAATTTTGCCTCATAAACATAAAATGGTTGCGTAAACATATGGCAGAATAAAGCCTAGAGTAAAAAGCTAATGAGAAATCTTCATTCAGATTCACGCAGTTATTCCTTGGCTTCCAGCTACATGTTGCATCAGAAACAAATTTTTTTGACCTTTGACGGTTCTGGTTAAAATAGCTATTTTGAAATTTAATCGAATCATACGTGGAGCTACAGGGGCATTTTAAAATTTGAACGGAGGTCTGGTTGCCCTCTAATCTGTTTCGAGCATCAAACGGGCACTAAAAATGACTTCCCCTCCAAGCGTTTATCAAATTGCATTTCACAATTTTTCTAAAAAAGTAAAAAAAAATTAGCTTTTCAAGGGAACAAGTAGCTTTTCCCACCGTAAGACAGCTACTTCACACTGCCCCATCGACAAAAATAAATTTATAAAATTTGATTTTTTTTTCATATATATGCTACCAAAATTGACTAAGCCGTAAGTGTTGGTCTTTAATTTTATAAAAGAAGCGGAGGTACATAGCTGCTTCTCATGTGAAAAGTGTTTTTCCTTGTTGCTCAAGACGGAGGACTGTAATTCTCCTGTATGGGGTTCTCGACTATGGAAATTTCGATGGTGCTGTTTTCATAACGATCTGACACCATTTGTGAAGGATTTCAGGCTATTTAGTGATATTCATTTTCAACTTCGTTTTCGCAATAAACTATTACCATAAAGAGTAATTGAAATCATAGATACTATTGAATCAGCTTCAAATGGTGATTCTTTCTCACTCGACAGTTTTTTTTTCAAACACGTATTTAAATTTTCAGTTACTTTGAGCTAGAGTTTGTTCTTTACTAGGTTGAACCTGACGCTGCAACCCTGATTAGACTATTTAAAGTTGGTTGACTTGACATTAAATTAAACTGAAAGATTTTCCCTTTGTGGGTGACAAGCTTGCTACTTGTCACTGTAAAAAAAGACCCAGCAACTGAAACGTTAATTCGACACCCTATGCGCCAGCAATGGTTCTATAGGATCTTTATCCTTATTTTCCCCTTTTATACTCATTAAATCTTCGTCATCTTTAACAGTTTACACGAAGCTTTTTGCTTTTGTGGTAGCAGGGAAGTGGAACACTGGAAGTGTCAAAGACAGCAGAAAAACGTTTCGACACACCATTTTATAGCTTTTTTCGTTTTTATTTTACTATTCTACACAGTTTTTTTTTCGACAGTTTTTTTCCTACAAAAATAAAAAAAAAAAATTTTTACTTTCAGAAAATTAAGGAAACCTTTGGGGTTTACTGCATAATTTCATATAAAGTATCTCATTCGCTGTGAGGCTGGGAGTTTGAGTCAATTCCCACCCCTTGCGACCTCCTCCCAGGGGTGAATCTCCAGCATTTTTATTGGGGGGGGGAAGAGGGGTCCATAACTGGATAGTCAAAGGGCATGGGATGTATAATATTTTTTCTCCACATTATTGGGGGACAACTGTCTCCCCCTTGCCACCCCCAAAAGACACCCCTGCCCCCTTCTATGCCCTTGCATCAGAGTAGCAAGTTGAAAATGACACTTGATTGTTTATTCTTGTGTTTATATATTTTGTCTTGCTTCTCACCATTGCAAGAGAGAGAGAGAGGAGGGGAGAGGGTGAAAGAGGGAAGGAAAAGTAAGAGAGGACAGGAGGCTGTCAAGTAGGGCCACTTGATACCACTATTGAACAGCTTAAATTATTTTTTCAATAATTTAACTATTATCGACACAAGCGAAATTATATTTATGTTTCCTTCTAATTTTTGGGTACTAGTGCATTAGATGGTCACTTTTATATACCATTAAAAAATGTCGCTCCTTACTTTCAGTTAAAAAAACTTGTTTTTTTAGTTAATTTCTGAACGTTTTTGAATTAATGCAGCTTTGGTTTTGGCTTACCGTACATGAATAATTAAAACGAAATTCGCATATTATTTTTATTTTTTTGGCTTATTGGCTTTCTCGAAAGTTTGTTCTGACGTAACTTACGAATTCACTTACGTAACGAATTTTTATATTCGTATGTTTTTATTACGTATATTAGGGAGTTCGCTCCCTAGTCAATACCTCGTTCTTTAAGCTAAAGTTCGAATTTTGTTCGAATCACAAACCCCTGAATCACAAAGGCCGGTTAATTAGAATAGATAGCTCTTTTGAAAGTACTAAAAAAAACTTTAGCGTAAAGAGAGAGGTATTGAATAGGGGGCGAACCCCCTCATATACGTAATATTTTCTGTTCGTTTTAAGTTTAATGTTGCTTCTTACTTTCAGTTGAAAAAAAACTTGTTTTTTATATTTCATTTCTGATTGTTTTTTAAATAATGCTGGGAAATCTGGCGCCTCCTTCATAGAAATATCCCTTCCCCCAAGGAAATATCCTCCATGGAAAGATCCTCCCCCTAACCCCTACTCTGACCCCGACCCCGCACTAGAAAAAAATTCCTCCTGAAAACGCCTGTATAGGCTACTTCCCAATAACCAATACTATATGTAGAAAATGGGCAAAGTTTATAACTTGCAGCCCTTCCCCCGGGAACATTGGGGCATTAAGTCATCCTCAAAGACATATTAATTACATTTTCGACTATGCTGAACAAAATGGCTATCTCAAAATTTTGATTGGATGACTTCGGGAAAAAATGAGCGTGGGAGGGGGCCAAGTTGCCCTCCAATTTTTTGGTCACTTAAAAAGGGCACTAGAACTTTTAATTTTCATTCTAATGAGCCCTCTCACGATATTCTAGAACTACTGGATCAATACGATCACCCCTGGAAAAAACAACAACAAATAAACACGCATCAGTGATCTTTCTTCTGGCAAAAAATACAAAATTCCACATTTTTGCAAATAGGAGCTTGAAACCTCTATAGTAGGGTTCTCTGATACGCTAAATCTGATGGTGTGATTTTCATTAAAGTTCTATGACTTTTAAGGGTTGTTTCCCCCTTTTTTTGAAAATAAGGCAAATTTTCTCAGGCGCGTAACTTTTGATGGGTAAGACTAAACTTGATGAAACTTATATATTTGAAAGCAGCATAAAATCTGATTCTTCTGATGCATCTATTGGTATCAAAATTCCGTTTTTTAGAGTTTCGGTTACTATTGAGCCGGGTCGCTCCTTACTTACAGTTCGTTACCACGAACTGTTTGATGCAAGGCAACCAGTCATGCAATGACAGACGAAACCCGCCAAAGAACGGTTATTTTCAAAGAGACCGCTATTAAGAAATGGAATGCAGAGCAGTTTTCAATGCGTTTACGATATTTAAACTGTTGTTTTTGGGGTTAAGGGGAAGGGGAGGTACATAGGTTAGGTTACGTATTTAATATATGCTATGCTTTACCCCCCCCCCCCCCCCCTAATGTGCAAATGTATAGCCCAAATTTGTTTCTGAACTATTATATATTCATCCTATTTTATTTCATTTGCATTAACCAAACTTGACTTTTTAGAAGTGACCATCTAATGCACCAGTACCATTTTTTGCAACCTTGCTTAGCGAGAACACTTAATACCTACAAACACTTCAGAGTTTGCTTATTAAAATAAGCTTAATGATACTTTAAAGGATAGGGAATTACGAGATTGTGTATCTTTTAAGAACATACCAAAATTATTATTCTGCCAAAAATACCAGAAAAAGTAAAGATGATGAAGTTTAAAGCTGACGCCTTGCTGTCTTGCATTAATTTCGGGTTTGAAATATTGCGTTGATAAAAAGTAATGAACAAGTAAACCATATATCGTCTTCGGCTTGATTGTCAATAAAAAAAAAGTTGCCAATTCAAATAAGTAGGCGGTGAAAGGGGACATTCTTTATCTTGATTATTGGTTCGAATCCAAAAAGCCAAACTTCAAGTAATTTCATGTCTAAGCTTAGCATAGCTACAGTGTGATATGAACGGAGCCAATAATTTGTCTTGGGAGTTACGGGGGGGGGGGGTTAACCTCTTACTAATATTAATATGATCTGCGAAGAATGAATAATCTTACCTTCAAAAGCTAAAACCAAACTCAAAGGACAATTACTCCACAAAAAGTGGGACTTTTTGAAATTGAAGAACATGATGATTGCAGCAATAGCTTTAACCTGGTAATGAGCGAAATACGGCCCATAATAATGAAAGTTGGAAAAATGTATGCTCTAAAGAACTGCCTAAACCGAGAAAAATTTCTAGCTATCATGAATTCGGAAATTCAAACTATCATTTAGAGTCAAAATACTACTAGTTTATTCGAAAAATTTGGGAATTTCTGGAAATAAGCCTGAAAACCCTTAAACAAAGAAAATATTGTCGTCATTGAAAACCACAAAATGGAAGTTAAATGTTCTCTATCTTGAAAAAAAAAACAAACATCGAAAGTCTCATTTTGCATGGATGGCCTTAATGTGTACCTTTTTTTCAAAATTTTCAAAACTGACAGTTTTTGGTGCCTTCTTCAGAGATTAGTAGAACATAAAACATAAAAATATTACGATTCAGATCTCCACTCTTGAAAGCCTCTGCATGAGGTTTACTGTCCCCCGTTATGGTCGCAACGGTAACAGCGGCCTAGTAAGAGCGTGCCACGGCGGTCAAAACTAACCCATTTTTTAAAAGATTTTCAAAGAAACTTTCCAGTAGAATAAAATCTCAATTCATGCTAGTTTGACAACAGTTGCTTTTATAATGGCTTAACAGAAAAATAATTTTAATTAAAAAAAAGTTTTTTAGAATTTCGACAAGAGCCTAAATCCTCTCATCCAATTGAAATAAAAAGTACACCATTAAACTTGCGTAAACCCATTGACTACAGGCATTCATACTTTTAACAGAAAAATAATTTTAATTCAAAAAAAGTTTTTTAGAATTTCGACAAGAGCCTAAATCCTCTCATCCAATTGAAATAAAAAGTACACCATTAAACTTGTGTAAACCCATTGACTACAGGCATTCATACTTTTACAAGTGTGGAACTGATGTGCCCCATTTTATTTTCCTCGGTGCTAGTAGGCTTCTTAAAAATCAGAAAAAAGGACAAGGGCTGAATTCCTTTGTTGATTTCTTACAAATATCGTCATGCACAGGCTAGCCTTTTTCTCGAGCTTGTATTTTTTTTTTTAAACCCGTTAACTACCCACATTCGTACTTATGCAAATGTAGCACTGATGTGCCCTATTTTTTCCTTGTGATTTTAAAAAATCAGAAAGATGGACAAGGGTTGAATTCCTTTGTTGCTTTCTTACAAATATCGTCATCCACAGGCTAGCCTTTTTCTCGAGCTTGTATTTTTTTTTAAACCCGTTAACTACCCACATTCATACTTTTGCAAATGTAGCACTGATGTGCCTTATTTTTTCCTTGGGATTTTAAAAAATCAGAAAGATGGACAAGGCTTGAATTCCTTTGTTGCTTTCTTACAAATATCGTCATGCACAGGCTAGCCTGTTTCCCGAGCTTGTATTTTTTTTTAAAACCCGTTAACTACCCACATTCATACTTTTGCAAATGTAGCACTGATGTGCCCTATTTTTTCCTTGGGATTTTAAAAAATCAGAAAGATGGACAAGGGTTGAATTCCTTTGTTGCTTTCTTACAAATATCGTCATGCACAGGTTAGCCTGTTTCCCGAGCTTGTATTTTTTTTAAACCCGTTGACTACCCACATTCATACTTTTGCAAATGTAGCACTGATGTGCCCTATTTTTTCCTTGGGATTTTGAAAAATCAGAAAGATGGACAAGTGTTGAATTGTTGGTTTCTTAGAAATATCGTCATGCACAGGCTAGCCTTTTTCCCGAGCTTGTATTTTTTTTAGCCCGTTGACTACCCACATTCATACTTTTGCAAATGTAGCACTGATGTGCCCTCTTTTTTCCTTGGGATTTTAAAAAATCAAAAAGATGGACAAGGGTTGAATTCCTTTGTTGCTTTCTTACAAATATCGTCATGCACAGGTTAGCCTGTTTCCCGAGCTTGTATTTTTTTTAAAACCCGTTAACTACCCACATTCATACTATTGCAAATGTAGCACTGATGTGCCCTATTTTTTCCTTGGGATTTTAAAAAATCAGAAAGATGGACAAGGGTTGAATTCCTTTGTTGCTTTCTTACAAATATCGTCATGCACAGGCTAGCCTGTTTCCCGAGCTTGTATTTTTTTTAAACCCGTTGACTACCCACATTCATACTTTTGCAAATGTAGCACTGATGTGCCCTATTTTTCCCTTGGGATTTTGAAAAATCAGAAAGATGGACAAGAGTTGAATTCCTTTGTTGCTTTCTTACAAATATCGTCATGCACAGACTACCCTTTTTGCCGAGCTTGAATTTTTTTTTAACCCGTTGACTACCCACATTCATACTTTTGCAAATGTAGCACTGATGTGCCCTATTTTTCCCTTGGGATTTTGAAAAATCAGAAAGATGGACAAGTGTTGAATTGTTGGTTTCTTAGAAATATCGTCATGCACAGGCTAGCCTTTTCCCGAGCTTGTATTTTTTTTTAGCCCGTTGATTACCCACATTCATACTTTTGCAAATGTAGCACTCATGTGCCCTCTTTTTTCCTTGGGATTTTGAAAAATCAGAAAGATTGACAAGGGTTGAATTCCTTTGTTGCTTTCTTACAAATTAATTTAAAAAAACAAAGTTTTTCCGAGGGAAGTAAAGAGTGAAGTTGAAACTTATAACGGACAACAATTATCACTTCGCAGCATATTTAATATATATTAATATAACTAGTACAAATAAACCAACTAATTATGTTTCCCTATACTTTTTATGCTTATACAAAACTAGCGCTTTACTGAAAACACAAAATAATATAGGAGTTTTGGTACAGTAAAAGCAAACCAATTAAGGATAATTTCTATAGAATCAAAATATTATCAATCCCTTTAAGGATAAATCCCTTTTAAGATAAAGCAACAATCCATTTTGAGGTTTTCTTTATATTTTTTTTAAGTTTAATTTGGTATCACTTCTGCACAATGGCTCAGTTCAATGACTGGCTCTCGTTTTGATTCTTAAAAGGACATGTCATGATTAATTTGTACACAAGTTCGAAGTAAGGCCATCTTAATAGAATTAGGACTATAGACTAGCTTTAGAATGTGCATCATAGCTTGAAATTCACTCTTGTATACAGAGAAATAATCGGATTTCCAGAGTTCATATTATGTCTTTTTTGATCTTCATTTCAAATGATACTAAAGCATATTTCTTACAATTTAAGACTGTATATTACCCACTAGGGGAGTTATAGCTGGTGAGAGCAAAATGCTGCTTGATAAATCAATCCAATATTTCTGTATGCTGTTCAATTACTTGGCGGTTATTAAAAAATATTTAGTTTTACGCTTATGTTTTTAAGATAATTTTAATTGTATACTGAAAGTTCCTAATGTCACAACTGGTGTAAGACTATGAAAAGCTTTATAGATTCGTTTAGTGTCGTCAGGCTACATACTCACTTTTGACTCTTAAATCAATAATCCTGTTTTTTATACTTGACTTTTGTGTTTTCTGTAAAGCGCTAGTTTTGTATAAGCATAAAAGCATAGTGAAACATAATTAGTTGGTTTATTTGTACTAGATATATTAATATATATTAAATATGCTGCGAAGTAATAATTGTTGTCCGTTTTAAGTTTCAACTTCGCTCTTTACTTCCCTCAAACTTTGTTTTTTTAAATTAATCTCTGTTAGTTTTTGATTAAAATTTAATGCAGAAACAACGCTGCCATGATCTTTTTTTATACGGAATAATGTATGCTCGTCTTAAGTTTTAGTGTCGCTTCTTAGTTTCAGTTGAAAACTTATTTTTAATATAATTTCTAATTATCACCGATCTAGGGGAGATAAGACAGCTCTAAAAGAATACTGCAAACAACCTTGACAGCTAAGAAAAACTTTTAGTCTATAACATCAAGTTCATTATCCATACTTCACAAAATAATACATTTTTCTCAGGAACGTTTGTATTCCGATGAGCAAAAAGCTGTTTTTACTCGGCCGACTTCGCCTGAAAAAGCCAAAATACTGGGCTTTATAAACCACCTACTGACTAGCAGAAACTAGAAGGCCACTGTAACAAAAGAAAGCTGTTTAAGGGCTCAATTAAATGCTTATATTTATACTTAATCACTTTTTATAAATTTGACTTGATAGCACCTTCCCACAAAGTGAACTTTCGGTTCTTGCCTTTTCCAATGAAAAGGCAATATTATATTCTAATATTATACGTTTTAGGTAGTTGAAGGAGATGATTTTTTTTTGTCAAATTGATCTCAAAACATAAATTTGACTTGATAGCACCTTCCCACAAAGTGAACTTTCGGTTCTTGCCTTTTCCAATGAAAAGGCAATATTATATTCTAATATTATACGTTTTTAGGTAGTTGAAGGAGATGATTTTTTTTTTGTCAAATTGATCTCAAAACATAACATTCGAAAACAAAATAAGAGACAAATTAGGTTTTGGGAGGAGGTTTAGTTGCCCTCCAATCTTTACGGTCTCTTATAAAGGACACTAGACAAAAAAAAAAAAAAAAAAAAAAAAAAAAAAAAAAAAAAAAAAAAAAAAAAAAAAAAAAAAAAAAAAAAAAAATATAGAAACCCATCCGTAATCAATCTTCTGGCAAAAACATAAATTCCACGTTTGTGCAGATAGGAGATCATAACCCCCACAATAACATTATCTGATACGCTGAATTTGAAGGTCTAATTTACATTAAGATTTTTGACTTTTTGGGGGGTGTTTCTCCCTTTTTAGAAAATCAGGCTCCCTGTTCTCAAAATCCCTCAATCCATCAAAATCCCTTTTTCTTCTGAGGCTTGGAGCCTTTCGTGGGCAGATATTAAACGTAATGAAATGTATATATTTGCAATCTGCATAAAAACCCTATTCTCATCAATTGTTATCAAAATTCCATTTTTGAGTTTCGGTTACAATTGAGCTGAGTCGCTCCTTAATTACAGTTTAACACTATGAACTGTTTGATAAAACTTATTGGGCTAACGTCCTATTTTTTAATTAATCCTGTAGCAAACCCGAGTTTTTGAAGCATGATTCATGCTATTAAAGTGTAGTATTTCTGTTGAAATGTGCAATATTGAAATGTTGAAATAGTCCAGTTGAAATGTGCACCATTTTAGAAAATTCTCTTTTTTGGGGAAGCTTTTGGTTCCTTTATGTGTTCGTAAAGGACTGAAATACCCTTACAGGCGTCTTCTTTTATTTGATATATTTGCTTACTCGGTTATTCAGCGTAAGCAGCAAATTTATGCCAAATCCAGGGAAGAATTTTTTTTGAAACTCTTTTTGGGTCTTATTACAAAAATGAAGTTCATCGCAAAAACATAAGTTGTTCCCACAAAAGGGTTTTCGTTCTTAAATAGAAAAAATTGAATTCAGAAAGTAATATATTTTCACCGTTAGTACTGTTAAGGTTAGGATAGCATCAAAAGAAATTTTCTACCTACAGAAACTCACAAAAAAATGTTTTTAAAAAAAGTTATTGTAAAAGTTAAATGATATTTTTTTACATAAATTTCTGCGTGTTCATTTTGCAGACAACAAAGCTCAACTTATTTCAAAGTAAAAATATTTTCCTTATTTTTATAATTATCTTTTTATACGCAAAATTCAATTAGCGTTCCCCTTTTTCTGCAATAATTCAAATACTTGAATTGAACTTATACTGAACATAGCCTATTACTTTCAATGGTCCTATAGTCAAATTTAAAATGATATTCAAGAAACTTCAAACTACTGTTGAAGTTCAAACCTTGTTGATTGATATAGCCTATTTACGGTGAAAATTAAATTTTTTCTACTGAAATGTATATAAATCTTAATAATTTCAATAATTTGTTGGAATTCCATAAGCAGTCACAATTCCAACAGAAAAATTGGATTTTTTTTTTGTGACTTGTTTGAATTAAATAAGCAGTCACAATTCCAGAAAAAAAAGGGAGACTGATCAGTGCTACCCATGCAAAAAAGTCATTTTCCTTGGTGTTCAAGGTGGAGAACTGTAATTATCCTACCTAGGTTTTCGACCACGTTGATTCCAATGGTGCACTTTTTATTTTGATTTGACACCATTTTCAAGGGGTTTCAGGCTTTTTTTCGAAATCACTATAAATTTCTTTTCGCAATAAACTTTTACTTCTAAGATTAACCAAAACAATAGTTACCATTTCTGATTCAGTGTCAAATGGAATTTTTATTTTCACTAGACAGTTTTTTTGGAAAACACGTTTTCAACTTTCGATTACTATGGGCTGTGGTTCGCTCTTTACTAGGTTTGTCAACAAAAATGATATTTTCAAAAAACCGACTGATGATTTTGTGGTGACACCGACCGATGACAACTGGAAATTCAAAACAATAAATAATTCCTGTCTATGTTGCATGGGCTTTTGAGTGTCCATTAAAATGCTAGTTTTATATTATCGTGCAAATATAGGGACATATCATCGAACGGTATATTTGCGCTAATTGTATGGGTATATGTTCCTTAGTCTTGCAGTTTCAAGCTGAATCTTTCAGGGGATATTGAAGGGGATGTTCAACTGAATCAAAAGATGCTATGTGTATCCAGATTGTCAAAAATGATGAATCTTTAATATCTCAGGAACAGTTAAAATTTATTAAATTGAAATTTTTAGGGATTTTTGAGGGAGACTTTGAACTAAAGCAAAATACACCATGTGCAACCAGGTTGTCAAAAGGTTGTATACGAAACACATCAAGAATAGATAACGTTGCTAAGTTGTAACATTCAGAGAATATAGTGGGGAATGTTGAACTTAATCAAAATATATTATATTCTGGATGGCATTATTAGCCTGGATGCCTTAAAAGGCACCCTTAAAAGGGTTTTTGACTATACCTGAACTTGGCGTTAACCAGCGATGCGAGCGTAGAGCAAAGATAGAATGTGACGCAAAATTTGCAAATGATGTATTAAATTTTCGTGACGTTCTGCCTATAACTAAAGGCTAAAATCATTCGTCAAAGGATGGGCCAAAACCCAAAATAAAAGAGTTTCGAGAGTCAGAAATAAAGAGAGTCGAGTGATGTCTTCGATAATTTGGTAGTTATCTTTTTAAATTCTGAGAGTTTTTTCTTTCTTTTAGTATAATTTCCTGAAATTGCTGTATAGATAAAAATAATAGTTCAAGAACTGTCTTAAACTTCAATTTCAAATTGAGCAACACTTAGGCTAAAATTATGTTGAATACAATCAGAGCCAGCGCTTAGACACAATATGTAACGCAAGAATTTAAACCAGAATATGATATTCCATTTCTTCAGCAGAAAAACTGAAAATCTGGACAAACATTCATAATTTTAGCCATCAATAAAGTTCCCAACGAACAGAACGATCAAAACGATCAAAAACGAACAGAAACTTAATTTTAAAAAAACTTTCCAAAAAAGAAGTATTTCAAAGAAAAGTAAATAGCTGTATTAAAACTCAAGACGAGCAGAAAGAAATCCCTATTCTACCCCAAATTAAAACGATCCAAAATTACTATCGAAGAGTAAATGAAAGCCCAAAATGAATAGAAAATAAAATGAGTAATCACATCAAAAATAAATATAACCCATACTAATGTAGATGAATGAATAAATCCTAAAACTAGTAGAACTTATATTGAATGCTCAGTTTAAACTTAAAGACGAACAGAAATTACTGTAAACAAGAGTTTGGTCAGTGCAACCCCCCCCCCCCCCCACCCCGCCCTCCCCCGTAAGCATGCTAAAGGCGAGTGCGCCATATTTGCGCTTTCCTGAAAACTAAATGTTTAGAACATTTCTTATAACTATAATATCAAAAATAAGCAAATTATTTTAAATAGATTCGGTACTTTTCAATTAGCGGGTACCCACGCGAGAGGTCAAGTTTGGTTAATGATAAAATGAAATAAAACAAAATATGATGAAAATATAATAGTTTAGAACAAATTTGGGCTATATGTTTGCACATTAGGGGGGTGGGGGTAAAGCATAGCATATATTAAATACGTAACCTAACCTAGGTACCTTATTTCCCCTAAACCCAAAAACCAATAGTTTAAATATTGTAAACGCAATGACAAACCGCGGTTTGCGACCCTTTTCTCTATTGACAGATACCCCTTGGACTAGTTTCCTTTAGCACAATATATCGTGTGGGTACCAGCTAATTGAAAAGTACCATAGATTCTTGAATTGATGAGATTTCGAAGAATTAATGTAATTATATATATGTTATTTATTTTATTTTCATTAGATCTTTCCATACATATTGATTCATATTTTTATTTCTAGCAGATGTTCTAAAATATTAAACCATAATGTTCACGGTACATATATTTTTCAGTAAAAGTATGGATTTTAATTTGTTTTGAAAAACTTTTTTTCGTAACTTTTTTTATATTAATTCAAGAAAAGAGACCAACCCCCCAAAATATGTCCTTAGTCAATTGCTAGTGTTTTTGCGGTGATTAGGAAATTCGTGTACAATTGTAATTTTGAAATGTTACCGAGTAAAATTCCTGAAATCGCCAATTTGATCAAAACTTTCAGTAACCTTGACATATATGATTTTTAAACGTATGCAGATTTATTTATAACATTGCATCGTCAAATACCAACTTTTAAGGGTGACGTCAGGAGTTCCATTCTGTGGGGGACGGGCAGCCATGTATGCGAGAAATCTTTTTCTCGACTCTTTTCGTAACTAAATATGGCATTGCATTGTTGTATAAAACTTTCAGGGTCGACGTCAGGGGGTTTAGTATGGAGTGGGGTATAAAGCGTACTAAAATACACTTTTGAGGCCCAAACTTCAAAATAGAAGGTGACTTCCATATGATTAACAGTATGAGGTGGGGAGGACATACCAGATGTATAAGATATAAGAAAATAATAGATATAAGAAGATATACTAAGATATAAGAAGTTTCTAACGGCATACTCCAATGCATCTTGGCATGTTACATAATTACAGTAAGTAATTCACTTATAATAAACAAATACAAAATTTACTGACATTTGAAATTAGAATTTTACATGCAATTAAAGATTGACTCTAAGGCTTAAATGAAAAAGAAATAGTATTAATACAAAGAGCTGCTAATGTCCCCTCAATGTTTTAGTTCTTTATACACAAGTTTGGCCTCCTATTTACTGAAAAGTGGCAAATGAAACAAATATAATCAGTAGGTAATTACAAGAATATCATTTACCTATTGCTTTCGAAAACATTTAACTAAAAAATCATACCGCGTTAAATAGGTACAACTAAACGCGCAAATTCATTTTTGGAGTATTCAAATAAAGAAAACGAACTCTTTTTTAAAGAGTGAGGGATTGAAAAGATGGGAATCCCCTCTTATTTGGAATGATTTTGGTTCAGTTTAAGTTTGAATGTCACTCTTTACTTCCATGTGAAGAACTATTTTGTTGTTAACGTAATAGAAACACGAATTTGCAGCTTTGACGGCAGCACAAATGTTATCCACTCTAGCATTAAGTTTATCTCCCTCCTCTTTCAATTTGCGTTTTGCTTAAATTTAGATGCAAAATATATCTTACATGAGAATATGTCTTGGAATCTGTGGAAAGAGTATACTCTGAAGAAAAATCTGGTACTGGTACATTATACCTAACACACGAAAGAAGTCAAGTTTGGTTAATGCTAATGAAATAAAATACAATAGGATGAATATATAATAGTTTAGAAACAAATTTGGGCTATTTATTTGCACATTAGGGGGGTAGGGTGGGGTAAAGCATAGCATATATTAAATACATGACCTAACCTGGGTAACTCCCCCTTCCTAAACCCCAGAAAACAACAATTAAAGATTGTAAATTCAATGAGAAACCACGCTTTGCGATCAGTTTTAGATAGCAAATTAAATAAAAAAAAACAAGTTTTTTAACCTGAAAGTAAGGAGCGACATTAAAACTTAAAACGAACAGAAATTATTCTGTATATGAAAGAGACTGTCCCCTCCTCAACGCCTCGCTCTTTACGCTAAAGTTTTTTATTGTTTTAAAAAATAAAGTTGTGAGACAGAGTCAAACTTTAGCGTAAAGAGCGAGGCGTTGAGGAGGGGACAGTCTCTTTCATATACAGAATAATTTCTGTTCGTTTTAAGTTTTAATGTCGCTCCTTACTTTCAGTTTAAAAAACTTGTTTTTTTTTATTTAATTTTTGAACGTTTTTGAATAAATGCAGGTTTTGATCTTGGCTCACCGTACATGAATAATTAAAACAAAATTTTCATATTAATTTACTTTTATTTAGTTAAATGGCTTTCTCGAAACTTGTTTAATTTTATTTACGAACGTTTTTATTAGTAATAAATATACGTAACTTACGAATTAACTTACGTAACGAACTTCTATATTCATATATTTTTAATACATTTATTAGGGGGTTCGCCCCCTAGTCAATACCTTGCTCTTTAAGCGAAAGTTCAAATCTTGTTCCAATTCTTTAGAAATGACCGCTTAATCACAAAGGCCGTTAATTAGAATAAATAGCTCTTATGAAAGTACTAAAAAATCTTTGGCTTAAAGAGCGAGGCATTGACTACGGGGTGAACCCAATTATATATGTAATATTTTCTGTTCGTTTAAAGTTTCGATGTTGCTGCTGTTGCAGTTGAAATACTTGTTTTTTTATATTAAATTTATGATCTTTTTTTAAATAATGCTGGGAAGTCCGGCGTCCCCTTCATAGCAATGTCCCTACCCCCATGAAAACTTCCTTCATGGAGAGACTCCTCCCACATAACCCCTGACCCACCCCCCCCCCTCCCCCCCATTACCAGGAAAAATCTCCCCTGAAAACGTCTGTATACTTCCAAATAACCAATACTATATGTTAACATTGGGTAAAGTTCATAACTTTCAGCCCTCCCCCCGGGAAGTTCGGGGGATTAAGTCATCCTAAAAGACATACTTATAATATTTTCGAACATGCTGAACAAAATGGCTATCTCAAAATTTTGATCAGGTGACTTTGGGAAAAAAATGAGCGTGGGAGGGGGCCTAGTTGCCCTCCATTTTTTTTGGTCACTTAAAAAGGGCACTAGAACTTTCAATTTCCATTCCAATGAGCCCTTTCACGATATTCTAGGACAACTGGTTCGATACGATCACCCCTGGGGAAAAAAAAAACAAAAAAAACAAACAAACAAATAAACACGCACCCGTGATCTTTCTTCTGGCAAAAAATGCAAAATTCCACATTTTTGTAGATGGGAGCTTGAAACCTCTACAGTAGGGTTCTCTGATACGCGGAATATGATGGTGTGATTTTCATTAAGGTTCTATGACTTTTAGGGGGTCTTTCCCCCCTTTTTCGAAAATCAGCCAAATTTTCTCAGGCGCCTAACTTTTGATGGAAAGGATTAAACTTGATGAAACTTATATATTTGAAATCAGCATTAAAATACGATTCTTTTGATGTATCTATTTGTATCAAAATACCGTTTTCTAGAGTTTCGGTTACCATTGAGCCGGGTCGCTCCTTACTTACAGTTCGTTACCACGAACTGTTTGATACTAAACTTAATAAAATTTATATATTTAGAATCAGCATTATAAACACATTCTTTTGATACATTTATTGACATCAAAATTACGTTTTTAAAAGTTTCGATTACTATTGAGCCGTATCGCTTGTTTTTTTATTGTTTTTTTATTACGTATATGTTATTACGTATATGAGGGGGTTCTGCCCTTAGTCAATACCACGCTCTTTACGTTAAAAGTTAAAAAAAATTTGATTCACAAACCCCTGAATCACAAAGGCCGTTTAATTAGAATAGATAGCTCTTTTGAAAGCACTAAAAAAAACTGTAGCGTAAAGAGCGAGGTATTGACTTGGGGAGAACCCCCTCACATACGTTATAATTTCTGTTCGTTTTAAGTTCTAATATTCCTTCTTACATTTCAGTTGAAAAAACTTGGTTTTTTTTTATTTAATTTCTGATCGTTTTTTAAATAATGCTTGGAAATCCGGCGCCCCCTTCATAGAAATGTCCCTTACCCCAAAGAAACATCCTCCACGGAAATATTCTCCAGAGTAACTCCCTCCTCTAGCCCCCCTCCAGAAAAAATCCTTCCTGAAAATGGTTGTATACTTCCCAATAACCAATAAATAATGCTGGCAAGTCCGGCGCCCCCTTCATGGCGATTTCCCTTCCCCCATGAAAACTTCCTTCATGAACAGATCCTCCAACATAACCCCCGACCCACCCTTCCCTCCCACTAGCAGAAAAAAAACCTCCTGAAAACTTCTGTATACTTCCGAATAACCAATACTATATGTTAACATTGGGTAAAGTTCATATCTTTTAGCCCTCCCTCTGGGTACTTCGGGGGATTAAGTCATCCCAAAAGACATATTTATCATATTTTCGACCATGCTGAACAAAATGGCTATCTCAAAATTTTGATCGGGTGACTTTGGTAAAAAAATAAGCGTGGGAGGGGGCCTAGTTGCCCTCCATTTTTTTTGGTCACTTAAAAAGGGCACTAGAACTTTTAATTTCCGTTCCAATGAGCCCTCCCACGATATTCTAGGACCACTGGGTCGATACGATCACCCCTGGGGAAAAAAAAAAACAAACACAACAAACAAATAAACACGCATCCGTGATCTTTCTTCTGGCAAAAAATGCAAAAATCCACATTTTTGTAGATAGGAGCTTGAAACCTCTACAGTAGGGTTCTCTGATACGCTGAATATGATGGTGTGATTTTCATTAAGGTTCTATAACTTTTAGGGGGTCTTTCCCCCTTTTTTGAAAATCAGCCAAATTTTCTCAGGCGCGTAACTTTTGATGGGTAGCTCTAAACTTGATCAAAGTTATATATTTGAAATCAGCATTGAAATCTGATTCTTTTGATATATCTATTGGTATCAAAAACCCGTTTTCTAGAGTTTCGGTTACCATTGAGCCGGGTCGCTCCTTACTTACAGTTCGTTACCACGAACTGTTTGATACCCGTTTTTAGAGTCACCATGTCTGCATGGTGAAAAAATGTTCTGCTATTGGAAAGTTCTGTATTTTTTTCTTCTTCTCTTGACACGACGTATTTCTCTCCCCTTTTTGAAGTCCTTCCTCTTGACTAGAGGTTTTCAGTTTCTCAAACAATATTTTAAATATAAAACCAACATAGCTGCAATGATGATCGAACCCAAGAACGTTATTTCGTTGGAGAGAAGAAAGGCGCCCTAAAATCACCCAATTACTTTTATATCATCCAATATAAACGAAACAATAGGATATCCTTGGACCCAAGAAGGGTGGCTTTTGGGGGAGTGTCTGTGAGACCATGGGCTAACCGAAAACTGACCCAATTAAATAAGTTAATTTCTCTTCTTCATGAAGAGAAGTAAGTCTTTTTTTCAAGAACAAGATTTATCGGTCTGAAACAGTGTTGATACATTGCGAAAATAGTTACTCGCAGGGAGTTTCAAGAGATAAAAAAAAAATTTGAAAAGGAAAACGCAAGAAATGATTTGAAAGAAATAGCGAAAAATGAAGAGAAAGGAAGAGATACAAGAAAAACGAAATGAGGGAGAAACCAAAAAAAAATGTTTACAAGGCTTGTGAATAGTTTTTAAAGAGGTACCAAAAGCTAGAATTTGTCTTTAGGAGATATGGAAACTCAACACATGTCTCTTTAATGCCTATAGGAAGAACATTTTCCGATTACGGCATATGCTGTATCAGTTTTGAACCTTTAGTGGTTCGCTGGTTGTTTTTTTCCATCGTCTTACGCTACGGCACTCTATACACTTGGGAACAAGTTCCTCTCCTTTCCTTCAAAGGATCAAAGCTCATCTTCTTATATTTTTTTGTGGGGGGGGATTTCCTATTTAATTTTTATGGAAGTTCTTCCTGCCTGTTACATTACATTTCAGGTTGTAAGATGAAGTTAGCAAACCCTCCTTTTCCAAAATAATAATAACTCAGTTTCCTTCGTTAGGACCGGTCACTGAAACATGCGAGAGGTTAAAAATGCCTTAGGTCATTCGAAAAAACTGGAGAAGGGGTGGCGGAATTGTGACGAAATATGGCTCATTGAGTTGTTTAATTCTATAGATTGATATCGTGATTCTTCGTTGTGCCTTATTTGCACATCCTTGTCACGCACTCTCTCTTCGCCTTTTAAGATCAAATGTACTTCATGACAGACAAAATCAGCAAATATTCTTTCCGTGCATAGCGGATTATCAGTCTCTGCACAGGGTTGCCATGTAAGCCATTTTTTTCTTGGAAATCTGTAGTCATTTTTCCCAGAAACTTGCTGAAAAGTTTTACAATTGAGTAAGTTCTGTGAGCTCAAACACGACACTGATTTAAGCAATATGCAGTTTAAATAGACCCCAAGGTTCTGAAAACATAGTTGAAATACAACAATGAATGTAAAAACGATTTAAAGAACTAATAAATGATACTGAACCTAATATTTTGGGCCTCAGAGCAGATATTTCAAGCTCATACAAAAGTAAAAAATTTAGAAAAAAAATTCTGAAAAGTTTGCATGTATTTTTTTTTTCCAGTAGTGATCGTATCGAACTAGTAGTCGTAGAACTTTAGGATATGACACATTCAAGAAACAACAAGATAACATCTAGAGAATAAAAAAAATGCCCAGACAGTAAACAAAAATGTATTTGATTATTTTTTAAGGAGAATCTAGATTTTTGAGAAAAAAGTTTCTTTTGCAATGTCACATAGAAAGATGACCCAACGTTTGCCAGATTTGGGACAGTTTTAGAAGTATAATTGGCAACCCTGCTCCACAACTTGTATTAGCTTGAAAATGAGTCTCCGTGTACATAACTCACTCTACTTAAAGCTTTAATTGTTTCATGTGTTTTTCATAATTGATGTTTGAAAGGTTGGCGCCTCGTGGCATGCCAAATTGTCTCGAGACCATGATAAATGTTTTTAAGGTAGCCGTGAACGCCATGATTTTAATTCGTCCCGTAAAATATTCTCTAATTGATGATATCAATTTGTACACCTTCATTGCCTGAGCATTCATGACAAAAAATTACTAAGTGTGATGTCTGTATAACCCTTTATTTACATACTAGTTAAAGAGCCTTTCGGACGACAAGCACAAAAAAGAAAAAAAAAACCCGTAGCGTATACTCTTTTGTGAGGATTTCAGGGAAAATATTTAGCCCCCTCCCCCGAATAAAATTTAAATTTTTTTTACACCCCTTCCCTAAAAATATTTCTGGATGTTTTTAATTAAATCCCCATCCATGAGACGAAAGAGGATATTTAACAAACTACATGTGAAATTTACAACCTTTTAATAAAATAAAAAAAGGTTCAAATCCTGATTGCAGCGTTAGATATAACATCGTAAAGCACGAGCTCTACCGTATAGTAACCGAAAACTTAAAACCCCCTTTGAAAGGAAAGTAGTATGAGATTAAAACTCAAAAATTGAGCAGAAATATTCTGTTTATGAATGGGACTGTCTCCTTACTAGCCCTCACTCTTTGTGCTAGTTTTTTAGTGTTACGGTGAAAACACTTCCGAGTGCACTTACGCTTTGGCCAAGACCGTATTCAGGACTTTTAGGTGGGGGGGGGGGGGTTACAAAAGGACTTTATTTACGGGGGGGTACGAAAAACTTTATAAAACGTATCGAAAACTTGTTTGTGTTCATTTTGTTACGTTTTTGTGAGTCGGACAAAAATTTAGGAGAGGGGAGGTTCAAACCCCCTACCCACCTGAATACGGCCTTGGTTTCTTGGTTTCTTAAAGCGGTGGCAACAGAAAGTTAAACTTTAATATATATATATATATATTTATATATATATATATATATATATATATATATATATATATATATATATATATATATATATATATATATATATATATATATATATATATATATATATATATATAGATATATATATATAGATATATATATATATATATATATATTAATATATATATATATATATATATATATATATATATATATATATATATATATATATATATATATATATATAATATATATATATATATATATATATATATATATATATATATATATATCAAGACTAAGGAGCCAAACTGAACTGTGAGGGAACATTAGACGGGGAGATGTAGTCTCTTCTGACTTAAGAGAACCAAGGGGAGCCCATCAAATACAAGAAAATATAAATGAAAAATTCTGATTGTATTAATTCGTTTGTGAAGAGTGAAGTGGTCTTTTTTATGGTGATTTGATAAAAAATTTAGTCCGTGTACACATCTCAATTAAAGTTTCAAAATCGAAGAAATCGTAAACTGCGACGAAATCTGGTTATATTGATTTTTAACATTACGGCTTACGCCCTATAGAAACCCAAAATTATGCAGATTTTAAACCCTTTTATTTTAATTTTATTCCTGTACCCATACATCCAAAATTTGTATAGTACAACTGTCACTAAAATTGGTTGAACATTTTTGTCCAAAATATAAACAGCGAGCCAAAATCTTGATTCCTATAAAAACAAAAACCGAAAAAACATTTCAAATGTTTTTTTTTTTCAGTAAAGTGCAAATTGTATTCTGGTTCAAGGTGTCAGCACTGCGTCGACGCCTTGGAACTTGAGGGGTGCGTCTCCCCCTACCCCTAATCTGTGCCTCTGCTGCCTCCAGAGGAGTTAGAGTGGGTCTAGTAGAGAAGGAGGAAGTATAAGAAACCAACTGACATCTTTAAAGGCGAACATTTTCATGGTGCCAATGAGTTGCTTCTATACAAGCATATCCAGTTGGCTCTTTTTTGCGGGTTTTCTCACCTTGTACCCCATCTGGTCAAGGCGACAAAGCCAACATTTTGGCAAAAAGGTCGCTGCATAGGGAAAGACCTATAAAGGAATGGCTGAAAAACAGTTTGATCTGGCACTGTGCATCCATCTGGAGCTGTCACCCTGAGGGCCTATTCTACCAAAGCCAGTAGCGGCTCAACAGATGCATGAGACCAGGGCCGTATCCTGGATTTGGGGGGGGGGAGTTTACAAAAGGATTTTTTTTCGGGGGCGGGGGGGGGGGGGTTAAAAAAACTTCTAAACGCTTCAAAATTTGGTTATATGCCCTTTTGTTATGTAATTACGAGCCAGACAAAATTTAGAGGGGGGGGGGGGAGGTGTTCAACCCCCTAACCAGGAGACCTAGTGATTATACTGGATAAAAGGCTGGCGACATATAGAGCACTCAGGTTTTATGCTGTGAAGTGTGACAAAAAAGAATATTCAGATTTTTCTTTTTTAATTTATTTACACATACTTTCAAGGGCGTATCCAGGGGGGTTAGGGGATTTTAACCCTATCCCCCCCCCCAAAAAAAAGAAATTGGGTGGGTCGCAAAAACGTAATAAAAATGCATTCAAAAAAAATTTTGGATGTGTTTTTTACACCCCCCCCCAAAAAAAAAAAAAGAAGAAAAGAGAACCCTAGATACGACCTCGAATAGTTTTAAATTTAAAAACTATATCGTCTTGGAAAAGCCCCCTCTCTGTCTTTTTGTGAATAAATAAAAGATTAGGTGACCTACACAGGGCCTTATTTGTCCAAAATTAGATGTTAACTGTCTTCATATTTTTGACCATAATATAGAGAACAAGAATAAAATATTCTAGCTTTTGTCTCCTTTGTTTCTGACAAATTAATAACCGGAAAATACTCCATTTGCTCAATTGAAATTTGCTAACCAAATATGGTAATGCTATTTTAAAGGCATGCGCATGCTGATCTGCAAAAATTGCGTAGATTTGTATTCAGTAGACAAAATACATTATTCCAGAACTTTGAAGCTTATATTGACTTCAGTGTTTCAACCGTAAAATGGGGATTTTTGAGTTTTTTAGGGGCAAACTTTTTCATTTAGGGTTTTGACGTTGTCATTGTCGTTAACGTTGTTTAGGGTAAACGTTGTCGTCATAAGGTTTATAAGTGCAGCAAAAATCCTACTGACGGATCAAGCTTAAAACGGAAACGTTACGTGGAATTCTGAAAACAAATTATGGTATTAAGCGGGCCCAAGAAAGTTCCCCATGCATTCGTGGAGACGAGCAGCTACTGCTGCACATGAAAAGAGTCAAGGCTTCAGCTACCAGTAGAAGGATGAAGGTGTTAAGATAATTTCGAAGACCACACTGCCTTTCCATGACGATAAATAAAAGTTAAAATAGGGATACATACTTTTAATAGATAGTGATAATTCACAAAAATACTGGATATTTCCAGTATTTCTGCTGATGATGGTTACTGCACATGTGACCGAAATATCCGGTATTTTGTATGAATTATCACTGTCTGTTAGAAGGATTTATTCCTATTTGAACTTTTATTTATCGTGAAGGTGTTAAATCTGGTTCTACTAAAAAAAAAATCTTTTATTTTTTTATGAATATAAGCGGATTCTGAGGCAACTATGGATTGTTCAGATTGATGTGATAAGCAATGTGGTACTATACCCAAATTACCAAAAACAACCATATAAAATAAATGTTTATTTATTTTGACCACCCTATCCGCTGAGATACTAATACAACTAATTAACATCTCTGATTGGTCATGTGTAACTGAAAACAGAATTGAAATCTAATTCTCTTACTCGTCTTCCGACATCCCATATTTATTTATTTACTTAATAAAAATTATTGACAAAAGCTTAACATAAACACATCTCCTCCAAATACCACAGCATAATATGGAGGAGGGATAACCAAACAAATAAAAAACACAACTTAACATAAACCTCAGAAGGGGTTTAAAAAAAACAAACATCTAAGTATTGTTTTATTCTTTACCTTCTTAGTATTACTCAAAGTACCTCATAAGCAACTTTCTATACTTAAAGTTTATATTTTACTAGTCGATAAATATAAACATTGTTTTAAATATCAAAGAAGGTGTTTTTGCACAATTGAAGGTCTTGAGTTGCAAAATAAGTCATCTTCAACAAATGTTATTGAAAGTCAGTGTAACAAGGCTTTACTACTGATTTGAAAAGAATTCTGAAAATGGGGAAACCTATAGGGATTTTGGTATTGAAAATGGGGATTTCAAGGGATTTGCCACCAGCCTTTTAGGGATTTCAAAAAATATGAAGTGTAAATACTGATTGAATTGCACTACTGGATCCAATGATTCCAAGATTTGACAAACAATGTAAGGAATAAAAAAAAATTAAGTTGCACATAAATACTGATATTACAAAAAGACAGAAACAGATATTTGTGGCGGGGAGGGGGGCAGGGGTAAACATCCACTGAAAACTATATCAGAACAAGATCTTTTCCTAGTAAACGTATTACAAGTGCTAGTATTGAGGCCTGTTTGAAGGAATTTATTTAAGGGCGGGGGGTCAGATACGTCATATATAAGAGCAAAATCAGGTGATGAACATGAAAATAAAAAGTAATATGGATAAAATAGTAAAATTAAAAGATCTTGGGGTAGGCCCAATGTGACAAAGGTGCCAATAATCGACCAAATTGGCAATTTTACTCTAAAAAAAGTAAAACAGGTTAAGAGGGCGCCAGAAAAAATCTTGCGGGGCGGGAGGAGGGATCCCCTCAGCCCCTCTGGAACCGCCAGTGGTCAATGCACGGTCTAATCCCCCCTCCAGAACAAAAATACTGCGGATGTGCTGAAAAAAAAACTGTTATCTTATGATTATATTACAAACTATTAGTGGAAAGTAGTGGAAACTAGCATTAGAAAAAGAAAACACTTTCTATAGGTTTATCGGAAGCTAGTCAAGTTTTAGATACGTCATCTCCTCCGTGCAAGTACATATGTAATCCTGGACCTTGCATCCCCCCCCCCGCCTGAGGTATCATGATTTATACTATTCAACGTATTTTCTTATTTTTCCCATATAAAATGCCATTTTTTGTGTTTCCTAAATCCTTACCCCCCCCCCCCCTCCAATTGAATTTTAGTTAAGGCAGTCTGATTCCATTTTTGGACATCTTTAGAAAATAAAATAAAAGTATGTTTTCATAAAATGTCGTGCTATTTTTAATTTTTTTTTCTTATTACTTTCTTTTAGACTGAAAATGTGTCTAGGAAGCCGTGTGATCAGGAATCCATTTCGGGAGGGGAAGGACAAAACCCCTGAAAATAGCAGCAAACGGGTGATTAATACGAATAGGATTGCGAATTTTGCGGAATTGTTAAAATCTTGGGTTCGACCTCTAGGCATCCTTAGCGTACATTCCCGCATTCGATTGGCCTTTTTGTTGAACAAACTTCTGTTATTTTAGCATCAAAGCCAAAATTTCCAATATTCAGATCTTCCAAGAGCATGCAGTGCACATTTCAAATCTCTTCCTAACAATGTGACTATGTTAGTTAAGTAATCAAGTAGACTAGAAATAAAACATACTAGCATGCACATAAAACGAATTCCCTCTAAAATTTAACTAAGCAGTCATCAAGGACCTATCCAGGATTTTATTCAGAGGGGGGGGGGGGGGGCAAAAAATTACAAAACGCATCAAAAATTGTTTAAATGCATTTTTATTCATTTTTTTACGAGTCGGAATTTTTTTTTTTTGGGGGGGGGGGGATTTAAACATGTTAGCGCCCTTCCCTTGATACAGCCTTGGCAATCATATAAGGTTTTAGCAGGGATACCCATAAGAATGCATGAAGATTCATGTTAAGAAACAAAATAAGCCATGAATCTCTCCAATATTCAACTTATGGAATAACTGATTAATAACGTAACGGGCATAATAACCGAATTGAGCAAATAACCAAACAATTACGTGTCGAAAAATATTTTTAATCTGATATAATTTTTGAAAGTCAGGAATGACATTATTTCTCCAATTCTTATTTTTGACACGTACCGTGAACAATACATGGTACCAAGGAACTTAAATCTTTAGCAGAGCCTTTATTGAAATTGTGACAAACTAGAAAAAATAAAAAATTAATCGTGCTTCGGGAATTCACGCAGGCCGCCCACTCCCCCTAGGTATATGTTCACTCTTAATGTTCATCCAGGGAATCATCTCGACAAAGTTATGTGACAGTGCAAAGATTTACACATTTTGACCTACAAAACATTGATATATATATATAATATATTATATATATATATATATATATATATATATATATATATATATAATATATATATATATATATATATATATATATATATATATATATATATATATATATATATATATATATATATATATATAATATATATATTATATATATACATATACATATATATATATATATATATATATATATATATATATATATATATATTATATATATATATATATATATATATATATATATATATATATATACATATACATATATATATATATATATATATATATATATATATATATATATATATATATATATATATATATATATATATATATATATATATATTATATATATTATATATATATATATATATATATATATATATAATATTGAACCTCTACCTTCAGAATGTATTTTTTTTATAGCCTCTACAGCTTTTTTCCGTTCAAACCCATGATTTAGCTATTCTTTATAGAATAGATTTGCGAAAAAAAAAAAAAAAAATGCATTTCCCTCATTTAATAATGAAGCTAGATCCTATTGCGATTTGAGCCTAAAAACTGGTTAAACTACACAGGGGGTTGTTGAGTAAATCTTCGAAGAAAACAATAAATGCCTCGAAAATACCCAAGAGGTCTCGGGCGCCAAGCTGTCTGGTTCGGTTCATTCCAACCTGAATAGATCCCAAGGGGCCCTTTTATGTCTGTATAATAGCCTACCAGTTTTATGACTAGTTGCAGGTGTGCAAATTGGGTTTAAAGGAAGAGCGTTTGAAATTGGACACTTATTTTATCTCACCTTTCATTGTGTTTCGCTATGGGGTGTTCAGATTTCAAATATTTTAAATTTTGCACGCTCTTTTGATTCAAGTCTTGTATAACAACGGAGAAAATTGAAGGGAGTAAGACGGATGCTAAAGGTTATCATTTAAGATTTAACTTTGTTGGAAGATTGGTAAGGGTCTGAAAATAAATTCGTAAAAAAAAATAATAATAAGAGCAGAAATCATATAATGAAAATCTCATCATCCAGTTAAAACTGTAAGCAATTACAGTGTTTTGCATGGTGTATAGTAAGCCCTTAATCTTTGTTTTCAGTTTTTGAGGTTTCAGAGATGTGGCGTACAAGTTTTAGGAATAAAGTCAAGGAACACTACTTCCATTTTTGAGGTTCAAACGTCATTCCGATGCTTACTGGCACCTTTCGATTTTAGCCTTAAATTCTGTTTTTCTTGAACTTCAAAGATAATTGCTGTTCAAAATAAAAGATACCAATTGAATAAAAAGGATTCAATTCAAAGCGTCTATTACACAAATTAATGACTGCTTATGAAGTCTGCTTTGAAACCGCATCAAATATTATCTGATTGATTTATTTAACGACGGCAACTGTTTTTTGAAGATAATTTTAATAATGAATTTCTATAGCATACATCTTAGTGTCCATTCAGCCAGGATATTTAAATCATTTTATTTTTACTTTGGTTTCAATATATTTTTAGTTGAATAAAGACCCCTTTTTCTTTTTTAACTTTCTTTAACTGCATTCTTCTTTTCTTATAATAGCGAGATATACCCATATCACATAAAAATAATTTCTTCTGTGAGGGGGGGGGGTCTTTTTAAACCATTGAACTTCTGTATAACAATTCCTCTACGCTAAGGGCTTATTTAGGTATGCGCTTATTACTCAGCAAAACCGAATTTTATTAAACTTGAATCAGGCTATAGCCCTAATCAAGCCACTCGTTATTCATCGATCCTTAAATACTAACATTTCAAGATCAATAAAGTAGTTTCACAAGAAGATGGGAAGTGTACCCCCCCCCCCCCACCCCCTGCTTCAGCCTACATATTGCGAACTTAGTTCAAATATATCTGTAGTTGAAGAGTGTCAGGGACTAAATCCCCCTTACATATTGTCGCCTGATTTCTGGTGCGCAACCATGTAATACTGTAGAGATTTCTAAACTGTATAGATGTTTAAACTGTATAGATGAACTAAACTGTATAGATGTCTGGATAAACGGTCTATAATGGCATCCATCTTGTATGGACAACATATGTTTGGGACGAATGGGCTACCTTGTCATTGTATTGCTGTTGAAGCTTTGGCAGTACTTTGGCCTACAACAGGCCCAAAATTGTTGTTGTGAGGGTGACGGTGCAGATCAGCAGACCATTCGAAAGAAGCCCTAACAAATTTAAGGACTACTTTAAACAATCATAAATGCTTAATAACCTCATTTCTAAAGGCGCTTTGCTTCGCTTTATCTTACCCAACCCTTGAATAATAAATATACAGTGCACTTAGTATAGACCTATTCTCTTTATATTCCATAATAGTGAATATCGAACGCTAAAATTTACTGCGACGGAAGCTGCTTAATCGGCGAAGAAAAAGTAGCGCTACAGCGAAATATAATGAGAATGTTATAATAAGATGTATAACTATCTATCCGGGGGGGGGGGGTTGAAGAGGTGTGCCCTTAGGATTAAGGTAGTTAAGTATTTATGACTGTTTTAACGAAGTTTTCAAAAATTTTTAGAATTTCCTTCAAGTGGCCCCTTGATCTGCAAGTTTACAGTTTCGAGACCAAATATTGCAGAAATTTGCATTTTGCTGGGGCAAAATCTCTTCTGTTTCGGTCTTTGTAGTCTCTTTTTGTGAGACAGAGTCTCTGAATGACAACAGTTATTTGATTCACGAAATAATGCACTGAAGTTTTATTCTTTATGCTATGACATTATTGGAGATTATGGGATCGTCAGGGCGTCGTTTGGGGGGGGGGAAGTTGCCCCCCCCCCAATAATTTGGAGATAAAAAATTATTGTATAGCCCATGAGTAGAGATGCCTTATTGACTCCGGACGGGACTCCTTATATGGGCATAGAACCACGTGGTTTATGGTTTTTGTCAGTGAGAATTTGAAAAACAGGAATTTTGTCACATTTATATCTGTTTTCATGGATGGTTATGTGTGTTGGTCGATTTATTTGATGTTTTTCATGGATGATTTATGGTTTTTGTCAGTGAGAATTAAAAACAGGAATTTTGTCACATTCATGTCTGTTTTCTTGGTTTTCGTCAGTGAGAATGGAAAAACAGGAACTTTCTCACTTTAATGGATTATTGAGTCTAATGGGAGCAGGTCAATGACACTTCCTTCATGTTGTTTCCGAGGCAAATATTATGAGTTTCACGGAAACAGTTACATCACGTGTTTCCTTCTCAGCCAATCAGCGAGTCGGATACATATCCTTTCTCAGCCAATCAGAGGGCTTGTTACATATGATTTCCCCGTTACATAGCAATTCGCCCTTGAGATTTCGTATAAAACGGACGTGCAATGTGATTCAATTAGCATGCAATGTGATTAAATTATCAGAAGGTATTTTGACACAATGGATAAATTTGATGAATTAGAAGCATTGGCAACCTCAATCTACCATGTAAGTTCCGTTTTTATTTTCAAAATAAAATTATTTTCCGCGGTCACCCTCCAGTATATTCAGGTAAATCCCCCCCGCCCCCATACAATACAAACATCACTTTACAATCTTTATACTCGATAGAAAACATAAAAGGTGTTCTTTTACCCTCAAAACCTAACCCCCCCCATCCATCATTGTTTTTACAACCAAATTCTCGCAAAAAGAAATAATTCTCATTTCGTTAAATTCCTTCCTTCTATATTTCCAGCTAAAGCGACCCCTGACTTCTCTCAACTTTTAATGAAAATGCCGTTCTGTTTTGACATAATGCTCCAGCGCGAAGCCTATAATTAGCAGTCACCCCTTTTCCTGTCTGTATACATTAGCTGGTTTTAGGCAATCGAGGTTTTCAGTGCTTTTACGTAATTCAGTGTTTGTCTGAAAATAGCGGTCAGCTAATTTTGTCTACAAATTAGCGATTGACCTAGGGTGGATTAATTGTCATAAATTTAGGGGAGGGGGCGTGAATCCGTTATTTTTGATGGGGAAGGGGTTAGCGCTTTTATTAGTGGCAAAATAGAAATGAAAAGATAATTGTTTCATACTTCAGTGTCTAACCATTTCTCTTTGACATTTTAGCGATTTTAGCTATAACAATTTTCCTAAATTTAGGGGAGGGGGCGTGAATCCGTGATTTTTGTTGGGGAGGGGGTTAGCACTTTTAATAGTGAAAAAATAGAAATGAAAAGATAATTGTTTCTTACTTCAGCGTCTAACCATTTCTCCTCGAAATTTAGCGATTTTAGCTATAACAATTTTACTAAATTTAGGGGAGGGGGCGTGAATCCGTGATTTTTGTTGGGGAGGGGGTTAGCACTTTTAATAGTGACAAAATAGAAATGAAAAGATAATTGTTTCTTACTTCAGTGTCTAACCATTTCTCTTCGAAATTTAGCGATTTTAGCTATAACAATTTTCCTAAATTTAGGGGAGGGGGCGTGAATCCGTGATTTTTGTTGGGGAGGGGGTTAGCACTTTTAATAGTGACAAAATAGAAATGAAAAGATAATTGTTTCTTACTTCAGTGTCTAACCATTTCTCTTTGACATTTTAGCGATTTTAGCTATAACAATTTTCCTAAATTTAGGGGAGGGGGCGTGAATCCGTGATTTTTGTTGGGGAGGGGGTTAGCACTTTTAATAGTGACAAAATAGAAATGAAAAGATAATTTAAGCACTTTTTTTCAGATATAATAATGTTTGGTGTGATTGACACAGAATATATTGGTCTGAAATATTCCTCAACTGGCATTATTTTCGAAGCAGCTTTCTTACTCCTAGACAATCAACGACGTGAAATTCATTGCTATAAATGGAACATCAGATATAATATGTATAAGTACGAGAAAAACAGATGGAGTCCAACACTAAATTTTATAAATCGAAATGGCTTTTACGCTAAAACCATACGATCACATAATGAAAATGGCTATGAAATAAAACATGTACAAGAGGAAATTCAGGAAATATGCAGTTTTTTCGGTGTGCAAGCTGTTTATGTTAAGGGAAACGTGCCAACTGATAAACTCTTACTAGAAAAATGTGATAAAAACATAGTATTATTCAATTTAGAAGACTTCAAATGTGAGAAATACCTGCATTCAGTCCATGACCCAGAAGATGAAGTTAGATATTTCGCTAAAGGGATACCGGAAAAGATACCTGACATGGAAAAATGCATCAGATATCCAAAGTCCTAAACTTGCTCCTCCTCATATCAAATGGATTAAGATTCTTTTTTTTAATATGTCATTATTTTTTTCAAATGTTTTTAAATATGTTTAAGCAATAAATATCTTAAGCCTCAACCGTTTTTATTCTTTAGAATAGTCCATCGCCATGAAAATTATACTTTCAGATTCAACATGTCAGGGAACACACTTTCAAGTTCAGCATGTTGGAGAACCCTAAATAGTCACCCCTAAAAAGGTAAGTTAACCCTAAAAGGTTAAAGAATTTCCCTGAAATTACACTTTCAGATCCAACAGGTCAGGGTACAAACTTTCAGGTTCATCATGTAGGAGAACCCTAAATGCTCATCCTTAAAAAGGTAAGTTAACCCTAAAAGGTTAAAGAATTTCCCTGAAATTACACTTTCAGATCCAACATGTAGGAGAACCCTAAATGCTCATCCCTAAAAAAGGTAAGTTAACCCTAAACGCTTAAAGAATTTCTCTGAAATCACACTTTCAGATTCAGCATGTAGGAGAACCCTAAATGCTCATCCCTAAAAAAGGTAAGTTAACCCTAAACGCTTAAAGAATTTCTCTGAAATCACACTTTCAGGTTAGGTTAGGTAGGACCCCGACCCACACTACCACAACCCCGAAGTAACCCCCGGCCCCAAAGCCCCCCCCCCGGGCCCCCCAAAGACCCTCCGGACCCTGCAATACCTTTCAAAAGGCTTTATTATATCTTTTCAGAACAAGTTCTTTTCTTAATATACTTCCTAAACCCATTTTACAAGTTGAAGTACCCATACTTTTCACCCACAACTTTACTTTACAGCTTTTGAATGCTCCAACACCAAGCAATACTTTTCAAATGGCATTTCAGAACAAGTTATTTTCTTAATGTCCTTCCTAAACCCATTTTACAAGTTGAAGTTCCCATCCTTTTCACCCACAACTTTACTTTACAGCTTTTTGAATGCCCCAACTCTAAGCAATACTTTTCAAAAGGCATTTCACAACCAGTTCCTTTTCTTAATGTCCCTCCTAAGCCCATTTTACAAATTGAAGTACCCATCCTTTTCACACACAACATTACTTCACAGCTCTTGAAGGCCACAACACCAAGCAATACTTTTCAATGCATTTCACAACAAGTTCTTTTCTTAATGTCCCTCCTAAACCCATTTTACAAGTTGAAGTACCCATCCTTTTCAACCCACAACATTACTTTACAGCTTTTGAATGCCCCAACACATAGCAATACTTTTCAAATGGCATTTCAGAACAAGTTATTTTCTTAATGTCCCTCCTAAACCCATTTTACAAGTTGAAGTATCCTCCCTTTTCACCCTCAACTTTGCTATACTGCCTTTTTGAATGCTCCAACACCAAGCAATACTTTTCAAATGGCATTTCAGAACAAGTTATTTTCTTAATGTCCTTCCTAAACCCATTTTACAAGTTGAAGTTCCCATCCTTTTCACCAACAACTTTACTTTACAGCTTTTTGAATGCCCCAACTCCAAGCAATACTTTTCAAAAGGCATTTCAGAACCAGTTCCTTTTCTTAATGTCCCTCATAAAACCTTTTTACAAATTGAAGTACCCATCCTTTTCACACACAACATTACTTTACAGCTCTTGAAGACCACAACACCAAGCAATACTTTTCAATGCATTTCACAACAAGTTCTTTTCTTAATGACCCTCCTAAACCCATTTTACAAGTTGAAGTACCCATCCTTTTCAACCCATAACTTTACTTTACAGCTTTTGAATGCCCCAACACCTAACAATACTTTTCGAAAGGCATTTCAGAACCAGTTCCTTTCTTAATGCCCCTCCTAAACCCATTTTACAAGTTGAAGTACCCATACTTTTCACCCACGACTTTACTATACTGCATTTTTGAATGCTCCAACACCAAGCAATACTTTTCAAATGGCATTTCAGAACAAGTTATTTTCTTAATGTCCTTCCTAAACCCATTTTACAAGTTGAAGTTCCCATCCTTTTCACCAACAACTTTACTTTACAGCTTTTTGGATGCCCCAACTCCAAGCAATACTTTTCAAAAGGCATTTCAGAACCAGTTATTTTCTCAATGTCCTTCCTAAACCCATTTTACAAGTTGAAGTTCCCATCCTTTTCACCAACAACTTTACTTTACAGCTTTTTGAATGCCCCAACTCCAAGCAATACTTTTCAAAAGGCATTTCAGAACCAGTTCCTTTTCTTAATGTCCCTCATAAACCTTTTTACAAATTGAAGTACCCATCCTTTTCACACACAACTTTACTTTACAGTCTTTTGAATGCGCCAACACCAAGCAATACTTTTCAAATACATTTCAGAATAAGTTTTTTTTCATAATGTCCATCCTAAACCCATTTTACAAGTTGAAGTGCCCATCCTTTTCACCCACAACTTTACTTTACAGCTTTTTGAATACCCAACATCAAGCAATACTTTTCAAAGGCATTTCAGAACTAGTTTGTTTCTTAGTGACCGTCCTAAACCCATTTTACAAATTGAAGTACCCATCCTTTTTCACCCACAACTTTACTTTACAGCTTTTTGATTGCTCCAACACCAAGCAATACTTTTCAAAGGGCATTTCACACTAAGTTCTTTTCTTAATGTCCATCCTAAACCCATTTTACAAGTTGAAGTACCCATCCTTTACACCCACAACCTTACTTTACAGCTTTTTGAATGCCCCAACACCAAGCAATACTTTTCAAAAGACATTTCACAACAAGTTCCTTTCTTAATATCACTCCTAAGCCCATTTTACAAGTTGAAGTACTCATCCTTTTAACCCAAAACTTTACAGCTTTTGAATGCTCCATCACCAAGCAATACTTTTCAAAGGCATTTCAGAACAAGTTCTTTTCTGAATGTTCCTCCTAAACCCATTTTACAAGTTGAAGTACTCATCCTTTTCACCATAACTTTAGTATACTACTTTTTGAATGCCCCAACACCATGCAATACTTCTCAAATGACATATCAGGAGCTAATTTTCTCATTCATGTGAAGAAAAGTTCAAGTTCTTTTCCTAACTATCCATATGAAAAGAAATAAGTTACAGATCAATTCTATTTTTCAAGAAAAAATAAAAATTTTCCACTTCAGTTCAGATTTTTCTCAAAGAGATGGAAAAATTTAAAATTACTGTTCTAAATTTTTCATAGAAGATACAAAAAGTTATACGTTGATCATGAAAAGTTAACTCAAGTCTGAATTTTATTAAAGAACTTACAGTTCAATTCTAATTTCTCCAGAGAAAAATAAAAATCTTCCTCTGCAGTTCTTAATTTCACAAAGACACAAAGAAATTTAAATTTCTCTTCTGAATTTTCGTAGAGAAAAGAAAAAGTTATAGTTCATTTCTACTTTTTTTTCAAAGAAAATGAAAAATCTCCAACTTTTTAATAAACATTCTAAGCGCTTAACATGCTAACGTTTCCTAAGATAATAGAAATATAACAAAGTAATGCATAAAATATTTTTATTGAAGTAACAACATAAAATATGTTACAGACATTATTTTACATTATTAACATCATTGAACAGCATTGAACATTCTGAATCTGTACCATAAAATAATTTATCAAGTTCTCTCTCTCTTGATACTAGAGTTACTCGCTTCTCTTAGTTCATAACCACTAGAATAATCATTCATCCATTTTGAGTCATATACAATTTCCACTGGGAATGTCACCTACTGATTCAATACACGTTTCATCATAGGTATTATTTGATTCATTGACTATATGATCAATAGTAGTAATAATGCTCACTTGTGCTTCATTTTCCAATCAATTTGTCATTATATTCATTAGTAATATTGTCTGCCAATGCTCTTTTTATTTTACCTGCAATTTCACTGTCTATTATCACATTATTTTTACAGAGGCAGCAGTTTTGGCACGTTGACAAGATATGATTTATAATGTTGGTGCAGCAGTAGGCTCTTCTTTTCTTTACTGATTTCATTCGAATGCTAACACCGGAAAGATGACAATAAGATCTATCAACAGCTAACATGTTACCAGAACCATTAGCTAGAAGTTGCCCATCTTCATCGACTATTATTTTTAAGTTGGCATTCTCTTTGAGCACTAACTTCTCTGGAAATGATACTTTCACATATCCACCTTTTGAATGATGAAAATTCTTGACTACTCCAAAGGAATTTAACTCCTCACTGTCATGACAACGTAGGCACACATTCCCAATAAGATCTCCACTACTACTTGTCCCATAGTTCAAATATATCTCTTTGTCAGCATTCAAGGCAACAATGACTTTATCATGTGCACACACTTTCTTCGAATAATTCATTTTCACGTCTTTTTTTAAAATATGTTTAGGTGTTTATCCCTCCAATGGTAAAAAATGACTGATTTAACGCACGTAATGAACTCGATAGTCTCGATAACCTACCATGGAGTACCACTGGGAAAGCCGCTCCCAATATAAGAGCAACCATAGAGTACGTTTGCTACACCCGCAAGCATGCATAGTGAGAGAAAAATACAAAGTCGACCTGGGGGATTTTCCGGCGAGTATGGTTAGGTTAGGTTAGGTTAGACTAGATTAAGTTAGGTTAGATTAGGTTAGGTAAAGTCAGGTTAGGTAAGTTAGTTAGGTTAGCTAAGTTAGGCTAGGTTAGCTAGTAAACATCTCTCCATGTTTAAGTTAGGTTAGGTTAGGCTAGATTAAGTTATGTTAGGTTAAGTTAGGTTAGGTTAGCCTACGTACGCGCGTACGTAGGCTAACCTAACCTAACTTAACCTAACATAACTTAATCTAGCCTAACCTAACCTAACTTAAACATGGAGAGATGTTTACTAGCTAACCTAGCCTAACTTAGCTAACCTACCTAACTTACCTAACCTGACTTTACCTAACCTAATCTAACCTAACTTAATCTAGTCTAACCTAACCTAACCTTACCATACTCGCCGGAAAATCCCCCCAGGTCGACTTTGTATTTTTCTCTCACTGTGCATGCTTGCGGGTGTAGCAAACGTACTCTATGGTTGCTCTTATATTGGGAGCGGCTTTCCCAGTGGTACTCCATGGTAGGTTATCGAGACTATCGAGTTTATTACGTGCGTTAAATCAGTCATTTTTTACCATTGGAGGGATAAACACCTAAACATATTTTTAAAAAAGACGTGAAAATGAATTATTCGAAGAAAGTTTGTGCACATGATAAAGTCATTGTTGCCTTGAATGCTGACAAAGAGATATATTTGAACTATGGGACAAGTAGTAGTGGAGATCTTATTGGGAATGTGTGCCTACGTTGTCATGACAGTGAGGAGTTCAATTCCTTTGGAGTAGTCAAGAATTTTCATCATTCAAAAGGTGGATATGTGAAAGTATCATTTCCAGAGAAGTTAGTGCTCAAAGAGAATGCCAACTTAAAAATAATAGTCGATGAAGATGGGCAACTTCTAGCTAATGGTTCTGGTAACATGTTAGCTGTTGATAGATCTTATTGTCATCTTTCCGGTGTTAGCATTCGAATGAAATCAGTAAAGAAAAGAAGAGCCTACTGCTGCACCAACATTATAAATCATATCTTGTCAACGTGCCAAAACTGCTGCCTCTGTAAAAATAATGTGATAATAGACAGTGAAATTGCAGGTAAAATAAAAAGAGCATTGGCAGACAATATTACTAATGAATATAATGACAAATTGATTGGAAAATGAAGCACAAGTGAGCATTATTACTACTATTGATCATATAGTCAATGAATCAAATAATACCTATGATGAAACGTGTATTGAATCAGTAGGTGACATTCCCAGTGGAAATTGTATATGACTCAAAATGGATCGATGATTATTCTAGTGGTTATGAACTAAGAGAAGCGAGTAACTCTAGTATCAAGAGAGAGAGAACTTGATAAATTATTTTATGGTACAGATTCAGAATGTTCGATGCTGTTCAATGATGTTAATAATGTAAAATAATGTCTGTAACATATTTTTATGTTGTTACTTCAATAAAAATATTTTATGCATTACTTTGTTATATTTCTATTATCTTAGGAAACGTTAGCATGTTAAGCGCTTAGAATGTTTATTAAAAAGTTGGAGATTTTTCATTTTCTTTGAAAAAAAATAGAATTGAACTATAACTTTTTCTTTTCTCTACGAAAATGCAGAAGAGAAATTTAAATTTCTTTGTGTCTTTGTGAAATTAAGAACTGCAGAGGAAGATTTTTATTTTTCTCTGGAGAAATTAGAATTGAACTGTAAGTTCTTTAATAAAATTCAGACTTGAGTTAACTTTTCATGATCAACGTATAACTTTTTGTATCTTCTATGAAAAATTTAGAACAGTAATTTTAAATTTTTCCATCTCTTTGAGAAAAATCTGAACTGAAGTGGAAAATTTTTATTTTTTCTTGAAAAATAGAATTGATCTGTAACTTATTTCTTTTCATATGGATAGTTAGGAAAAGAACTTGAACTTTTCTTCACATCAATGAGAAAATTAGCTCCTGACATGTCATTTGAGAAGTATTGCATGGTGTTGGAGCATTCAAAAAGTAGTATACTAAAGTTATGGTGAAAAGGATGAGTACTTCAACTTGTAAAATGGGTTTAGGAGGAACATTCAGAAAAGAACTTGTTCTGAAATGCCTTTGAAAAGTATTGCTTGGTGATGGAGCATTCAAAAGCTGTAAAGTAAAGTTTTGGGTTAAAAGGATGAGTACTTCAACCTGTAAAATGGGCTTAGGAGTGATATTAAGAAAGGAACTTGTTGTGAAATGTCTTTTGAAAAGTATTGCTTGGTGTTGGGGCATTCAAAAAGCTGTAAAGTAAAGTTGTTGGTGAAAAGGATGGGAACTTCAACTTGTAAAATGGGTTTAGGAAGGATATTAAGAAAAGAACTTAGTGTGAAATGCCCTTTGAAAAGTATTGCTTGGTGTTGGAGCAAACAAAAAGCTGTAAAGTAAAGTTGTGGGTGAAAAAGGATGGGTACTTCAATTTGTAAAATGGGTTTAGGACGGTCACTAAGAAACAAACTAGTTCTGAAATGCCTTTGAAAAGTATTGCTTGATGTTGGGTATTCAAAAAGCTGTAAAGTAAAGTTGTGGGTGAAAAGGATGGGCACTTCAACTTGTAAAATGGGTTTAGGATGGACATTATGAAAAAAAACTTGTTCTGAAATGTATTTGAAAAGTATTGCTTGGTGTTGGCGCATTCAAAAGACTGTAAAGTAAAGTTGTGTGTGAAAAGGATGGGTACTTCATTTGTAAAAAGTTTTATGAGGGACATTAAGAAAGGAACTGGTTCTGAATGCTTTTGAAAAGTACTGCTTGGAGTTGGGGCATTCAAAAGCTGTAAAGTAAAGTTGTTGGTGAAAAGGATGGGAACTTCACTTGTAAAATGGGTTTAGGAAGGACATTGAGAAAATAACTGGTTCGAATGCCTTTTGAAAAGTATTGCTTGGAGTTGGGGCATTCAAAAAGCTGTAAAGTAAAGTTGTTGGTGAAAAGGATGGGAACTTCAACTTGTAAAATGGGTTTAGGAAGGACATTGAGAAAATAACTTGTTCTGAAATGCCATTTGAAAAGTATTGCTTGGTGTTGGAGCATTCAAAAATGCAGTATAGTAAAGTCGTGGGTGAAAAGTATGGGTACTTCAACTTGTAAAATGGGTTTAGGAGGGGCATTAAGAAAGGAACTGGTTCTGAAATGCCTTTTGAAAAGTATTGTGAGGTGTTGGGGCATTCAAAAGCTGTAAAGTAAAGTTATGGGTTGAAAAGGATGGGTACTTCAACTTGTAAAATTGGTTTAGGATGGTCATTAAGAAAAGAACTTGTTGTGAAATGCATTGAAAAGTATTGCTTGGTGTTGTGGTCTTCAAGAGCTGTAAAGTAATGTTGTGTGTGAAAAGGATGGGTACTTCAATTTGTAAAAAGGTTTTATGAGGGACATTAAGAAAGGAACTGGTTCTGAAATGCCTTTTGAAAAGTATTGCTTGGTGTTGGGGCATTCAAAAAGCTGTAAAGTAAAGTTGTGGGTGAAAAGGATGGGAACTTCAACTTGTAAAATGGGTTTAGGAAGGACATTAAGAAAATAACTTGTTCTGAAATGCCATTTGAAAAGTATTGCTTGGTGTTGGAGCATTCAAAAAGGCAGTATAGTAAAGTTGAGGGTGAAAAGGGTGGGTACTTCAACTTGTAAAATGGGTTTAGGAGGGACATTAAGAAAATAACTTGTTCTGAAATGCCATTTGAAAAGTATTGCTATGTGTTGGGGCATTCAAAAGCTGTAAAGTAATGTTGTGGGTTGAAAAGGATGGGTACTTCAACTTGTAAAATGGGTTTAGGAGGGACATTAAGAAAAGAACTTGTTGTGAAATGCATTGAAAAGTATTGCTTGGTGTTGTGGCCTTCAAGAGCTGTGAAGTAATGTTGTGTGTGAAAAGGATGGGTACTTCAATTTGTAAAATGGGCTTAGGAGGGACATTAAGAAAAGGAACTGGTTGTGAAATGCCTTTTGAAAAGTATTGCTTGGAGTTGGGGCATTCAAAAAGCTGTAAAGTAAAGTTGTGGGTGAAAAGGATGGGAACTTCAACTTGTAAAATGGGTTTAGGAAGGACATTAAGAAAATAACTTGTTCTGAAATGCCATTTGAAAAGTATTGCTTGGTGTTGGAGCATTCAAAAGCTGTAAAGTAAAGTTGTGGGTGAAAAGTATGGGTACTTCAACTTGTAAAATGGGTTTAGGAAGTATATTAAGAAAAGAACTTGTTCTGAAAAGATATATAAAGCTTTTGAAAGGTATTGCAGGGTCCGGAGGGTCTTTGGGGGCCCGGGGGGGGGCTTTGGGGCCGGGGGTTACTCGGGGTTGTGGTAGTGTGGGTCGGGGTCCTACCTAACCTACCTGAAAGTGTGATTTCATAGAAATTCTTTAAGCGTTTAGGGTTAACTTACCTTTTTTAGGGATGAGCATTTAGGGTTCTCCTACATGCTGAATCTGAAAGTGTGATTTCAGAGAAATTCTTTAAGCGTTTAGGGTTAACTTACCTTTTTTAGGGATGAGCATTTAGGGTTCTCCTACATGTTGGATCTGAAAGTGTAATTTCAGGGAAATTCTTTAACCTTTTAGGGTTAACTTACCTTTTTAAGGATGAGCATTTAGGGTTCTCCTACATGCTGAACCTGAAAGTTTGTACCCTGACCTGTTGGATCTGAAAGTGTAATTTCAGGGAAATTCTTTAACCTTTTAGGGTTAACTTACCTTTTTAGGGGTGACTATTTAGGGTTCTCCAACATGCTGAACTTGAAAGTGTGTTCCCTGACATGTTGAATCTGAAAGTATAATTTTCATGGCGATGGACTATTCTAAAGAATAAAAACGGTTGAGGCTTAAGATATTTATTGCTTAAACATATTTAAAAACATTTGAAAAAAATAATGACATATTAAAATAAAAAAAGAATCTTAATCCATTTGATATGAGGAGGAGCAAGTTTAGGACTTTGGATATCTGATGCATTTTTCCATGTCAGGTATCTTTTCCGGTATCCCTTTAGCGAAATATCTAACTTCATCTTCTGGGTCATGGACTGAATGCAGGTATTTCTCACATTTGAAGTCTTCTAAATTGAATAATGCTATGTTTTTATCACATTTTTCTAGTAAGAGTTTATCAGTTGGCACGTTTCCCTTAACATAAACAGCTTGCACACCGAAAAAACTGCATATTTCCTGAATTTCCTCTTGTACATGTTTTATTTCATAGCCATTTTCATTATGTGATCGTATGGTTTTAGCGTAAAAGCCATTTCGATTTATAAAATTTAGTGTTGGACTCCATCTGTTTTTCTCGTACTTATACATATTGTATCTGATGTTCCATTTATAGCAATGAATTTCACGTCGTTGATTGTCTAGGAGTAAGAAAGCTGCTTCGAAAATAATGCCAGTTGAGGAATATTTCAGACCAATATACTCTGTGTCAATCCCACCAAACATTATTATATCTGAAAAAAAAGTGCTTAAATTATCTTTTCATTTCTATTTTGTCACTATTAAAAGTGCTAACCCCCTCCCCAACAAAAATCACGGATTCACGCCCCCTCCCCTAAATTTAGGAAAATTGTTATAGCTAAAATCGCTAAAATGTCAAAGAGAAATGGTTAGACACTGAAGTAAGAAACAATTATCTTTTCATTTCTATTTTGTCACTATTAAAAGTGCTAACCCCCTCCCCAACAAAAATCACGGATTCACGCCCCCTCCCCTAAATTTAGGAAAATTGTTATAGCTAAAATCGCTAAATTTCGAAGAGAAATGGTTAGACACTGAAGTAAGAAACAATTATCTTTTCATTTCTATTTTGTCACTATTAAAAGTGCTAACCCCCTCCCCAACAAAAATCACGGATTCACGCCCCTCCCCTAAATTTAGGAAAATTGTTATAGCTAAAATCGCTAAATTTCGAGGAGAAATGGTTAGACGCTGAAGTAAGAAACAATTATCTTTTCATTTCTATTTTTTCACTATTAAAAGTGCTAACCCCCTCCCCAACAAAAATCACGGATTCACGCCCCCTCCCCTAAATTTAGGAAAATTGTTATAGCTAAAATCGCTAAAATGTCAAAGAGAAATGGTTAGACACTGAAGTATGAAATAATTATCTTTTCATTTCTATTTTGCCACTAATAAAAGCGCTAACCCCCTCCCCATCAAAAATAACGGATTCACGCCCCTCCCCTAAATTTATGAAAATTAATCCACCCTAGGTCAATCGCTAATTTGTAGACAAAATTAGCTGACCGCTATTTTCAGACAAACACTGAATTACGTAAAAGCACTGAAAACCTCGATTGCCTAAAACCAGCTAATGTATACAGACAGGAAAAGGGGTGACTGCTAATTATAGGCTTCGCGCTGGAGCATTATGTCAAAACAGAACGGCATTTTCATTAAAAGTTGAGAGAAGTCAGTGGTCGCTTTAGCTGGAAATATAGAAGGAAGGAATTTAACGAAATGAGAATTATTTCTTTTTGCGAGAATTCGGTTGTAAAAACAATGATGGATGGGGGGGGGTTAGGTTTTGAGGGTAAAAGAACACCTTTTATGTTTTCTATCGAGTATAAAGATTGTAAAGTGATGTTTGTATTGTATGGGGGGCGGGGGGATTTACCTGAATATACTGGAGGGTGACCGCGGAAAATAATTTTATTTTGAAAATAAAAACGGAACTTACATGGTAGATTGAGGTTGCCAATGCTTCTAATTCATCAAATTTATCTATTGTGTCAAAATACCTTCTGATAATTTAATCACATTGCATGCTAATTGAATCACATTGCACGTCCGTTTTATACGAAATCTCAAGGGCGAATTGCTATGTAACGGGGAAATCATATGTAACAAGCCCTCTGATTGGCTGAGAAAGGATATGTATCCGACTCGCTGATTGGCTGAGAAGGAAACACGTGATGTAACTGTTTCCGTGTAACTCATAATATTTGCCTCGGAAACAACATGAAGGAAGTGTCATTGACCTGCTCCCATTAGACTCAATAATCCATTAAAGTGAGAAAGTTCCTGTTTTTCCATTCTCACTGACAAAAACCAAGAAAACAGACATAAATGTGACAAATTCCTGTTTTTTAATTCTCACTGACAAAAACCATAAATCATCCATGAAAAACATCAAATAAATCGACCAACGCACATAACCATCCATGAAAACAGATATAAATGTGACAAAATTCCTGTTTTTCAAATTTTCACTGACAAAAACCATAAACCACGTGGTTCTATGCCCATATAAGGAGTCCCGTCCGGAGTCAATAAGGCATCTCTACTCCCATGCCCCTTTACTATCCAGATATGGACCTCTCTCCCCCCCCCAATGAAAATACTGGAGATTCACCCCTTGGGATCGTCTATACAAGAACACATAACATTGTGAAGAAATTTCTATAACTTGATAAACAAAGCACAATTTAGGCTGCAGAATACAATTTCTAGACTAGCCATGCATAATCCAGGAGATACATAGCTGCTTGTTTATTGTTACATTGGGTAATGTGGAGGATTCTTAGGGTAGTTAATGTAGACCGCCCTTCTCACGGTCGTCTTGAAAACGGAACTCATTTTTGGACCGTAATTGTCAAAGAAATTGTGGCGGAACCAGTGTTCTTAGAAACTTGACTGTGGCACTCGAATTAAAACGTTATTTTCGTCAACTTAACTTACTCATCATTCTCGCATTTTTAGGCAATTTTTAAAAAAAGGGGAGAGGGTGGAGCCAGTGTTCTTAGAAACTTGAACTTATTCTCAAATTTAAAACAGTATTCTTGTGGAAATCTGATATTTTGATCAATGAACATACATATTATACACAGTTTTTCTTATGTTCTCTGTCAATTCTTAATACTTTTCATTTGTACCAAGATTTCAGATAGAATCAAAATGTGAATTTTTGTAGACATACTAATCATGTTCATAGGTTTAGCCATTTGTGTTATTAACTTCTGAAAAAAACACATATATGAACTTGGGAGCAGAAGATGGAATGTCTACAAAGAAATACTTTATTCAACAGGCTGAATTGCTCCAACGGTGTTTATTTGGTGGCCGGCCTTTACCCCCCTGGTGATTACCCTCTCCCGGAAAATACTACCAGAAAATACCGCCCCAAGGAAAATACCGCTCCGCGGAAAATACCCCACCTCCCCCCTCTGGAAAACATCCCCCTGCGGAAAATAAGGCTTTCCAAATTTGATAATTTTATTTGAGTTTGAGTTTTTTTTTATTTCCGTAGGGGGAAGGAATTTTGGTACTTGTGCATTATACGCCACCCACTCAAGTTTACGCTGTGTAAAACTCGTGAACAAACCGGTTTCTTCTTTAGTTTCTTTCATCTTAGCATGAGACAAGACAAAGACAAGTGACAGAATAGATAGGAAATACATAATTTGGGCTATATATTTGCACATAGGAAGGGGGGGGGCAGAGTGGTAAAGTATTTGGACAGTTTGAAGTCAGAAAACAATTCCTTCTAGGTATGGCCACTAAAAAATATCAGAAGAATAGCGAGGTATCTGAAAATTTTGTTAACTAAAAAAAAAATAAAATCCCAGTATAAAGTAAATTTAATGTTTCGTTTGAGTGTTTTTTCCAAGTGTTAAGTGTTTTTCTTTTTCTATGTTCTTGGCCGTATAGTTTGGCTTTAAAATACACTTTTCTATCTATCTATCTAATATGCAGAATAATTTTACCAAACACATTTTGCATGCAGACCCGCAATACTTTACCCCTCCCCCTAATATGCAAATCTATAGCCCAAATTTATTTATAAAGTAACAAAAAACTAACGAAAAAAACTGGTGTGTTCTCGAATTTTAGTACCAAAATTCGTTCAACCTACGGAAATAGCAAAAATAAAACTCAAATAAAATTCTAAAGTTTGGAAAGCCTTAATTTCCAAGGGGGTATTGAACAAGGGGGTGGGGGATTTTCCGCGGGGGAGGGTAATTCCCGGGGGGATAAACTCCTAGAGCCGTTTATTTATGTCTTTGTAGGCATTCAAAATGTGTGGTAGGTTCATTCAAAATGTTTGTGAGTAATTACGGTAACCAGTCACCTTCCAAACTAGTCGACGTAGGTAGCTAGAAGTTAATATTTGAGCTGCTTCCCAGATTTTGGCCAGAAGGCAAAATCAGCAAATCTACAAAATAAGTTGACCTTTTTATTGCCCATGGTCAAAAGCTCTTTGGAATAACCTCAAATATTCACTCCTAAAACGCTCTAAAACCTTTATTCAGCTAGATCAAGAACTTTTTTCATAAATTTTAAATAAAAATTTGTTCGAAACATAGTTAGCTACCCTTTGTAGGCTTGTTCGAAAAGTGATTATCCACCCCACTGTGTAATTACATGCAAACATCGTTGGCACCGAACAAGTGTTCAAGAGCACCAAATTTTTCACGGGCACTGTATAGAAACAGGGCACTGCGGAAAAAAAAAATGCATAATCTATAAATTGTCAAATAATTTACCCTAAATAAGCGTATTCTTTCTTGTCAATGTTTTATCAATTGTCCTCACGTTTTTTCTGTAATTGATTCTTTATTTTTACTCCTTCCTCAACTTGACTAAAGGCTAATGCTGAGAGTGAAACAAAATTCTTCTTATGTGTCTGTTTTTTAATTTTTTTTTTCAATTTTTTTTTTGTCTTTTAAAATCAGGTGACAGCTTGAAACATCAGTCTCTTCCGAACCGGTTTTCTCAAGGCAATTGCGATGACCGGCACACTTACGGTGTTTGATATTCTGAATAATATGGTTACTGAATTTTTAACCAGATGAAAATAACACCGGTTGAGACTGGGCCGAAAGACCACGGACTCGCCTTTCATTTTCATAAATTTAGAAATGGTCACACTTCAAAAGACTTTTTCTAAAATAACATTTTATTTTTCAGAAAAATGGTTTATCAGATTGCATATTAGCCTCAAAGATCTGCAGTGAAGGGGAATATATTGAAAGTCCATTAGGTTTTTTGAAGTCTTCATCACCCCAAATGCAGATTACCACCAGAATACCTAGATCAACTAGCTCTGTCCAGAAGCAAGACACTTCAAATGGTCAGATTTGTGGAACTGATGGGCGAACATATATATCTGAATGTCAGCTTTCACGAGCCAGATGTGAAGGTCATCCTGTAGGTGTGAAACATAAAGGTGTCTGCAAAGGTTAGATTCTTAGAATTTTTTTCTGTGGATATAATTATGGTTCTGCCTAGAAGTAAAATGGTCGTCAAATGGTCAAATTTGCAGGAACTGATGGGCTGCATAAATAGCACAAGACTTTAAGCACATAAACAGATTCTTTGCCATATAGTTCTCCTCGTCCTTTTTATTTTCTTCATAATCTCGGATGGTCTTACCATTTTCCCTATAATTTCTTAAATTTACTTATATTCTTGTTTTCCTTAAGCCGTACACCCTCGAAATGTCAGCCACCATCCCCTCAAAACATCGAGTGTATTTGTCTGATTATCTCGTAGGTGCGAAGCATAAGGGTGTCTTCAAAGGTTAGATTGCCCGTAAAGCCATAATTGATGATGATTTGATTAAAAATTATTAACGCCTAATCCTTTTATAAAGCTGTGATTCACCATAACTTAAACATAGCACTAAATTTTCAACTTATGAAACCGTAAAAGGGAAGGAGCTTTTTCCATTGCTGCCTGAAATTAAACAAAAAAGAAGCTTCAAATACTGGCTTTCCACTTTGAAGGCTTACAATTGGACGAATTATGTGCAATCACTGTTATTCAGAAATAATGCCATAAATACCATAAATATAAATGCCATAAATATAATTTGAGCAATAGAAAAAGGAGCAAAACAAAAACAACAAAATCATTGAAAGCACCAAAAAAGTACCTTTCCAACTGGAATCATTCCTCCAGGAAAATACCTCGATATATATACTAATACATAGAATGGGACACCCCAAGATGGGCCTGAAGGGTCCAGAATATTTTCTAATTTGGGTCCAAAAATTTGTTCCTAATGTGTTTTTGACTCTCCCCCTTTCTTTCTCTCTCTGGAAAAACCTTTTGATAAATAAGTAAACATTTATACTTGAACTATTCTAAGGTAATTTGAATTTATTTTGCATCCTATCTCTGCCAAAATTACATCACAAAAATAAATTAGAAAGAGATCACAGATGTAAGACTAGGTTCAATATTTACTATCTCCCAATGAAAAAATGAAAATAACTGAATTTAGTGCCTCGTGTTGCTAATAGGATAGAACTATCAATTCTATTGCAGACAAGTTTACGTCTCGAAAACACTAGTTTTACCATACAAACTTATTTGCTGCACCAACGTCAGAAAGAGAAGCTAGATGGCAGTAGAGCGTTAGGAAGCAGACTTCCCTCGGGATTTGGATTTATAGGTCTACACAAAGACTTATCAGACTTTATGCCCCCAAAAAATCTCCACGATTGCCACACGTAGTGCCGATTGCCCATTTTTCCCCTTCTCAGATAAATTCAGGGACCACTATAGAATGCTATAGATTCAGGCAGAGCTAATATCTGACACACTCTAAAGCCATGGAATAATTAATATCGATAATTTAGATCCACAGAAAGGTCTTTAATCAGTACTGGAAAACTTTAGTCTCTCCCGAGGTTTTAGATTTTGGTACTTTCATACAATTATCGGGTTGATTTTTGATAGTATCTATTTTGCCACAGAGGTGAAAGTTATTCATTATTGAGAGATTTTCAATAACGTCTACACAGTTCAGCCAATAAGATGAAAAAATTGAAATATATTCATTAGAACTGAGTTTAAAAACATAAGAAACAGCTGATTATCCAACATTTTATCCTAAAAAAATGGGAGTTATCCTCAAAAATACCTGTCAAGCCTATACAGCTTGTTGAATGGAGCTTACATCAGCAGCATCATAATTAGAGTTCATACATTCTAAGATCACACTGGCTATACCTGACATATGAAGCAAAGAGAGGAAAGGAAATAATAAATGAACAATAAAATAAAAACAGGGGTGAGAAAACGAGGATTTTGTCAGCCAGTGGCAAAAAACCTCTCACAAAAACCTTTTCTCACCCCTTTTTTTATTTTATTTTTCATTTATTATTTCCTTTTCTCTCTTTTCTTCATATGTAATTAGAGTTCATACTAAACCAGTGAGTTCCGTTAAAAATTAAGTCATGAGAATATTCGCCCACATTCATTTCGTGAAACCGGACTTGCAAACATCACCTCTTAATTGAATTTTAAACATGATAAATAATAACTGCAAATCATCAACTAATTCACGAAAGAAATGTTTTTATAGGCCATTTAGTCTGTTGGGTCTACCAGAATTACAATTGTTTGCTATGTGAATTAGGATGATTTTCGCCAATTATGCATAAGGAGGAGCATTCATGAGACATGGAAAGGAATTTGGCCACACACGAATTTCTAACATTTAAATGCTAGTTTTTAAGACAACAGACAGCTTCAAAATTAAATGTATGCTAATTATAGAGTCTAAAAATCCTTAAATACTTCTATATTTTGTTTCCAAGGTTCCCATAAGAAATAAAATTTAAAAGCAGTAATTTAGCAATGGAAAGTGGGGATTTACCGGTTTTATTTTTTTATTTAAGGTGGACCATAGTAAAGGTCAATTTAGGTTTCTATTATCAATTAAATATAAAAAAAAGTGTGGATTGTGCTTGGACTTTCTTCACAATTCAGCTTGAAGGAGAAAGATGAGGCAGAAACCCTCCTTAAGACCTTAAGAAAAAAGGTTTGGATGAGCCTGTGTTAGAATTTGAAAGCCACGTACAATTGATCTTTCTTCTAAATACACCACTACTATAGCCGATTAAACCATAGATAGGAAAAATTGGGTTGTTTGCATTTCTTGTGAAGGTATATCTGCCTTCAACCCCTGTATAAAATCAATTTTTCTGAAAAATAAGTAATATACCTTAGAAATAGGCTATAATTGTTATTAACTCTTTTGGCAGATGTTTTAGTGTCTGTTATTTTATGCTTGATGTGATTTATTCATTTTAACCCTCTCGCGAGGGAACAAATTTTTTGGATTAACTGTCGTTTTTTATGTAAATTAAATAGTTGGATTTCGAATATATATTTGGAAATTGAAAAAAAAAGATAAAAAAGCAACAAATGCCATTGTCCACAAATGATGACGGCACCCAGAAATTTAGAACACTTTAGAAAGTGCTTATCTGACACTGTGAACGTTGTCAAAATAATAATTTAAAAAACTTTATAATTTAAAAAACTAAAAAAGTAATGAACTCCATTGAACCAAAAATGAGCAAAAAGAGAATCAAATAGTCTACCAAGTGTAAAACTACCACAAATCAGCATAAGTAAATAAATGAAATCCAAAACGAACAGAAATTACAATAAATAACCGAGTCAAACTCAAAACGAGCAGAAATTAACATGATTAGGGCTTACAACCCCTATGCCTTCTCAAGGCCAGAACATAATTTGCACTTTTACTGAAAAATGTGAATGAATATGCATTGTCAGTATATGCTCATATTTTTCTTTAAAATCTTAATATTTTTTTATTTATTAAAGTTATAAAAACTTAAAACATTTAAATTTTTTCGGAGTATTTTAAATAAATTGGCTATCTCAAAATTTCTACTGTTGTGCATCTCGGGAAAACACGACGTGCGGGGGAGGTAGCTGCCCTCTGATCACTTTGACTCTTAAAATGGGCACTAAAACTTCTGATTACCAATCCAATAAGCCCCTTCCGAAGCTTACCTTTCCAGTGAGACCCCTCTAAAGTATTTACGACCTCCCTTTCTATAAAAGCCTTATATGTCTCCAGGGCATAGCTTACAACCCTTGACCTGAGGGCTGTGGGGTGGTTGTCATCTTTAAAGACATAATTTCCGGACCCTTCAACTACGCTGAACAAAATTACTATCTAAAAATTTTTATTGGATGTGTTTGGGGAAATGATTGGCGTGGAGGGGGGCTGGTTGCTCTCAAATCACTTTTGACTCTTAAAAAGGGCACTATAACTTCTGATTTCAAATCAAATAAGCCCCAGCTGAGGTTTCTATGACCAATTATTCCATAAAACCTTGATATGCCCCCAGGGCATAACTTACAACCTTTGCCCAGGGTTCTGGGAGGTTGAGCCAACCCTAGAGCCATTGTTATATGTTCTTTGACCTATTTTGATCATAATGGTTATCTCATAATTTCAATCAGATGCGTTTGGTGAGAAAAGGGTAGTTGGGGGGGGAGGGATTATCTAGTTGCCCTCCGTCACTTTTGACTCTTAAAAGGGAACTAGAACTTTCAATTTTATGTAACCATCCCTTCCACAAAAACCTTAAATGCCCCCGGGGCATAACTTACAACCCTTTTTTCCAGGCTCTGAGGGTTTGTTTCAACCCTAAAAGCCTTGTTATATGATCTTTAGACTATTTAGTATAAAATTACTGTATCTAAATTTCCATTGGATGCATTTCGGGACAATACGACGTGTTTGTGTGTGTGTGTGGGGGGGGGGGGTAGATGCCCTCCAATCACTGTTACTCTTAAAAAGGGCACTGCAAATTCTGATTACCAATCCAATGAGCCACCTTCGAAGCTTATACGACCACCCTTTCTATAAAAACCTCAAATGCCCCCGGGCCATAACTTACAACCCATGTCCTGAGGACTGTGGTGGGTGGTGGTGGTGGTCATCCTCAAATACATAATTTCCGGGACTTTCAACTACACTAAACAAAATAGCTATCTCAAGATTTTAATTGGATGTGTAAGAGAAATGATGGGCGTGAGGGGCTATTTGCCCTTCAATCACTTTCGACTATTAAAAAGGGCACTAGCCCTTTCAATTTTGAATCAAATGAGTCCTTTTTAAAGTATCTACGACAAATCCTTCTATACGAAGTGCCCTGGTCTAAAAAAAAAAATTAAATAATACATTGTACCAACATCGTTCTTTACTTAGGCAGCGTTTTTGCGCTGCCTAAGTAAAGTTTTTTTTTTTTTTGCAAATGAACCTTGTTTCACTCAAATGGTACCAAAAAATATTCTCTTTTGCTAGATAAGCTATTAGGACTTGAAGTGGCCACTAATAAAATTAATCTAGACATTATTGAGGACGTTGCGTATTTAATATATGCTATGCTTTACCCCCCCCCCCCCTAATGTGCAAATATATAGCCCAAATTTGTTTCTAAACTTTTATATTTTCATCCTATTTTGTTTTATTTCATTAGCATTAACGAAACTTCACTTCTAGCGTATTTTCTGGATTCTTAATAAGTACCCACAAATTAACTCCTTTTTTTGACACAGCTGCTTCTGACACTGATCCTTCTCCGCCTTTGCTTGTCATAGCTACTGCAAAATGCACTTTAAATTGGACGATATTAAGCATCCTGACAGAGCACGTTTTTTCAGTAAATAATCCACGCATTGACTGGAGCAGCATCTATGAAATGGTGGAAATGAGCATGTGCCAACGCTTGTTTCTATATTTCTTTTGTAAAGTGAATTCAGTTAATCTATCACTTCCATAAATCCAATACATTTATTATATTCCCTTAGTGCACATGACCTTTCAATTGCTACTTTGGACTTTGCTGTGTTGTACCATTTCTGGGCACTGTCAGATGGGATGTGACCAACAAAGGATGAAAAAACATTGACGATGTTGGTATCTTTCCAGCGAAAAAAGTCGCTCCTTCAGAAGACGTAGCCACCGATAAGGTTCCCTATTTTTTTTTCCGTCTCGAATTTTGTTATTAGCTTAGATGCATCATCTCCAAGTCAGTTTGCACGAAGGGTTTCAACACTATACATTTTCTACTATGCTAGTGCTTCCACCAAAGAAATAGAGGCGAAGAAACTGAAGTACACTTCGGTGCTTGTTTTCAAGACCAAGAGTTAGTCTTGCAACCATGTCTCCTCTTAATGCACACTCTGTGGGATTGTTGTTGCCATCAATACCTTGAAAAGGCTCAAAATCATAAACTTATCTTGAGTCTTTAGCCCGAACAAACCTTTTGAAACCCGACTTTTAAGGTTTAGATGCCACGAACCGCTTAAGGCTGCTCCTTCCCTTGAAGAGTACCATCGTCTCATCTTTTGAGCTGTAGTCTTCACAGCCATTGCTACCTTGACAGAGTAGTGCAATATATCTGAAAATGAGCGAATATCGTAGTGCAGGTCACCGTCAGGACTTCTTTCCTTGAGAAGCGAAATCCAGACATTATCTGAGCCTTTAAGCCCTTGGCTTGAAATGCCGTATAGTAAGCAGTCTGAGATACCCTAAGACTAATTCATCCGTTGTGACTCGGCTCAATAGTGACCAAAACTCTATATAGTGACCGAGATTTTACGGACGGGGGTTTTTTGGAGGGGGAGGGGTGCAATTGACCAGATGGAATTTTGCAAGAGAAGTGTATTTTACATGGGAGGAACTTTCCACGGAGGAGTTTCCCGTAAGGGGAGGGAGTTTTTTTTTATGGAGGGTGAGCCAGAGTTACCGACATTATTTAAGAAACGATCAGAGATCATATATAAATTTTTTTTTATTTCAACTGATAGTAAGTAGCAACATTGAAACTCAAAACGAGCAGAAATTATTCCGTATATGAAGGGGCTACCCCTACCCCTCAATACCTTGCTCTTTGCGCTAAAGTTTGACTGTTTGTCCCAATTTTTTAAGAACGACTCCTGAAACACAAGGGCTGCTTAATTGGAATAGGAAGCTTTTTTAAAAGTGCTAAGAACTTTAGCGCGAAGAGCAAGGTATACTTCATATACTGAATAATTTCCGTTCGTTTTGAGTTTTAATGTCGCTCCTTATTTTCAGTTGAAACAAGTTCTTTTTTTTTTATTTTAATCAATAAAGGAATGTGCTGTGGAGAGACAATTTACGAATAAGAATTTGGGCAGCATAAAGTGTCAGTGCGATTACTTTTTGCTAGGCTTGCAAAATGCAAGGTTGGTGGGTAACATGGCTCCCGAGCACTTCCACTGTGGCCCAATTCATATAGAAAATTGATAAGAATATAAATCTTAGCACTTTGAGATGGTAATGAATAAGAATGAAAGTAATGTGTCACTGACAGTGTAGCGTTACCCAACAGAAGTAACCGACAAAAATTCAAGCCAAGCTTAATTTAATTTATGGAAATTAAGATTTCAATTCAATGCTATAGTTTGTTTTGATCTAATTTGAAATTTTTTAATTACGCAGGATGCTTTGTAACACGTTATTTTTTCTTGCTTATAAAATAGTCAAGGCTGGTTAAAAACGCAGAACAGCACGTAAAACTAATATTGCTAATGCGGCTTATAACTAACTGTATGAATTTTTGGAAACAGTAGACTGTGCTGATTTGCTGTTTTTTCCCGAAAGGAAAACTTGAATTTCCTCTCTTATCATTTTACTACAATTTTTGGTGTCGCCCAGAAGGCCTGATTCGAAGAGCCAATGCGCAACGGACAAAACTTTCAAAAAGGAATGTAGATGAAATAAATCTACGAGCTGTTTTTCAGACGAAAATGCACATATGGATAAATACTGATATTCACCTAACGAGTCAGGTAGTAGATCCTGTTGAAGAAGCCTTTGATACACAGAAAAAAAGCCAAGAAAGCACAGTGTTGTATTGGTTTTTCGTTCTATTCTTCTTTGATGTAGTCTTCCAGCTGACCTTTTATTATCGTCATTCCCTCTAATTTTGCCGCAATTTTCTTTAGAAATCGATGAGTTATGTAAATATAAATATAATATTCCGAAGAGAGTAATAATCAGGATTCAATTAGCAGTCAACATTTTTAAGCGACCCGTGTCTGCTTTTTTTAAGTGGGATTTGGTCCTCATCTTGTTTTAACAATAAAGATCTGCTATAATGTATTGCACGAAAAAATAAAAATGATGCGCATTACAGGTCAAGAAAAACGGTGTTGGGACGAAAGAAGGCTTTCGTTGAAAGCAGCTGCAAATAGAATAAGCACTGGCAATGGTGGGTCAGGGCAGACATTCATTCCAGAGTGCACAGATGACGGAAAATTTGCAGAAATACAGTGTCACAGGGGAACAGGATATTGTTGGTGCGTGACAAAAGATGGAAGACCAATTCCAGGATCATCTACTATCAATAAAAGGCCAAATTGCTCCAACAAAGGTACACATTTATATTAGGTATATCAATATGAAACTAATCTGTTTCATAATTGGAACACTCTCCCATGAGAAAAACATGCCCCCCTCGTGAAAAGAAATAGTAGCAAAGGCACTGCCTTATGCACTTTAATTAAGAGTGTAATGCCATATCTTAAAGGGGAAAATTAAAGAGCAGATGGCTTGCAAACATTTTAGTCCCCTTCATATTTGGGATTATCCTTTTTTGTCATATAAAGCAAATTCACGTAGATACTTTCAGTCTCGAAGAATTTTGTATATGAAGAGCTATGGCACTGGAGGGAGGATGCCCCCTTCTCAAACTTTGGTGAACTTGAAGTGTGTTATTAAAACAAACAGAAACTAAATTTAAATAAAACATTTTTTCAAATTAAATTAAAGGGTGGCTTGAAACTTTCATTTTCAAACAAGCATAAATCATCCTATCAAAACGATGTAAATACATTTTAAGACCACACTGGCTATACATGACATATGAAACTAAGAGAGGAAAGAAAATAATAAATGAAAAATTAAATCAGAAAAGGCGAGGAAACGAGGATTTGTCAGCCAGTGACAAAACATGAAGACGAAGAAACAAGCAAATATTTTGACAAGGAGCTCCGCCAAGTCATCCTCAGTGCTAAACAAAAAATAAAAAATAAAAATTTAACCTTTCGAACTTTACCCGGTAACGACAGAACAGAATCTAAATAAAAACCAGGTAGAAATCAATGAAAAAGAATTCACCAAGATGATTGAGCAAGAATCCTTTGCCTTGCAATAGCTTTAGCTGGTCTATAGTTTCGGTTTTCATTAGATATGCAAATAGGTTATCTTAAGTTAGACTGGGTGAAAATATTGATTGAGTCTTTTAAAATTAAATTGTTATAAATTGGGCTTAGTGAAATATCTCCAGTGTCTCTATTTATAGCCAAAGTTCTGTTTATGTATTTTTTTTTATCTCAATTACCTCTTTAAAAGATTGCGGATTGGCCATTTTAAATCTGGCTCACAAAATCCTCGTTTCTTCGCCGTTTTTGATTTTATTTTTCATTTATCATTTTCTTTCCTCGTTCAGTTTCATATATCAAAACGAAGAAGTCCAACCCAAGGTATAATTCAAGCGTCTAGCCTTTTTAATATGAACGATTCAAGAATTAAGGATCCCATAAATAAGCAATGTCATAAAATCTTTAACTTATTTTTCTTGTACCTGAGTGTTTCAAGAATGAACGCTTTTTTTGTTGTATTAGCTTTAAATAATAATTTTTTCATTTCATATGAAACGCAGTTCGTAAATAATGCACTAATTATCAGCTGGGTATATTTTTTCGTATTCTAATATACCTTTAGAAAAGTACTAGAACGACTTAGCGTAAAGAGTAAGAATTTGAGGGGGCCGCAGTCACAGTTTCTTATAGGATGATTTATGTTGTTTTAAATATTACTATCGCTCTTTACTTTCATCTGAAAAGAAAAATCGGATTAGCGACACTTCTTGACTACTAAGGTCCCTGCTTAGGCCCTACAGTGTGTTGCTAGAGCCGTGCAGTCGGCTTCGATCTCTGGATTCCGTATTACAAGTTACTTTTATTTGTAAAAAAGTATCCTTTTTAATTTGATTAGCTTTCCAAAGAGCCGGTACTATCTCTATCTTGTTCGTAGTTGTGGACCCCTTATATAAAGTTTGACTCTTTAGCTTATAAGATTTGTATAAACGTTTCAGCCACCCACGGGACTTTGAAATAGTAGCTAAGAATATAAATGGGACAAGGCTTGAAAGTTGGTCAATAATAGGGTATTAAACCAAAAAATGGACATTGATTGTGTCCACAATTTTTGATCAGTTAATTAGGATTATTTTTCGTAGAAATTCCCACTAGAACATTGTATGCGGGATCACTGGCGGCTCATCAATTTGTGCCATGGTATCGTGTACTTTACACGACATGAACGCGTTCACGCTTACTGGAGTTATTGGTGTGAATTACTAGGGAGGAAAACAATATTTGGTATTAAAATTATAACTTAGGTTTGTTTATTCAGTTTTTAGTTTAATATTGTCTCGCTTGAAACTGTTCATAGTTTGACACCATACGCATTTCTGCTACTTTAAAACTATCATATTATACCACTGAATGTGGTTAATTTCAAAATTAACCACAGTAAGATTCAACTTACTGCATCCAATTGGGTGGACTATAAATAACCCTTTTAAAAAAGTTCCACAGAAAGCATTGAATCCCTGGCAGATCTCTTGATAAATGTATGTTAACTTGATTGCTGTATTAAAGAGGTTATCATTAGTAAAACTAATTTATGATAACTTTGCAGGAAAATCTATAACCAAACCGGCGATCGCCTACAAATAAGCAAAAAACAAGGAAAGGTAAGAGATTCTATCTTGTTTATTATTGATATGAATTGAATTAGCCAGGTAACCAGAATGTACTACATCCTAGTCAATTATAGCAGGAAAGGCTAGCGTTTAAGTGAAATTTCTTAAAATAAGGATGTCTTTTTTATTCCAATTTTATAAGTAACTAACAGCGAAGCCTGTCAAACGACAAGCATAATACAAAAAACAAATGGTCGTTGCGTGTACTGCCCGAGATTTGAGCAGTGTTTCCACTTATCTTTTCAAACAATCTGTAGAATCTTGCCAATTTTCGGGAGAAAATCGGGAGATGGCTCTCAAGATTCGGAAGAAAATCGGGAGATGAATCTCAGGATTAGGTAGAATTTTCAGTTTTTTGTATTTTGCATTGAGTTTTTGGAGGTGTTCGAGCGATTTGATTATAAAGTACCACATTCTAAATGTTTGGAGTGCAGATTTACTGGAGCCAGCTGCAATTCGGGAAAGAAAAATCGTCAATCAACGTTGTCAAACATGACAAAAGGAAGCAGCTAGAAGCTTGAAATGTATTTAATTTTGAAACTAAGTGCATTTATATTTCATTCAGACTCTAAAGCTGTTTAATTAAGACATTTTTCTTTATCGACCCTTACTTTTTGTGGCCCTTTCATATTCCACACAACAGCCCACTAAGTTCAGGACTGGGACAGAAAATCTGGACGAATTACGGACACTAGGCCTTTGACCATTGAGTCTGAGTTAAGTGGATAATTTTTTTTTACCACCATCCCCAGAGGTATTCACAAATGATAAAGAGAAAACGCAAAGTCGTAGTTCATTAATATTATTATAATGAATTCATTAATATTATTAATATTATTATAACTGTTCATTAATATTATTATAACTGAAAAAAAGTATAAGAAATAGCAAAACTTTCAGATACATATACCACATTACATTCATAATCTGTGTCTATCGCATGGCTTTTTATGTGAGCAGCCTCCTCTGATCATGCCGTAACTCAGCTGTGCTGGCATACGCTACTACTCATTTTAGCCTCTTTCTGAGGGGCTGGTCAACCGTCAGTGTGTCTGCTGTAACTCAGTCTCGTTTCATTTCAAGTTTCGTCTGAATTATGGAAGCCAAAGTTACTGTTACCAAATGATTTCTTCTGTCTGCCTTAACTTCTTGAGTAAGCTGAACAGTCTTTCTGAAGCTACGTTCGAAAACGGCAAGGAAAACAAGTATTGTACAAACTTTGCTAAGTTTGGTTTCCATGATGTTCCCTCGCACTCAAAGCCGATTTCCAGTAATCCACGGCTGTCAGAGTCACTGTTTTATAATCGTTGGCTCTATCGGAATGTTCCCGCCATTCTTTGTCAATGGCACTTTTCGACTTTTTGTACTCTTTTTCATCCTTTTTTCGCAATTTTATGTTTTATAATACACTGACAGGCCCTGGCGGACTATATTCGTCACTTTCTCCTTACCCAGTCTTTCTTTATCAGTAACATTCTTACGAGTATGCGGCATATTTTTCAGGAATGGGACTAACTTGTCAACCAGAAAAAATCGTAAATTGTTTTCAAAATGCTGCAATTTTCGTCTCTGTTTCTTTTATTGGATCATTTGAAGCAAAACGCTTCAGTTCTACAGAGCAACTGCAGACAAAGTCTAATTTTTGTCATATTTCTTTAAATTTGTCGTAACTCTGGATACTTTTGAACCTAATGAATCAGCTGGACCCACATAGTGCTAGTTCCCATCTTCTTTGTGCAAGCCAACACCTGTGGTTAGTTTATGAATTGGAAATAATTAGTTAATTACAAACCTTGAAGGTGTTTAAATGATCAAAAACAGAAAATCAATGCAACCACTGTGGAATGGATAATGGGCATTGTTCATACCTATGCCAATAAATTCAAATCGCAGCGCCTCAATTGCCTGGGACGTTAGGAAAAATCCCTAAAAGACTACAGGTAAAAAAAACGAAAGAAAGGCCAGGTAAAAAAAAACGAAAGAAAAGAATGACCACAAAGTAAAATGTTTCGGGGATTAAGTTTTCTGGAGATTTTCGGGAGATTCGGTATCTTCTTTTTTTGTCGGGAGATTGATTAGAAATTCGGTAGATCTCCCGAAAAATCGGAAGAAGTGGAAACACTGGATTTGAGACAAAACAGAGTAGACTTGCTAAAATTATAACATTGAATGTACCCATTTAGAAAGGGAACAAATTACCGTCTTTATAATGAAATCCCTTACCTGTCTGCACATACAGTATATGCATAGAAGTGACAGGGGTTGATCCAAGATTTTCTTAGGGGGGAGGGGGGCAAAATAGGTTGATCCGATAAAAAGAAAATTTAGGGGTTGGCGCAAAATAGGTTGATCCGATAAACTTGCGTTAGGAGCAAGTTTAATTAACGCAAACTTGAGTTAATTAAGTAAATTACACTACTCTAGACTACACTAGGGGGGGGGGCGTCCCTCACCCCACTTGCGTAGTCTAAAGTAGTGTAATTTACTTAATTAGCTCAAGTTTGCGTTAATTAAACTTGCGATAGGAGCAAGCTTAATTAACGCAAACTTGAGTTAATTAAGTAAATTACACTACTTTAGACTACGCTAGGGGAGGGGGTGCCCCCTCACCCCCTGGATCCACCACTGAAAGTGATGCCTAGAAGTTGTTTAGAAAATAAAATAGGAAGTAGTTGCAAAGTGGATGTTAAAAATTTGGGAAATTTTGTGAGTGTGGGGATAAGACATAGGGAGGGTTTTATATCGTAGTGTTATTTTCAAAAGTGTTTGAACTTATTATGTTTTATATGTTTTGTTGTATTTTTAATATCCATAGCCCATAAGGCTTTTGTGAGAAATACATCAAACTATATATCTATAATCCAATAGCGATTAATCTCCGCAGAAAACCGTGATCTCAAGATTGGGTGTCTGACCTCTTACCGTCTGAGCTAGCAGGGTTTGTAATATTGTTTTACAGCTCTGTCTTATTAATATATATACATAAATAAACTAGTTTCCTTTAAACATATTTTTTCTAGAGTTACAGCAACTTACCGATCATTGAAAGTAAGATCGTAACGGGAAAGCCGGGTGTTCGAGTGAAATTTCAAAGAAGAAGGGAGTCTTTCTAATGCAATTTTTAGGATGCTTTCTATAAAAAATTTTACTCAGAGGAAATCAATGAAACCGTGATAAACATAAATTAACTGGAATTTTAAGCATTCTTATTCCTGCTGTAGGTAGAGGAACAGTACAAAGAAAAATCCAGGGTGTATATACCAGGCACGTACATATAATTTTTTCAGGATAAGGAGGAAATATTGAAAAAACAATTTGCCAGGTTAGAAATAATAAGAACAGCTTAGAAATTTAGAAAATTAGAATTTATCAGGGCTCGCGCCCGAGGTGTCTCCTACGTAGGCCTACGTCCCTCGCATAGACTTATTCTAAAATTGGAATCATCAATTGCTTCCATGTATACTAGTTATTATTTCCTTTTGACTAAAAACGTGTGTTATACATCTGAACGTAGACGTACTATACTGTATAATAAAATAAGATACAAGTCGTTCTTATTTCTTTAAAATTTTAGCTAATAAATAAAGTGGATGTCGAAAAACTAAAAGTGTTCCCTGACAATGTCGTAACATTTTTGAATATAAGAAGGGTCCCTTTCAATACAATATTGTAAAATAATGGTTTAAGCAAAAAACTACACTATATGTTGAGGAATCTTAAGTTAAAAAATAATTATTGGCTGTAGAAATTTCTTCGACAGGTTTGAATTGATCCAAAATTTAATTTGTTCTTTTTATTTCATGCAAGACTAAAATAGACAAAAATTATGGGCAAATTAAATTTATTCTTCTATCCATAAAATTAATTTAGAAATTAGGAAAGTATCCTCACATGAATATTTTAGTTAGGGCACTGTTTAGTTAGGGCACTGTGAATATATTAGGGCACTGTTTTAGGATGATCTTGAAAACTGCGAAGTGCAGTTACACTTTTAAAATCAAATTTTCAGTGTTGAAGCCAACTAAGTACGGTATCAGATTCCTAATGAACAGGACTGATATTTTCTTAGGAATTGCACCCCTAGATTCTGAAAAAAAACTTGTTTTGATATCTTCATCTGAAAAATTTCTCCCTAGATTTTGAAAACTATCTTTTTTGTATCTTCATTTAAAAAAAAGTGAACATAATCTTTACCTCCCCCTACACTTCCTGATTAGTCCCCCTGCTAAAGATTAAAGTAAACTTCCTCTTAGTGCTTGTCCACTAACCATTCCAATCTACCACTTCTGAATATTGGAAAACTGATGATAATAATAAGGTGAAACCAGTGATGGATCCAATATTTTTTAGGGGGGGGGGAGAGGCAAAAAAGGTTGATCCGATAAACTTACGTTAGGAGCAAGTTTAATTAACGCAAACTTGCGTTAATTAAGTAAATTACACTACTTTCGACTATGTTAGGGGGGCGCGCGTTCCCCTCTCCCCCTGGACCCGCCACTGAGGTGAACAGCAACTCCATTTCTTTTTATTGTAGCCTACCACTAAAGAAAATACCCTACGTTGCCTAAATTATTTCATAATACACATTTTATTAGTATACTTTTTTCCATGGACGGGTCCCAAATTGCCAACAATAATGTTTCTAGCCTGTCAAAATATCTTTTTAGCGCTTGGCGAAAAAAGTTAGAATTAGTCTAAAATTATTACCGCTTTTTACGAGAAGATAAAACAGCACTTATGTCGTGGTAACTACTTCCCTTGGCGCCACTCATCTTGATTCGAGTACTATTTTTTGTGTCTAAGGTAATTTATTATGGAACAAATCTCGTGTTTTCTTTTATTAGTTTATGTTTCTCATGCGTATTAATATGGATGTTTATTATATATTTAAATTATATAATTTGCCTAGTAATGCAGCCTCCTAATGAGATAACTTTGTAACCATCAAAAGAGAATATATGACCAAGCAGAAGCTGGGCTATCGGATTGTTGTATCTGCTTTTGAATAAACACTGCATAGATTATGCAACATTTTATGATTCATAAATAAACTCTCTTTTAAAGAAAAAATAAAAGAAAAGAAAAACTAGAGTTCAGTGTAATTAGTTCTCTCTGATCAGGGGCGAATCTCCATCATTTTTATTGGGGGGGGGGCAGGAGAGGTCCATATCCGGATAGTCAAAGGGCATGGGATGTATAATAATTTTTTTCTTCACATTATTGGGGGGGCAATTGCCCCCCCCTTGCCACCCCCAAACGACGCCTCTGTCTCTGATGTTTCCTCTTCTTTTTTAAAGTCATATTATTGCAAGTCTTTCATAAATAAAATGTCTATAGTCTACTATCTTCATATAAATATGTATGAATATCTTCATATATATATATATATATATATATATATATATATATATATATATATATATATATATATATAATATATATATATATATATATATATATATATTATATATATATATATATATATATATATATATATATTACATATATATATATATATATATATATATATATTATATATATATATATATATATATATATATATATATATATATATTATATATATATATATATATATATATACATATATACATATATATATATATATACTATATACATATATATACTATATACATATATATATATATATATATATATATATATATATATATATATATATATATATATATATATATATATATATATATATATATATATATATATATATATATATATACTATATACATATATATATACTATATACATATATATATATACTACATATATATATATATATATATATGTATATAGTATATATATATATATATATATATATATATATATATATATATATATATATATATATATATATACTATATACTACATATATATATACTATATACATATATATATATATATATATATATATATATATATATATATATATTTATATATATATATATATATATATATATATATATATATATATATATATATATATATATATATATATACGACATATATATATATATATATATATATATATATATATATATATATATATATATATATATATATATATATATATATATATATATATATATATATATATATATATATATATATATATATATATATACTATATACATATATATATATATATATATATATATATATATATATATATATATATATATATATATATATATATATATAATATATATATATATATATATATATATATATATATATATATATATATATATATATAGTATATATATATGTAGCGTATATAGTACCGGGAGCACGGAGGGCTCACCGCTGGGCCCCGGTATATATGGATTCTCATTGTCGCTTGTCTCCTAATCGCAGAAAACTAAACTTAAGACAATTTGCTGTCTTTTCATTGCGGTCTTTTCAAAGGTATTTGATTATTAAAGCAAGTCCGATTTTTAACAAAGATGTCTACTAAGCTTCAAACTTTTGGTTTTATTTTTAAGGTTTTTGAATTGTTTTAATCCCTTGTAAAAATATATACAAATATTTTTGCAATTACCAGCCACTGGGCTCCGGCACTTGGCACGTGGCAGGCTTCTATATATGGATTCTCATTGCCGCTTGTCTTCTAGCCACAGACAATTTGTTGTCTTTTCATACTGCAGTCTTGTTAAAGATATTTGATTATTAAAGGAAGTCCGATTCCTAACAACGATATCTACCCAAGCTTCAAACTTTTAGTTTTCTTTTTTAAGATTTTTGAATTCTTGTAATCCCTTGCTAAAATATACCTAAATATTTTTGCAACTACCAGTTATTTGCTCTTTACGCAACTTAATGTCTTTTCATACAGTGTCTTTTCAAAGGTATTTGATTATTACAGAAAGTCCAATATCTGACAATGATTTCTACTAAACTTCAAAATTTTTGTTTTATTTTTAAGGTTTTTGAATTGTTTTAATCCCTTGTAAAAATATATACAAATATTTTTGCAATTACCAGTGCAATTTAACGTTTTTTCATATTGAATTATTTTCAAAGATACTTGATTATTGAAGCTACTTTGATTTCTAGCAACGATATATACTAAGCTTCAAACTTTTGGTTTTCGTTTTAAAGTTTTTGAATTGTCGTAATCCCTTGTTAAAATCGAGATTCATTATTTGTAATAGTTGCAAATTTTTTTTTTTGGATGATATCGAATCATCATTTGTAATAATTGCAAATTTTCGTTTTTTGGGCCTTCCTACTTAAAATTTATAACTGGTTGCGTTCAGACCTGTAAGATAATCAGCGAGTTGGTTTTATCTAACAAAAAAACAAACTAGTTGTAAAATTTTCCGGTATTTTTCTAGTTTGAATTAAAATATCAAATTATTGCTCTGGCATCGTAAATATTTTTGCAGTTTATATAATAACTTTAGCGATTCTGAACTGAACTTAAACATTTTTTCAACTTTTTTTCATGTCTTTAAAAGACATTGCTTATACATATAAGAAAGGAAATTCGGTAATGGTGTTTTTCTTACAACGATTTGTACTAAGCTTCAAACTTTTGGTTTTCTTTTTTAAGATTTTGAAATTGCTGTAATCCCTTGTCAAAATATATACAAACACATTTGCAATTACCAGTTTTTTGCTCTTTAAGCATGTGACCTCATTGCAATACTGATGTATGTAAAAATGACGTCACTCACATAAATAGTTTTTATTTCCAAAATCAAGGCTCTCAACGAATTTTATCAGACTTCTGACCTATCTAAATCGTTTTTTAAGGCCAGAATATGTCAGGATGCCAATTTTTCCGAAAAAATATGGAGTCGTTTTCGAGAGCAACTTTTGTTCATGTCTTAAAAAGACATTGCTTATGCTTATAAGAAAAGAAATTCGGTTATGATGTTCTTCGAACAACGATTTCTACTAAGCTTCAAAATTTTGGTTTTCTTTTTAAAAGTTTTTGAATTGTTGTAGTACCTTGTTAAAATATATACCAAAATTTTTCCAATTACAGTTTTTTGCTCTTTACGCAATTTAATATCTTTTCATACTGAGGCTATTCAAAGATATTTGATTATTACCGCAAGTCCGGTTTCTAACAATAATTTCTACTAAGCTTCAAACTTTTTGTTTTCCCTTTTAAGGTTTTCGTATTATTGTAATCCCTTATCAAAAACAAATTACCAGTCTTTAAGTAATTTTCCCACATAAGTATGACAACGTCATTGCAATGCTGATGTATATAAAAATGACGACACTCACATAAATGCTTTTTTTCCAAATTAATGCTCTTAACGAAATTTCTTAAGCTTTTGACCTATCTAGATCGTTTTTTTTAGGCCAGAATATATCAGGATGTCAATTTTCCCGAAAAAATATGAACTCGTTTTAGAGAAAAAATTCAGACAAAAATACATATGCAATTATTGCTCGTTTATAAAGATAGTATATATATATATATCCTATATATAAACATAATATATATATATATATATATATATATATATATATATATATATATATATATATATATATATATATATATATATATATATATATATATATATATATATATATATATATATATATGAACGAGCAATAATTGTAGATTTTTTTTTCTGGAAAATGCTCCATATTTTTTCGGGAAAACTGACATTCTGGTATATTCTGGCCTAAAAAACGATCTAAAAGTAGAAACGGGGGTACCAGCCCCATTGCTCACCCCTGCTGCCATCTACAATTTAGTTTAATGCTGACGGGGCACCAAATATGGGCATAGAGTCCCTAGGGAGAACACGTGGTTAATCAATTGTGAATGTTATGATCCAGAAATAGGAAAACAGGATCACGTGTTTCTAACAGATGATGTCATGATTGATTGATTGTCACGAAAGGAGAATTAATTTGTTGTTTCTAAGGGGAATTATTGATTCACGAAAGGGGAATTAATTTATTGTTTCCAAGGAGAATTGTCTCCTGGACGAAGTTATTAATATCTCCGGAGTTCGACCAGAATTGCTTCCGGGGCAAAGTTTATAAATAACTGACAGGTGATGGCAAGGTTAATTGTAACTCCGGCGAATGTTTTGATCTTAGAGTTTAACGCGGGAAAAGGTTTCTTAGTAATTTCAAATGTGACAGCGCAGGGATGCCAAAAACAAAGGGAACACGATGAAATTACGTTTAGAGATTATTTGGGCAAAACCGTTTTAGACATTTTAGGGAATTATTTCGGCGAAACAGTTAGAGACATTTTAGAAGATGTTTTAGAAGAGGTTTTGAGTGTGGTCGTTATAATACACAAGTTCTATTTAAACAGTGCCGTGAGGTCCTCTACCCCAACCCCAAAGGGCCATCATACCCCACCCCAACCCCGAAGGAAGCCCCCGGTCCTCGAAGGTCCCCAGGGCCCCTAAAGGGCCCCCGGCGCCCCAAAGGCCCCTGAGCCCTCATTTTTTAATACTTTTTTAAGGCTTTACTATATCTTTTCAGAACAATTTCCTTTCTTAATGTCCCTCCTAAACCTATTTTACAAGTTGAAGTACTTATCTTTTTCACCCACAACTATACTTTACAGCTTTTTGGTTACCTCAACACCAAGAAATACTTTTCAAAGACCATTTCAGAGCAAGTTACTTTCTTAATGTCCCTCCTAAACCCATTTTCCAACTTGAAGTACTTATCTTTTTCATCCACAACTATACTTTACAGCTTTTTGGTTACCTCAACACCAAGAAATACTTTTCAAAGACCATTTCAGAGCAAGTTACTTTCTTAATGTCCCTCCTAAACCCATTTTCCAACATGAAGTACTTATCTTTTTCACCCACAACTATACTTTACAGCTTTTTGGATACCTCAACACCAAGAAATACTTTTCAAAGACCATTTCAGAGCAAGTTACTTTCTTAATGTCCCTTCTAAACCTATTTTACAAGTTGAAGTACTTATCTTTTTCACCCACAACTATACTTTACAGCTTTTTGGATACCTCAACACCAAGAAATACTTTTCAAAGACCATTTCAGAGCAAGTTGCTTTCTTAATGTCCCTCCTAAACCCATTTTCCTTTTGAGGTACTTATCTTTTTCACCCACAACTATACTTTACAGCTTTTTGGTTACCTCAACACCAAGAAATACTTTTCAAAGACCATTTCAGAGCAAGTTACTTTCTTAATGTCCCTTCTAAACCCATTTTCCAACTTGAAGTACTTATCTTTTTCATTCACAACTATACTTTACAGCTTTTTGGATACCTCAACACCAAGAAATACTTTTCAAAGACCATTTCAGTGCAAGTTACTTTCTTAATGTCCCTTCTAAACCTATTTTACAAGTTGAAGTACTTATCTTTTTCACCCACAACTATACTGTACAGCTTTTTGGTTACCTCAACACCAAGAAATACTTTTCAAAGACCATTTCAGAGCAAGTTACTTTCTTAATGTCCCTCCTAAACCCATTTTCCAACTTGAAGTACTTATCTTTTTCACCAACAACTATACTTTACAGCTTTTTGGTTACCTCAACACCAAGAAATACTTTTCAAAGACCATTTCAGAGCAAGTTACTTTCTTAATGTCCAATCCTAAACCCATTTTCCAACTTGAAGTACTTATCTTTGTCACCCACAACTATACTTTACAGCTTTTTGGATACCTCAACACCAAGAAATACTTTTCAATGACCATTCAGAGCAAGTTACTTTCTTAATGTCCCTCCTAAACCCATTTTCCAACATGAAGTACTTATCTTTTTCATTCACAACTATACTTTACAGCTTTTTGGATACCTCAACACCAAGAAATACTTTTCAAAGACCATTTCAGAGCAAGTTACTTTCTTAATGTCCCTTCTAAACCCATTTTCCAACTTGAAGTACTTATCTTTTTCACCCACAACTATACTTTACAGCTTTTTGGATACCTCAACACCAAGAAATACTTTTCAAAGACCATTTCAGAGCAAGTTACTTTCTTAATGTCCCTCCTAAACCCATTTTCCAACTTGAAGTACTTATCTTTTTCACCCACAACTATACTTTACAGCTTTTTGGATACCTCAACACCAAGAAATACTTTTCATAGACCATTTTAGAGCAAGTTACTTTCTTAATGTCCCTCCTAAACCCATTTTCCAACATGAAGTAATTATCTTTTTCATTCACAACTATACTTTACAGCTTTTTGGATACCTCAACACCAAGAAATACTTTTCAAAGACCATTTCAGAGCAAGTTACTTTCTTAATGTCCCTTCTAAACCCATTTTCCAACTTGAAGTACTTATCTTTTTCACCCACAACTATACTTTACAGCTTTTGGATACCTCAACACCAAGAAATACTTTTCAAAGACCATTTCAGAGCAAGTTACTTTCTTAATGTCCCTCCTAAACCCTTTTTTCAACTTGAAGTACTTATCTTTTTCACACACAACTATACTTTACAGCTTTTTGGATACCTCAACACCAAGAAATACTTTTCAAAGACCATTTCAGAGCAAGTTACTTTCTTGATGTCCCTCCTAAACCCATTTTCCAACTTGAAGTACTTATCTTTTTCACCACAACTATACTTTACAGCTTTTTAGATACCTCAACACCAAGAAATACTTTTCAAAGACCATTTCAGAGCAAGTTACTTTCTTAATGTCCCTCCTAAACCCATTTTCCAACTTGAAGTACTTATCTTTTTCACCCACAACTATACTTTACAGCTTTTTGGATACCTCAACACCAAGAAATACTTTTCAAAGACCATTTCAGAGCAAGTTCCTTTCTTAATGTCCCTCCTAAACCCATTTTCCAACTTGAAGTACTTATCTTTTTCACCCACAACTATACTTTACAGCTTTTTGGATACCTCAACACCAAGAAATACTTTTCAAAGACCATTTCAGAGCAAGTTACTTTCTTAATGTCCCTCCTAAACCCATTTTCCAACTTGAAGTACTTATCTTTTTCACCCACAACTATACTTTACAGCTTTTTGGATACCTTAACACCAAGAAATACTTTTCAAAGACCATTTCAGAGCAAGTTACTTTCTTAATGTCCCTCCTAAACCCATTTTCCAACTTGAAGTACTTATCTTTTTCACCCACAACTATACTTTACAGCTTTTTGATACCTCAACACCAAGAAATACTTTTCAAAGACCATTTCAGAGCAAGTTACTTTCTTAATGTCCCTCATAAACCAATTTTCCAACTTGAAGTACTTATCTTTTTCACCCACAACTATACTTTACAGCTTTTTGGTTACCTCAACACCAAGAAATACTTTTCAAAGACCATTTCAGAGCAAGTTACTTTCTTAATGTCTCTCCTAAACCCATTTTCGAACTTGAAGTACTTATCTTTTACATCCACAACTATACTTTACAGCTTTTTGGATACCTCAACATCAAGAAATACTTTTCAAAGACCATTTCAGAGCAAGTTACTTTCTTAATGTCCCTTCTAAACCCATTTTCCAACTTGAAGTACTTATCTTTTTCATCCACAACTATACTTTACAGCTTTTTGGTTACCTCAACACCAAGAAATACTTTTCAAAGACCATTTCAGAGCAAGTTACTTTCTTAATGTCCCTCCTAAACCCATTTTACAAGTTGAAGTACTTATCTTTTTCATCCACAACTATACTTTACAGCTTTTTGGTTACCTCAACACCAAGAAATACTTTTCAAAGACCATTTCAGAGCAAGTTACTTTCTTAATGTCCCTCCTAAACCCATTTTACAAGTTGAAGTACTTATCTTTTTCATCCCACAACTATACTTTACAGCTTTTTGGATACCTTAACACCAAGAAATACTTTTCAAAGATCATTTCAGATTAAGTTACTTTCTTAATGTCCCTCCTAAACCCATTTTACAACTTGAAGTACTTATCTTTTTCACCCACAACTATACTTTACAGCTTTTTGGTTACCTCAACACCAAGAAATACTTTTCCCGGAAGAAGAAAAGGCCCAAGACATAAAAAATTTAAAGTTCACTTCTAAATTTTTCCGTAGAAGATAGGAAAAGCTATACCATGATTGTGATTATTTTCTATGAAGATAAAAAGTTTCACTTTGATTCTAAATTTTCTTAAATTCAGTTCCAACCTTTCTCAAAGAGATGAAAAAATTTAAAGTTCTGTTCCAAATATTTCCCCGGAAGAAGAAAAGTTCAACTTCGATTCTGAATTTTCTCAATGAAAATGAAATAAGTTATTGATCAATTCTATTTTCTCAAAATATTATAAAATTTTCCACTTCAATTCAGATTTTTCTCAGAGATGAAAAAATTTTAAATTTTGTTCCAAATTTTTCTTAGAAGATAGAAAAGTTCAAGTTCTAATCTGAATTTTACCAAAGAACATAATTCAATTCTAATTTCTCCAGAGAAAATAAAAAGCTTCCATTTCAGTTTTAAGTTCACCAAGACATAAAAAATTTAAAGTTCAGTTCTAAATTTTTACATAGAAGATAGGAAAAGTTATACTATGATTATGATTATTTTCCATGAAGATAAAAAGTTTCACTTTAATTCTAAATTTTCTTAAATTCAGTTCCGACTTTTCACATAGAGATGAAAAAATTTAAAGTTCTGTTCCAAATTTTTCTTAGAAGATAGAAAAGTTCAAGTTCTCTTCTGAATTTTACCAAAGAACACAATTCAATTCTAATTTCACCAGAGAAAATAAAAAGCTTCCACTTCAGCTTTAAGTTCACCAAGACATAAACAATTTAAAGTTCAGTTCTAAATTTTTCCGTAGAAGATAGGAAAAGTTATACCATGTTGTGATTATTTTCTATGAAGATAAAAAGTTTCACTTTAATTCTAAATTTTCTTAAATTCAATTCCGGCTTTTCTCAAAGAGATGAAAAAATTTAAAGTTCTGTTCCAAATATTTTCCCGGAAGAAGAAAAGTTCAACTTCGATTCTGAATTTTCTTAATGAAAATGAAATAAGTTATTGATCATTTCTATTTTTCCAAATAATGTAAAAAGTTTTCACTTCAGTTCAGATTTTGCTCAAAGAGATGAAAAAATTTAAAATACAGTTCCAAATTTTTCGTAGAAGATAGAAAAGTTCAAGTTCTCTTCTGAATTTTACCAAAGAACACAGTTCAATTCTAATTTCACCAGAGAAAATAAAAAGCTTCCACTTCAGTTTTAAGTTCACCAAGACATAAAAAATTTAAAGTTCAGTTCTAAATTTTTCCGTAGAAGATAGGAAAAGTTATACCATGATTGTGATTATTTTCTATGAAGATAAAAAGTTTCACCTTAATTCTAAATTTTCTTAAATTCAGTTCCGACCTTTCTCAAAGAGATGAAAAAATTTAAAGTTCTGTTCCAAATATTTTCCCGGAAGAAGAAAAGTTCAACTTCGATTCTGAATTTTCTTAATGAAAATGAAATAAGTTATTGATCAATTCTATTTTCCCAAAATAATATAAAAATTTTCCACTTCAGTTCAGATTTTTCTCAAAGAGATGAAAAATTTAAAATACTTCCAAATTTTTCATAGAAGATAGAAAAGTTCAAGTTCTCTTCTGAATTTTACCAATGAACACAATTCAATTCTAATTTCTCCAGAGAAAATAAAAAGCTTCCACTTCAGTTTTAAGTTCACCAAGACATAAAAAATCTAAAGTTCTGTTCTAAATTTTTCCGTAGAAGATAGGAAAAGTTATACTATGATTGTGATTATTTTCCATGAAGATAAAAAGTTTCACTTTAATTCGAATTTTCTTAAATTCAGTTCCGACTTTTCACATAGAGATGAAAAAATTTAAAGTTCTGTTCCAAATTTTTCATAGAAGATTGGAAAAGTTATACTTTGATCTTGAATATTCAAGTTCTCTTCTGAATTTTACCAAAGAACACAATTCAATTCTAATTTCTCCAGAGAAAATAAAAAGCTTCCACTTCAGTTTTAAGTTCACCATGACATAAAAAATTTAAAGTTCAGTTCTAAATTTTTACATAGAAGATAGGAAAAGTTATACTATGATTTTGATTATTTCCTATGAAGATTAAAAGTTTCACTTCAATTTTTAATTTTTCTCAAAGAAGTGAAGAAAAGTTCAACTTCGATTCTGAATTTTCTCAATGAAAATGAAATAAGTTATTGATCATTTCTATTTTCCCAAAATAATATAAAAATTTTCCACTTCAGTTCAGATATTTCTCAAACAGATGAAAAAATTTAAAATACTGTTCCAAATTTTCCATAGAAGATAGAAAAGTTCAAGTTCTCTTCTGAATTTTACCAAAGAACATAATTCAATTCTAATTTTTCCAGAGAAAATAAAAAGCTTCCACATCAGATTTAAATTCACCAAGATATAGAAAATTTTAAGTTCAGTTCTAAATTTTTCCATAGAAGATAGGAAAAGTTATACTATGATTGTGATTATTTTCCATGAAGATAAAAAGTTTCATTTTAATTCTTAATTTTCTTAAATTCAATTCCGACCATTCTCAAAGAGATGAAAAAATTTAAAGTTCTGTTCCAAATATTTTCCCGGAAAAGAAAAGTTCAACTTCGATTCTGAATTTTCTCAATGAAAATGAAATAAGTTATTGATCAATTCTATTTTCCTAAAATAATATAAAATTTTCCACTTCAATTCAGATTTTTCTCAAAAAGATGACAAAATTTAAAATATTGTTCCAAATTTTTCATAGAAGATAGAAAAAGTTATACTTTGATTGTGATTATTCTTCATGAAGATCTGGAGCTCCACTTTAATTCTAAGTTTTCTCGAAGAAGTGCAAAATGTACAAGTTCTCTTCTGAATTTTCTTAGAGAGGAGAAAAAAATTTAGCTCAATTCTGAAATTTACCAATGAAAATGAAAAAGCTTCCATTTCAGTTCATAATTTCTTAGAGACATAAAAATTTAAAGTTCAATTCTAAATTTTTCCATAGAAGATAGGAATGGCTATACTATGATTGTGATTATTTACCATGAAGATAAAAAGTTTCACTCTATTTCTAATTTTTCTTAAATTCAGTTCATTCATCTAACCACCAAAAACAATAGGTTAGGTTAGGTATAAATAAATATTAATAAATAATTAGAAACATTTCTCCATGTTTAAGTTAGGCTAGGTTGTGTTAACTTATCATGAGCGCTCATGATAAGCTAACCTAACCTAACTTAAACATGGTAAAAAGATTAAATTAGGTTAAGTTAGGTTAGATTAAGTTAGGTCAGGTTAAGTTAGGTTAGGTTAGGTTAGCCTGCGTACGCGCGCGTACGTAGGCTTCGCGCGTACGTAAAATTAGGCTTCGCGCGTACGCGCGTACGTAAAATTCAGAATCGAAGTTGAACTTTTCTTTTCCGGGAAAATATTTGGAACAGAACTTTAAATTTTTCCATCTCTTTGAGAAAGGTCGGAATTGAATTTAAGAAAATTTAGAATTAAAATGAAACTTTTTATCTTCATGGAAAATAATCACAATCATAGTATAACTTTTCCTATCTTCTATGTAAAAATTTAGAACTGAACTTTAAATTTTTTATGTCATGGTGAACTTAAAACTGATGTGGAAGCTTTTTATTTTCTCTGGAGAAATTAGAATTGAATTGTTCTTTGGTAAAATTCAGAAGAGAACTTGAACTTTTCTATCTTCTATGGAAAATTTGGAACAGTATTTTAAATTTTTTCATCTGTTTGAGAAAAATCTGAACTGAAGTGGAAAATTTTTATATTATTTTGGGAAAATAGAAATGATCAATAACTTGTTTCATTTTCATTGAGAAAATCCAGAATCGAAGTTGAACTTTTCTTCACTTCTTTGAGAAAAATTAAAAATTGAAGTGAAACTTTTAATCTTCATAGGAAATAATCAAAATCATAGTATAACTTTTCCTATCTTCTATGTAAAAATTTAGAACTGAACTTTAAATTTTTTATGTCATGGTGAACTTAAAACTGAAGTGGAAGCTTTTTATTTTCTCTGGAGAAATTAGAATTGAATTGTGTTCTTTGGTAAAATTCAGAAGAGAACTTGAATATTCACGATCAAAGTATAACTTTTCCAATCTTCTATGAAAATTTGGAACAGAACTTTAAATTTTTTCATCTCTATGTGAAAAGTCGGAACTGAATTTAAGAAGATTTGAATTAAAGTGAAACTTTTTATCTTCATGGAAAATAATCACAATCATAGTATAACTTTTCCTATCTTCTACGGAAAAATTTAGAACAGAACTTTAAATTTTTTATGTCTTGGTGAACTTAAAACTGAAGTGGAAGCTTTTTATTTTCTCTGGAGAAATTAGAATTGAATTGTGTTCATTGGTAAAATTCAGAAGAGAACTTGAACTTTTCTATCTTCTATGAAAAATTTGGAAGTATTTTAAATTTTTCATCTCTTTATGAAAAATCTGAACTGAAGTGGAAAATTTTTATATTATTTTGGGAAAATAGAATTGATCAATCAATAACTTATTTTATTTTCATTAAGAAAATTCAGAATCGAAGTTGAACTTTTCTTCTTCCGGGAAAATATTTGGAACATAACTTTAAATTTTTTCATCTCTTTGAGAAAAGCCGGAATTGAATTTAAGAAAATTTAGAATTAAAGTGAAACTTTTTATCTTCATAGAAAATAATCACAATCATGGTATAACTTTTCCTATCTTCTACGGAAAAATTTAGAACTGAACTTTAAATTTTTATGTCTTGGTGAACTTAAAGCTGAAGTGGAAGCTTTTTATTTTCTCTGGTGAAATTAGAATTGAATTGTGTTCTTTGGTAAAATTCAGAAGAGAACTTGAACTTTTCTGTCTTCTAAGAAAAATTTGGAACAGAACTTTAAATTTTTTCATCTCTATGTGAAAAGTCGGAACTGAATTTAAGAAAATTTAGAATTAAAGTGAAACTTTTTATCTTCATGGAAAATAATCATAATCATAGTATAACTTTTCCTATCTTCTATGTAAAAATTTAGAACTGAACTTTAATTTTTTTTCTCTTGGTGAACTTAAAACTGATGTGGAAGCTTTTTATTTTCTCTGGAGAAATTAGAATTGAATTATGTTCTTTGGTAAAATTCAGATTAGAACTTGAACTTTTCTATCTTCTAAGAAAAATTTGGAACAAAATTTTAAATTTTTTCATCTCTGAGAAAAATCTGAATTGAAGTGGAAAATTTTGTAATATTTTGAGAAAATAGAATTGATCAATAACTTATTTCATTTTCATTGAGAAAATTCAGAATCAAAGTTGAACTTTTCTTCTTCCGGGGAAATATTTGGAACAGAACTTTAAATTTGTTCATCTCTTTGAGAAAGGTTGGAACTGAATTTAAGAAAATTTAGAATTAAAGTGAAACTTTTTATCTTCATAGAAAATAATCACAATCATGGTATAACTTTTCCTATCTTCTACGGAAAAATTTAGAAGTGAACTTGAAATTTTTTATGTCTTGGGCCTTTTCTTCTTCCGGGAAAAGTATTTCTTGGTGTTGAGGTAACCAAAAAGCTGTAAAGTATAGTTGTGGGTGAAAAAGATAAGTACTTCAAGTTGGAAAATGGGTTTAGGAGGGACATTAAGAAAGTAACTTGCTCTGAAATGGTCTTTGAAAAGTATTTCTTGGTGTTGAGGTATCCAAAAAGCTGTAAAGTATAGTTGTGGGATGAAAAAGATAAGTACTTCAACTTGTAAAATGGGCTTAGGAGGGACATTAAGAAAGTAACTTGCTCTGAAATGGTCTTTGAAAAGTATTTCTTGGTGTTGAGGTAACCAAAAAGCTGTAAAGTATAGTTGTGGATGAAAAAGATAAGTACTTTAACTTTTAAAATGGGTTTAGGAGGGACATTAAGAAAGTAACTTGCTCTGAAATGGTCTTTGAAAAGTATTTCTTGGTGTTGAGGTAACCAAAAAGCTGTAAAGTATAGTTGTGGATGAAAAAGATAAGTACTTCAAGTTGGAAAATGGGTTTAGAAGGGACATTAAGAAAGTAACTTGCTCTGAAATGGTCTTTGAAAAGTATTTCTTGGTGTTGAGGTATCCAAAAAGCTGTAAAGTATAGTTGTGGATGTAAAAGATAAGTACTTCAAGTTGGAAAATGGGTTTAGGAGGGACATTAAGAAAGTAACTTGCTCTGAAATGGTCCTGGAAAAGTATTTCTTGGTGTTGAGGTAACCAAAAAGCTGTAAAGTATAGTTGTGGGTGAAAAAGATAAGTACTTCAAGTTGGAAAATGGGTTTAGGAGGGACATTAAGAAAGTAACTTGCTCTGAAATGGTCTTTGAAAAGTATTTCTTGGTGTTGAGGTATTCAAAAGCTGTAAAGTATAGTTGTGGGTGAAAAAGATAAGTACTTCAAGTTGGAAAATGGGTTTAGGAGGGACATTAAGAAAGTAACTTGCTCTGAAATGGTCTTTGAAAAGTATTTCTTGATGTTGAGGTATCCAAAAAGCTGTAAAGTATAGTTGTGGGTGAAAAAGATAAGTACTTTAAGTTGGAAAATGGGTTTAGGAGGGGCATTAAGAAAGTAACTTGCTCTGAAATGTCTTTTGAAAAGTATTTCTTGGTGTTGAGGTATCCAAAAAGCTGTAAAGTATAGTTGTGAATGAAAAAGATAAGTACTTAAAGTTGTAAAATGGGTTTAGGAGGGACATTAAGAAAGGAACTTGCTCTGAAATGGTCTTTGAAAAGTATTTCTTGGTGTTGAGGTATCCAAAAAGCTGTAAAGTATAGTTGTGGGTGAAAAAGATAAGTACTTCAAGTTGGAAAATGGGTTTAGGAGGGACATTAAGAAAGTAACTTGCTCTGAAATGGTCTTTGAAAAGTATTTCTTTGTGTTGAGGTATCCAAAAAGCTGTAAAGTATAGTTGTGGTGCAAAAGATAAGTACTTCAAGTTGGAAAATAGGTTTAGAAGGGACATTAAGAAAGTAACTTGCTCTGAAATGGTCTTTGAAGAGTATTTCTTGGTGTTGAGGTAACCAAAAAGCTGTAAAGTGTAGTTGTGGGTGAAAAAGATAAGTACTTCAAGTTGGAAAATGGGTTTAAGAGGGACATTAAGAAAGTAACTTGCTGTGGAATGGTCTTTGAAAAGTATTTCTTGGTGTTGAGGTATTCAAAAAGCTGTAAAGTATAGTTGTGGGTGAAAAAGATAAGTACTTCAAGTTGAAAAATGGGTTTAGAAGGGACATTAAGAAAGTAACTTGCTCTGAAATGGTCTTTGAAAAGTATTTCTTGGTGTTGAGGTATCCAAAAAGCTGTAAAGTATAGTTGTGGGTGAAAAAGATAAGTACTTCAAGTTGGAAAATGGGTTTAGGAGGGACATTAAGAAAGTAACTTGCTCTGAAATGGTTTTTGAAAAGTATTTCTTGGTGTTGAGGTATCCAAAAAGCTGTAAAGTATAGTTGTGGGTGAAAAAGATAAGTACTTCAAGTTGGAAAATGGGCTTAGAAGGGACATTAAGAAAGTAACTTGCTCTGAAATGGTCTTTGAAAAGTATTTCTTGGTGTTGAGGTATCCAAAAAGCTGTAAAGTATAGTTGTGAATGAAAAAGATAAGTACTTCATGTTGGAAAGTGGGTTTAGGAGGGACATTAAGAAAGTAACTTGCTCTGAAATGGTCTTTGAAAAGTATTTCTTGGTGTTGAGGTATCCAAAAAGCTGTAAAGTTTAGTTGTGGGTGAAAAAGATAAGTACTTCAAGTTGGAAAATGGGTTTAGGAGGGACATTAAGAAAGTAACTTGCTCTGAAATGGTCTTTGAAAAGTATTTCTTGGTGTTGAGGTATCCAAAAAGCTGTAAAGTATAGTTGTGAATGAAAAAGATAAGTACTTCATGTTGGAAAATGGGTTTAGGAGGGACATTAAGAAAGTAACTTGCTCTGAAATGGTCTTTGAAAAGTATTTCTTTGGTGTTGAGGTATCCAAAAAGCTGTAAAGTATAGTTGTGGGTGAAAAAGATAAGTACTTCAAGTTGGAAAATGGGTTTAGGATTGGACATTAAGAAAGTAACTTGCTCTGAAATGGTCTTTGAAAAGTATTTCTTGATGTTGAGGTAACCAAAAAGCTGTAAAGTATAGTTGTGGGTGAAAAAGATAAGTACTTCAAGTTGGAAAATGGGTTTAGGAGGGACATTAAGAAAGTAACTTGCTCTGAAATGGTCTCTGAAAAGTATTTCTTGGTGTTGAGGTAACCAAAAAGCTGTAAAGTATAGTTGTGGGTGAAAAAGATAAGTACTTCAACTTGTAAAATAGGTTTAGAAGGGACATTAAGAAAGTAACTTGCTCTGAAATGGTCTTTGAAAAGTATTTCTTGGTGTTGAGGTATCCAAAAAGCTGTAAAGTACAGTTGTGAATGAAAAAGATAAGTACTTCATGTTGGAAAATGGGTCTAGGAGGGACATTAAGAAAGTAACTTGCTCTGAAATGGTCTTTGAAAAGTATTTCTTGGTGTTGAGGTATCCAAAAAGCTGTAAAGTATAGTTGTGGGTGAAAAAGATAAGTACTTCAAGTTGGAAAATGGGTTTAGGAGGGACATTAAGAAAGTAACTTGCTCTGAAATGGTCTTTGAAAAGTATTTTTTGGTGTTGAGGTAACCAAAAAGCTGTAAAGTATAGTTTTGGGTGAAAAAGATAAGTACTTCAAGTTGGAAAATGGGTTTAGGAGGGACATTAAGAAAGTAACTTGCTCTGAAATGGTCTTTGAAAAGTATTTCTTGGTGTTGAGGTATCCAAAAAGCTGTAAAGTATAGTTATGGGTGAAAAAGATGAGTACTTCAACTTGTAAAATAGGTTTAGAAGGGACATTAAGAAAGTAACTTGCTCTGAAATGGTCTTTGAAAAGTATTTCTTGGTGTTGAGGTATCCAAAAAGCTGTAAAGTATAGTTTTGGGTGAAAAAGATAAGTACTTCAAGTTGGAAAATGGGTTTAGGAGGGACATTAAGAAAGTAACTTGCTCTGAAATGGTCTTTGAAAAGTATTTCTTGGTGTTGAGGTAACCAAAAAGCTGTAAAGTATAATTGTGGATGAAAAAGATAAGTACTTCAAGTTGGAAAATGGGTTTAGGAGGGACATTAAGAAAGTAACTTGCTCTGAAATGGTCTTTGAAAAGTATTTCTTGGTGTTGAGGTAACCAGAAAGCTCTAAAGTATAGTTGTGGGTGAAAAAGATAAGTACTTCAACTTGTAAAATAGATTTAGGAGGGACATTAAGAAAGGAAATTGTTCTGAAAAGATATAGTAAAGCCTTAAAAAAGTATTAAAAAATGAGGGCTCAGGGGCCTTTGGGGCGCCGGGGGCCCTTTTGGGCCCGGGGGACCTTTGACGACCGGGGGCTTCCTTCGGGGTTGGCATGGGGTATGATGGCCCTTTGGGGTTGGGGTAGAGGACCTCACGGCACTGTTTAAATAGAACTTGTGTATTATAACGACCACACTCAAAACCTCTTCTAAAATCATATTTTAAAATGTCTAACTGTTCTCCGAAATAATTCCCTAAAATGTCTAAAACGGTTTTGCCCAAATAATCTCTAAACGTAATTTCATCGTGTTCCCTTTGTTTTTGGCATCCCTGCGCTGTCACATTTGAAATTACTAAGAAACCTTTTCCCGCGTTAAACTCTAAGATCAAAACATTCGCCGGAGTTACAATTAACCTTGCCATCACCTGCCAGTTATTTATAAACTTTGCCCCGGAAACAATTCTGGTCGAACTCCAAAGATATTAATAAACTTCGTCCAGGAGACAATTTACCTTGGAAACAATAAATTAATTCCCCTTTCGTGAATCAATAATTCCCCTTAGAAACAGCAAATTAATTCCCCTTTCGTGACAATCAATCAATCATGACATCATCTGTTAGAAACACGTGATCCTGTTTTCCTATTTCTGGATCATAACATTCACAATTGATTAACCACGTGTTCTCCCTAGGGACTCTATGCCCATATTTGGTGCCCCGTCAGCATTAAACTAAATTGTAGATGGCAGCAGGGGTGAGCAATGGGGCTGGTACCCCCCTTTCTACTTCTAAATAGGCCAGAAGCTTGAGAAAATTCGTTAAGAGTAATAATTTGGAAAAAAAAGATTTATGTGCGTGACACCAATTTTATATACATGAGTATTGCAATGACGTTGTCACACGTATGTGGAAAAATTGAAGATTTTCATGTATAGAGAAGTTTATATTAAATTGCTTAAAGAGCAAAACACTGGTAATTACAAAAATATTTGCATATATTTTTAAAAAGGAATTACAATAATTCAAAAACTTTAAAAGGAAAACAAAAAGTTTGAAGCTGAGTAGAAATTGTTGTTAGAAACTGGGCTTGCGCTAATAATCAAATACCTTTGAATAGCCTCAGTATGAAAAGACATTAAATTGCGTAAAGAGCAAAAACTAGTAATTTCCAAAATATTTGTATACATTTTAACAAGGGATTACAACAATTCAAAAACCTTTCAAAAGGAAACCAAAAGTTTGAAGCTTAGTAGAAATCGTTTTGAGAAAAAACATCATTACCGAATTACTTTTCTTATAAGCATAAGCAATGCCTTTTTAAGACATGAAAAAAAGTTGAAAATTTTTTTAAGTTCAGTTCAGAAACACTGAAGTTATTATCAAAATATTTACAGTGCCCGAGTAACAATTTTATTATTTTAATTCAAACTAAAAAAAATAACTGAAAGTTTTAAAATTAGTTTGTTTTGTTGTTCGGTAAAGTCCACTCGTTACGTCATCAAAGCTTACAGGTTTGAACGCCACCAGTTATACAATGTCAGTAGGAAGGCCGAAAAAACAAAAATTTTCAATAATTACAAATGATGATTCGATATTCCGATAAGGGATTACAACAATTCAAAAACCTTAAAAAATAAAACTAAATATTTAAAGCTTAGTATAAATCGTTGTTAGAATTTGGACTTGCTTTAATAATCAAATATCTTTGAAAAGATACAGTATAAAAAGACATTAAATAGCGTAAAGAGAAAAAACCGGTAGTTGTAAAAATATTTGCAACTGATTGAAACCTGCCGCGTGCCAAGTGCCGGGGCCCGGCGGCCGGTGACTGAAAGAATATTTGTATATATTTTATCAAGGGAATACAGCAATTCAAAAACCTTAAAAAAGAAAACCAAAAGTTTGATGAAAAGACAGCAAATTGTCTCAAATTGCCTGTGGTTAGAAAAGCAGCGACAATGAGAATCCATATTTGGAAGCCTACCGCGTGCCGAGGTCCTGTGGCGAAGCCGCTGGGTTCCCAGTGGAGCCTGACATTGGACGGAGAATTATTGCTCTTTTTCTATTATTACGAAATTACGATCGTTGTTCTCTGTCGTAAGAAAAGTGTTATTGTTTTCATCTGCCATTGGAGAAAGTGTAATCATCTTTTCCTGTCATTAGACAATGCATCATTGTCTCTATGTGTCAGTAAAACCGTTTCCGTGTTTTACTTCAAGACCTTCTTCTTAGACATACTTCAGTTTGTAATTTTTATAAACACATCCCAACCGTTGATTTTTGCGGTATCAAGATCAATAATGGTTTAATTCAAAACAGAACAAAAGAAAATAATTGGTAAAATTCCTTTGGCATTGGTCTCCCTTTTGGCCATAATAATAACAGACACTAACAGACTTTACATGTTTTCCAACCTCCACTTCCAAGCACCATTTAACAAGATAACTTCAGCACAAGCATATCCTCCGTTCACGTTGCTCAAAGTATGAACCTGAAAAAAATTAGTTAGTAAAGGTAATACAGATATTGATATTGACCATAGTGTAAAGTACCATAGTTTGACCATAGTTTGGAACATAAATTTGAGAAGGCTTTTTCTGGTGTCTCGTTTCTTAGAGATTTGGCCATGTATATGTCAACGAGAACAGTCCAGGGGGGGCTTTTGGGACTAAGGCTAGTCGTGGGAAAGGGTCCGTTCCCAGGCATGGTTGAACAACCAATAGCTGGAACTTCCGTTCCAGGAAAGTTATATTCTTGGCTCATTTCTAAAGGCAGTCCATCTTTCGCCTTCGTCGTAGCTAGTTGTTCTTGTGCTACCTTATTTTCTCTATGTGTATTCTCACGTTATTTAATAAACACCATGTACCAACGTTTATCGTCTATCTTTGGAATTTACGTAAACCATTACATCTGCCAATATAAAAGGGCATATAGAAAGAACTAAGCAGAGGTTTACAGAGTGGTGACAGCAGAGGTTTACAGAGTGGTAAAGAGAGGTTTACAGAGTGGTGGCAAGCGGTTAAAACTAGTGGAGCATATATCACTAGTGGAACACCTCCAAGTGACATTTGAGTGACCGTTATAAGTATTTACGACATCTTATGCTAAATACTGGCAACATATTGAAGAGTATTTCGCCCGCTACCAGACTGTGATATTGAGCTGCAAATACTACAAAAGACTGATTAATAAGACATCGAAACGTTACGAGCTATTGAACTTTCTTCTATTCAAAGCGCCTTCTTGAGAAACACTTTCTTTTAAATGAACATTTTGAAATAGGCTGTTACACAATGCCTAATATGGATTTCCTCGCGATAGCTTCTACATACTAATTCAAATTTCTACAACTGAGAGTCTCCGGTTGATTTCTACCTTCACTTAGCCATTCTACGGTTGGTGGTTTTTTTTACCTGATTTTATACAGTCGACGTGTGATCTACATTTGACAGTTTCCAACAACAATTTTACATTTTGAATTCGATAATCGAAAATTAATTCTCAATTGTGACTACATTTGACGCTAGTGATTTAATTGAAACCAACTACAATTGGATTTGGAAAGGACTATCTTCCGTAAGTGATTTAGCACGAATAAACAACCCAGTAAATTTTATTAGACCCTTGTTGTTAGAAGTGAAGTTATTGCCCAAAATTTAGCGTCCGTAATTAAAGAACGGTGTTTAAGACCAATATTTAAATTTTTAGTAGAGTAATTGCTTTTTCAAATTTTGATATCAATATGTCAGTTATTATTTCTATATTTGACCCGGCGGAATCTGGATATAACAAAAAGGTTGCTTTTGATTTTGTAAAACAGTGGAGGATAAATGGCATATTTCCATTTCTTTTATTTGACTCCCCTCGACTATAAATTTGTCAATTTTAAAACGTGGATTACTTGTAGCATATGCCCCAGGCAAAATAGTAGGCAAAATGTTTGCAGAGTTTGTAGGCGTGGCTCAATTTAAGGATGAAAGGGCATATCTATTCTATAGAAGGATGCAAAAATTAGGAAGGTCATGTAGGGTGTCCTTAGAAGCCAGGGATGATGGTGTAGTCCTTGGAAGATTTGCTCTTAATTTATTCAAGGAGAGGATCAGACCGTCCTACAAACGGTATTTGTTAGAGAATAGTGCAGAATTTTTTTTTTTTGTTTAGGTGATGCGTATAAGGTTGCAATACAATATGAACAGATAGAACTGATAGTGGGGAAAGAATACACGTCTTCTTTTTCCGATGAATTTCTTTCTGCGCTGACGAGGGTGAAATTTGGACTCAATGATAATGAGAAGGCACTGCGAGATGGTACTGATTCCTCGCAGGGCGGTTTGGCTACCCAGGAAAAGGGAGCTGGTTTTGAGGTCCCGTGGGATGGTACTGATGCCTCACGGGATGGTTTTTTTTTTGTTGCACTGCGAGATGGTACTGATTCCTCGCAGGGCGGTTTGGCTACCCAGGAAAAGGGAGCTGGTTTTAAGGTCCCGTGGGATGGTACTGATGCCTCACGGGATAGTTTTTTTTTGTTGCACTGCGAGATGGTACTGATGCCTCGCAGGGCGGTTTGGCTACCCATGGAAAGGGAGCTGGTTTTGAGGTCCCGTGGGATGGTACTAATGCCTCACGGGATGGTTTTTTTTTTGTTGCACTGCGAGATGGTACTGATGCCTCGCAGGGCGGTTTGGATACCCAGGAAAAGGGAGCTGGTTTTGAGGTCCCGTGGGATGAGAAAAAAAAAGGTGGAAAGGGGGCTGGTTTTGAGGTCCAGTGGGATGAGGTTGATGCCTCACGGGATGGTTTTAATGCGTAGCGCTAATAGTTATGTAGAGATATCAACAGTAGTACTGCCATTTGTCGAACCACAAGTTAGTAGAGCAAAACCAAATAGGTCAAAACCGAGGCGTTCCGCAGCAATAAAACCCCGAGGATTTTATTGGTAATAATATCTTGACGTCATTGCAGCATGGTAGGCCAATCAAACTGCAATGGTTGACATATCTATTCCAGTATTCATAAGTTTATGCAATTTCATTTATTTGTCGCCAATATTTTCAGGATTAATTAGCCTTTCTCGGTCATTCCTTTTGCCCTAATCCGAAGTTTATACATAATCCCAACTTTCCTTGTCCTCATCAAAATTCAGGGGTATGGGGAACAAGTCTATTTTAAAGTATACAGAGAAAAGTGAAGTGTTAAAATATCCAGTTTCCGACTACGGTTGTTAGGGTGGTTCATTTATACTATGTAAGTTTTTACTTATGCAAGTAGTGTGTAGTGTTTGTATTATGTAATTGTTTACTAGTTCATGCTGTAGAATGTTAGTAGGCGAGAAGTGAATAATTTGGGAAGGGAATGTTTTGAATTCAATTAAAGTTTGAGGGTTTAATGAGAAGGGGATAAGCCAAATTTGGGAAATTTAACCTAAAACAGGGGGAGAATCTGTAAAGTATTTGGAACATAAATTCGAGAAGGCTTTTTCTGGTGTCTCGTTTCTTAGAGATTTGGCCATGTATATGTCAACGAGAACAGTCTAGGGGGGGCTTTTGGGACTAAGGCTAGTCGTGGGAAAGGGTCCGTTCCCAGGCATGGTTGAACAACCAATAGCTGGAACTTCCGTTCCAGGAAAGTTATATTCTTGGCTCATTTCTAAAGGTAGTCCATCTTTCGCCTTCGTCGTAGCTAGTTGTTCTTGTGCTACCTTATTTTCTCTATGTGTATTCTCACGTTATTTAATAAAGACCATGTACCAACGTTTATCGTCTATCTTTGGAATTTACGTAAACCATTACATCTGCCAATTATAAAAGGGCATATAGAAAGAACTAAGCAGAGGTTTACAATAGAATACTTAATTTTTGTACCTTTTAATTGCAAAAAATTTCTGAAATTTTCCAGGATGTTCAGCAGTCGACAAGACGGTGTTCAATAGCAACTTGGTGAAAATTTTTACCACGGAATATAATAGAGCACCACGAAATAAAACAGCAATTAAAGGTAATTCTTTTTTTATGCAAGATCTTTTAAGCACCGTTTGGGGGATTTTTTTCGTTTCCCAAGAAAGGTTTTTAAGCACCAAGCACAGCATATACACTGTAAAAAAAAAGGGCTTTTTTACTACTTTGAGGGTTATTTTCGTAACCTCTTTTTTCCTATTATAGTCAATTGCTATTATTTGTCCTTGGAATTTAAAATATTGGAATTTAGTCGTCATATTTTTTTAATCAAACCAGTCCTTAATTAAATTTTAATTGCAAAAGGTTTTTAACCCCATCAATTTCCTTTAAAATGAGCCATTGAACAACTCTCTACGATGTTCTAATGCCAAGCTTCCTGGTGGAAAAGAAAAAAGAAAAAAGAGATGCCGTTTAGGCAGAATGCTGTAGTAGCTAGTCCTTTTTTTTGATTTTCAAGCCAATATATTTTCCTTGCTGTTCAAGCCAAGGGACAGAAAGTTTCTTGTATAAGGGTTTCATACAAGGTGGTTCCAACGGTGTACTTTTTGTTTTGACCTGACTCGATTTTTAGGAGTTATGGGTTATTATATTTCTTAACATTGTACGTGATCGTCTCTTACTAGGTTGCTAGCTACCGCTGCCACCTGGATTGTGAGGATTTTCTGACTGCTCCTGTTATATCCGACAAAATAATCTTTATAGCAAACAATTTTGTCCAGTTGGAGTCGTTGAGTAAGGGCTTTTGTAGGTGAGCTTGGTGTTTAATATTTGATTCTACCTGCCTTTTGTGCATCTAAAAATGCCTCTCTTGAGCATAAACCTGTATTTCGTTCAATATCTGTGTCCCAGGTCTAGCACCTATTTTCCTGTTGATGCAAAAACTAGTACGCAGGCCTTTTCTCTGATGGTCATCAATAATCTGTGTTTAACGATACATAAAACATATCATAACGTTCAGACACAAGAACAGTTCAAAATGGTAAAAGGCTTTAAGGCTTGTTTGTGTTTCCATTGTAGGAAATGGGAAATTAGTCCTTTTTTGGTAACAATTACTGTTTCAAAACAAGTAGACACTAATATTATTCGGAGTATTTATGATACATTACACATAGAGGATGGCCTAAACAACTTTAAGTTTGGCTAACGATAGTTGTTTATGTGGAGAAGAAGAAGGAGAAAAAAAAAAATAATGAGACGGAGCAACCACTTTAGTAGAATACACAGGTTTTAACAATTGTAGTTGTAAAAATGTACAAAACAAGCTTTGAGTAATTTAGAAAAATAAAAAATCTATTTAAAGAAAATGTATACGTGCCTCTTCTAGAATTATTGAAATCTAGGTATGAATTTTTTTAAATATGGGGCTGAATTTTAGTGATGGGTACATGATTTTGCTCTGGGACGATTGTGAGCTATAAAATAGCCAATAATAAATAATTCTATCAATCTTGGATCATGGTTGGCTCATTCAACGGAGTATCATGGCGACGGCACACGCCACTTTCTAGCAAAAAACAAACTCTAGCCAATAATAACCTAAAATTTAAATACGGGTTAAAAGAAAAAAATTATTGTCGAGTGAAGAAGAATTGCAATTTGAAGCTGATTCAAGAATGGTAACTATTACCTCAATTAATCTTTATGATAACAGTCTATTGCGAAAACAAATTTATATAATATTAGTAGACAGCCTGGAATCCCATAAAAATGGTGTCAGATCGTAATGCAAACTGCACCATTGGAATATCCATAGCCAAAACCCTCACATAGGAGAATTCCAGTCCCCCATCTTTATTGAGAAGTAAAATTACTTTTTTGCATGGAAAGCAGTGACGTGTCTCCTTTTTTTATTCTCGTATCGTAATCCTCTTTCTTCTTCTTTTTTCTGTCATCACTAGTGGGGCAGTAAAACGTCAGAGAGAGGTGTTTAAGGGGTCATTTGAATGAAAATTGCTATATCTAGTCAAGAGCGGATCCAGGATTTTTGTTCGGGAGGGGGGGGGGTTACTAATTTTCGACTCGGTTTTCGACTAATTTTACTAATTTTTACTAAAATTAGTCGAAAATTAGTAAAATCTTCGGGGGGGGGGAAATAAAAAATTTCGGGGGGGGGGGGTGGTCAAACTGGGTAACCCCCCTTGATACGGCCTTGTATCTAGTGCTTTTTTGCAATTAAAAAAAAAAGACGATTTTGACATAAATGCAATTTTAGACAAAAATGCATCTTCATGTACAAGATAATTTAACACACGTATCTACTGACAAAATGATATAATATACATATCTCTTGAAAAGTTCCTTCTCTGGAGTATAATGTCACAGTCAAGTAACTCCACTGCGTCTCTCCTGTGGTTTGTTCTTTACTATTCCGACTAAGAAACCGGCAAAGGCTTTATCCTATGTGAGGTATATTTTACTGAAAATATTAGTAATAAAAGACGGCGGAGGATCGGAGAGGGAAGAGGGATAGAACTGAAATAATCTCGAATGAGTGCTATGTAGTAATTGGTTTAAACACTGTCTTCTTATCAAATAAAATAATCCTAGTTTTTCCTTTAGTGGTAACCTAGTAAAGAACAAACTATAGCCTATAGTAACCAAAAATTTCAAAACGTTTTAAAAAAGAATTTTCAAGTAAGGACGAATCGCCATTTGAAGCTGATTTAAGAATGGTAACTATTACTTAGATTAATATTAATGATAAAAGTTTGTTGTGTAAACAAATTTGTTGGAATTTCAAAAAATAGCCAAAACACCTAAAATGGGGCCAGATCGAAATGTAGATTGTAGCACTGGAATCACCCTAGCCAAAAGCCCAATTTAGAAGAACCTCAGTCCCCAATATCGAGCAACAAGTTAAATCGCTTTTTCCCATGAGACGTAGGGATATATTTCCATTTTGTTGTTCATCTTCTTTTTTTTCTGTCGCCACAAGTCTTGCACTAAAACATCATACAGAGATGTTTAAGGGCTTATTTGAAAAGAAATTACTATATCTGGTACCTTTTGTAGTTAACAGAGATAATGTTTGAATAAAGTGCAATCTTTGACAAAAACTGCATCTTCATATACAAGATGATATAACGCATGTATCTTTTAACAAAGGTATGGTGTCATAACTGACTAATTATATTGATCAATTTTAGTGATAACACTGAAATAAGCTGCATTTTTTGACAAAAAGTGCGTTTTTGGGAGCAAATCCATCATTGACGAAGTGGTTAATTCTGTACTAAGTTCTAGTCAAGAAAGAGCCCTTGTGTGTGATAACTCCTTTGAAGACTCCCTTTAAACTTCAGTTTCAATGAAGCTCCCCAAACGAGGGCTCACAGTAAAGAATGATGTGGCCTCTGTACATTTTTTTTTACCAATTCTTGTTGAAGGAGCGGTCTTAGAAGAGGTTGCATTCAATTATGAAACAAAAAGCCTATTGGCCCTTTTAAGGGGCATAAGTGATAAGTAAAGTAAGATGTATATTTTTCGCAAAAGCTATGTGGTGGTTCTGGTCTCTCTCGTGCCCGGGGCAAAATCTTGATCAATCCCCCCCCTGTCTCCCAAAATTCTCAGGCCAAACTAAAAAAAAATCATTTATTAACAAAAGTTTTTCATTTATTTAAATCTGACTTTTCTTACTTTAGCCTCTGCAAAATTATTTATATTCTCGTCCCAATTGATTGCTTCTATTTTTGGCGCTCTCTGCTCATTAACGCTAAATCATTTAGTCACTCCTGGCCCATAGTCAATCTAAACTTTTTTACTAATTGGCGTAAGTGCTGACCCCCCCCCCCCACCCCAGCACCAAAGAAGTGACGACAGCCGTAAAATGAGCGTGCATTTGGAGTCGATGGGATCACGAAAGAGATTCTGAAGACATACCTTCGAGCCTGCAAAAGTGTGAACTACTGTCCTAGTGGTCGCCTGGAATAACGAAACAGTCCCAAAAGATTGGTCCAGGGGCATACTCGTTAAACTCTTCAAGAAGAGCGATGCGCTAATCTGTGACATCTGGAGAGGTGTCAACTTTCGACCTGGTAGGCTATATCTCTGATCTTATTTTTATTCTTTAACTAAGGGTTGAAGAGTTCAGGGAAGGGGATGCACAAGAAATATACATGCTTCATTGGTTTTGAAAAGGCGTTCGATTCTGTTGGTCGGAAGATTTTAGGAAAGATTTTGAATTATTACGGATTACCTGATAAACTAGTCAAAATGAAAATCACACCCTATAAAGATAGTGAATATTGTGTGCCCAAAGAAAATGGGGATACGCCTTTCTTCAAGATAATGTCTGGTGTCAAACAGGGATATATCCTATCCCTATTCGATTCTGTTGGTCGGAAGATTTTAGGAAAGATTTTGAATTATTACGGATTACCTGATAAACTAGTCAAAATGAAAATCACACCCTATAAAGATAGTGAATATTGTGTGCCCACAGAAAATGGGGATACGCCTTTCTTCAAGATAATGTCTGGGGTCAAACACGGATATATCCTATCCCTATTTTTGTTTGTTATTGTTATGGACTACATTTTAAGGCAGCCTTCAGACTCTAGTGAAGTTTTGCAGCCGATATATCTCTGACCTGGACTTCGCAGTCGGAAAGACATGACCATGACTCAATTATTTGGTTTGTATCTTAAAAACATCTTCAGAGACACGCTAGCCTAGCAGGGTAAGCTAAAATGTTTTCCGAGCTGGATCTTATTTCAGGTAAAGGTTGCATTAACAGTGTTTCATAAATAATACTTACATTTTTTTTGCGCTGTTTTCTTTTAATAGTATTTGGTAACGTTTAGGAGCAATGAATTTTTAGACTTTTAAGGAAAACTTTGCTTACAAACTTTGACACTTTTTAAGAAAGCTATTTTTTTATATATTTAACATTATTAACGTTTGCTTGAAGCTTTATATAGACAGTTCCTTTATTTAGAGAGAACTTCAAGTGAGGCGGAAGTGATTGACTGGAAGTTCCACCAAATTGACCGAAACGGCGATAAATTCTTGATCAAAGCTGAATATAAAACTTTACGGCGCCATGTCAAGAAACTGGTGAGACCACGGCGATGCGCCAAAAATTTCCCACGTGCTTGTGACGAAGATGGTGATAAAAAAATCTCAGTCGCAGAATGGTCCATTTGCCTAGGAGTGGAATTAAACTGTAAGTCATTTCTTGTTCCTATGGAACGGGCAGTTTGAAATAATCCAGTTTAAAAACAACTAAACACAACAATGTCTCTAAATTTCTGTTCCTCAATATTGATTTCATTATTTATGGCTCATGATGGATTAAAATATGCATTTCACTCCACTAAATGGGACCAACTACGACTAATAGGCATGTCTACCATATTTTGGGAGGATTTATGATTGCTAACGTTAAAAAAAGGAAAAAACTGTTTCTTTTTCCATTAATCTTTTAACTGCATCAATAAAAACGGTTCTTTAAATGGTTCTCCGTCCAGCATCTCAGCTTGGCAGGACGCAGTCTCTTTATCACCGCGAAATATGAGAGAAAGAAAGAGAAATACAGAGGGAGAGACAGACAGATGGAGAGTGAGAGAGAGAATGATAGATCTACTGAGCGATTGACTGGCTTCCTATGAGTTGCAATCATTTTCAATGTTTTGATTTTGTTTTCATTTGCACATCAAGTGACTTCAAAATTAGTTCCAATTTTTTTTAACCTTTAACTGTCAAAACTTGCAGCGCGTTGGTATTTAGTTGATTAAATGTCAGAAGAGAGTTTAAGTATTTTGGAGGCAAGCCTGTTTTTTCTGGAATTTAATTTAAGAATGGATTTTGTTGATGAATTTGATCAAATTCAGAAGTATATTTGAACAGCTGAAAGGTTCCAGAAACATCTTAGGTTTTAGGTTATTTCCTTGACGTTATTGCTTTTAAGTCGTCTTAGCCTTAAATGACTATGCTAATGAAAAATAACGTAAAATCTGTTGTTTCAAGTCTTAGACTCTGTATTTTATACTTCAGTTTTGAAATGAATACTAGTAATGTATGTAAATGATATTTAAACAAATAAAAAAAAATGCAGGCCTATGTAGCTTCTTAATGAAAGGAATAGTTTCCTGTCCCATTTGAATTTTCAAATTTTATTCAGTGTCAGAATTTAGTTAGAATTCAGACAGTTTTGGGAATTCTATTTTTAACACGCTATTTTAAGTTCAGGTTACTAACGTCTAATTGAAGCAATCACTTATAGACTCATTTGTTTTATAAACAACTATTGCAGCCGTGGCCGAAGCCGCGACTAAATGGCGCTGTTTAGTACATTGCATAAAACTGGTCACTGGCGGTTTAAATAACTGACAAAAAAAGGCACGAATGAATTGCCGTGACGGGTTATTTGACACTTTGGCGGCATTAGTTTGTTTTTATGGCGGGTGTTGGTGGTGATAGGCGCAGGTGGGGAAGCAACGAACGGTGTTTCTGGGACGAAAGAAGAGACTGCCCAAAAATGCACATCAACCGCAATTTCTATCACGCAATGTTGGCAGTCGTAAGGTACTAAGGGCAGCCTCATAAGAGTTGTATTTCAGGCCTAGAATTACTTTCACTGCCCGTTTTTGAATGGCCTCTAGATCTTCACTTAAGTGGTCAATATTATGAGCCTGAGGGCCCCACACAGGATACGCATATTCTAGGATAGGGCACACATATGTGACGTAAACCGTCTTCAGCTGACTTTTTGAGAAACCCAGTCCACGCAAGGTAATTAGCGACCGTAGTGCGCACCTACCTTTTTTCACCAGATCGACGATGTGCGCGCTAAATGAACAGTCGACACTGAAAGTAACCCCGAGAATCACTGAGCTTGAGGCGGTAGGGTACCACGGATCTGGGAATGAGAGGTCACGCTTAAGCGGATTAAACCTCATGACTTGTTTTATTCACATTAAGCTGGATGTCATTAATGCTACACTGCTCAAGAAAGGATTTACTGATCTCACTGCTAAACTGGGGATACACGTCTGACTTTTCAGCAAGATATTTCAGAATTAGGGAGATATCGTCCACGTATTTGAATCTGTCTTCAAACTCAAGGATAACGTAGTTAATTACCGCTAAAAGAAAAATTCTGCCAGCTTAGTGCCCTGTGGCGTGCCATACGTCAGTTCAGCCCACTAAGAGTTTAAGTCACTTGGGAAGAGGGCATAGACACACTGGTAGCGGTTACGTAGAAAGTCAACGACTAAGAGCAAAATATGCTTCCTAGCGCCCATCTTTTTGAGGTTATTTGCTGCTGTATAATGGCGGATCAAGTCAAATGCCTTACGATAATCGACTAAAAGCAGGTAAACGAGTCTACTGCCTTTGTCCAACCACTCGGCAATCAGGTGGTAGAGACGTACTAGATAATGCGTCGTACTACTCCCTGTCAAGCAGCCGTACTGAAACGGATTAGGGGCTGGCTGAACTTGGGTATCTTGGAGACCTCTGTAATATTCAATCAACGTCAAAAGCATGAAGAAACAGCTCGCATGCAAAACGCTTTATCGTTTTCTTTCTTAGCATGGCTATATCTTCCTGAGACTTGAGCATAGAAGTAATTTTCCGTTTTTTTGATTTCTTTGTAATGATTTTTAAAAAAAATCATTACTAATACTAATATGCTTTAAAAAAAATGTGCCCCCCACTAACTCCTCCCTGTAGAAAGCCAACAGATTGAGAAGTTCAGTCCCTTTCCAGGAGAAAGTATAGAACAAATTTGTGTGCTAAAAACATTTGCCAAGTAAAACTTCAGTGTAAGTTTTTAAAAGCAATTGCTGTCTCTTGCCAAGCAGAAAATAATTTTGCATGGTCTGCACATCAATATTGACTTTTTACAACATATAGAAATGGTATTTTCAAAGCTACAGAATGTCGGTATGTGCTGCTCTTGCTTGTGGTGGAGGGATTTTTCTGTTCTCAAGACACGATTGTAAGTTTTGCCTGGAAGTTCTTCCCAATTTTTATCTTGAACTTGAGGCTCTGAGTTTCTAGAATTGAGCAGAAACTCGGCAAAACTGCAAGCTGCTTTATATCACCAGAAACTTTCGAACCATGACCCTTCAACTCCTTGAAAGCGTTTGCTAGTGCCACATCTACAAAATGATGAAACAGACGCAGAGTCCACTTTTTTGTACGCGTCACGCCATTATAATGGCTAAACATGCGTTCCATGAGATCACCACCACCCATGTATATATTTGTAGTCTGTAACTTCATGTGGACATATAACCTACACGTGTTACCCCTGGTGTTTCTCACGACGCTTAACCTCCGTCTCATCGTCTATATCTTTATAGTTGAGCACATAAACATCACAGAAGCTCTGCAATTCTTTTGAATTTAATTTTTGGTTGAAAGTATTGAGCTTTTGGCACTCTCATGGTTTTTCATTATTGTCCGGTTGCATTTATTTTTCTTTCAGCCAGCATGGCCAAGAGCTTTGCAGAATTGAACATTCTGTCACCGTAGAGGTAGGTGCCTTCTGACTGGGTCTGGGACAAGGCTAGTGCAGTTCCCGCTAACAAGCCAATGTACTTTAGATTGTCTCGTAAATAAATTAAATATGTTTTATTAAATCCACTTGGAGACTGTTTTGAAAACTGCTCCTCAGACCGAGATCAATTTTTAAAGAAACACTTATGCAGAAAAGCTTACAAAAATAATTAAGCAACCAATCATAATGATATTCAATTAAATAATTTCTTAGACCACACTGCTTTTCCATTAAAAAAAAAAAAAAAATTTTAAACAAGAAAAACGGGTTTTAATTTTCTATAAAGCAGTGAAATACAAAACAATTAATTATGCACAAAAGCTCCGAATATTTCGGCCCCACATCCGGGAGCCTTTCTCAACGGAAAAAAAAAAAAAATAAAATAAATAAATAAAAAAACAAAAAACTTAACTTACATCACAATACTAAACACATAAAGAGAAAGAAAAAAAAAACAAAAGAAAAAATATAAATAAATAAGAAACAAAACTCACATATTAAATAAACACTTCCATGCACTGAATGTCTATAATGATTCAACTCGCCTCCTCCCAGTGTATAAATGGAAATATATTAAATAAACACTTCCATGCACTGAATGTCTATAATGATTCAACTCGCCTCCTCCCAGTATATAAATGGAAATCTATCAAAAATGAAGAATATATTTATACTTAGACCAAAACAATAAAAGGTCAACTAACCCCCCGGCCCATAACCCCTAATTAAATTTCACAAGTTCATCAACCAATTTATGAATTATAAATTGAATGGATTCGTTTGGTTGCAAGCTTAGCTGCAGTTCGTTTACTTTTCTCATCATTTAACCCATTCTGACCTTTGTTCGCTATAATTTCCCTGAAGCTTTGTAAAAGTCCTACAGACGTATCTACTATTTTTGTTTGATCAAATAAAATACTGTGATGAGGAAAATTATAAAGATGTTCTGCAACAGCTGACTCAAACGTTTCTGGTGTTTTGTTTTGTTTTAGAGCGCAATCTATTGCATTCTTGTGTTGTTGTAGCCTATTTTCTAAAGTTTGTTGCGTTCTTCCCACATAAAATTTACCACAAGAACATGGAATTTTGTATACTCCCTTTTGCAAATTTCTCGGTACCTTGTCTTTCCCTTTATTTAACAACGAGCTTATATTATGTCCTGATTTAAATGCTGTATTTATATTATGTTTTTTTAATTCTCTTCTTAATTTTTTTGATAAAATTGGTATAAAAGGCAAAGTTATGTAATTTGTTTCTTGATTTGACCCATCTTCTTCTAATATTTTTGGTTCCGTCAACTTTTTTTTCCTTTTTTCAATTATTTGAGAAATCATATTTTCCGGATAGCCATTACCTATTAGAATATCCTTAATAAAAATTAGTTCATTTCTTATGTATCCTGGTGATGCTAATTTTAATACCCTATCAACTAAAGAAATAACCACACCCCTTTTTACCTGGATTGGATGATTTGATGTGAAAGACAAATAACGGTTGTTACTAGTCGGTTTACGGTAAATTGAAAATGCTAGTTCGTTATTATTTCTATGGATCAAAATATCTAGAAACGGTAACTTATTCTCTGTTTCCTTTTCAATTGTAAAAATTAATTCTCCTCCCAAATTATTTAAATGTTCCAAAAAACCTTCAATTTCTGATTCCCCGTAATTCCAAATAACTAAAATATCATCCATATATCTGCCCCAAAATTTAGGTTTTAAAAAATATGTTTCTATAGCTAAATTTTCAACATACTCTACATAAATATTTGCTAACAACGGACTTAAAGGCCCTCCCATTGGTAAACCCCTAATTTGATGGTAAAAATTATCTCTAAACGTGAAATAGTTAGTATACCTGCTAGTTATTCTGACTAAATTTAATATAGTTTCCAGTTCAATTCCCGAAGGTAATTCTTCTATCTCATTTTTTCGTTCCTCAAGTTTTTTGGATAAAATACTAAACGATTTATCAAAAGGAATATACGTATACATGGATTTTATATCAAAACTGAACAATCTAGATTCTTCTGATATTTCTACACTTATAAGTTTATCTTTTAAAAATTTTGAGTTTTTTATATACGATTTTCTATAATTTCCCTGAAGCTTTGTAAAAGTCCTACAGACGTATCTACTATTTTTGTTTGATCAAATAAAATACTGTGATGAGGAAAATTATAAAGATGTTCTGCAACAGCTGACTCAAACGTTTCTGGTGTTTTGTTTTGTTTTAGAGCGCAATCTATTGCATTCTTGTGTTGTTGTAGCCTATTTTCTAAAGTTTGTTGCGTTCTTCCCACATAAAATTTATCGTATATAAAAAACTCAAAATTTTTAAAAGATAAACTTATAAGTGTAGAAATATCAGAAGAATCTAGATTGTTCAGTTTTGATATAAAATCCATGTATACGTATATTCCTTTTGATAAATCGTTTAGTATTTTATCCAAAAAACTTGAGGAACGAAAAAATGAGATAGAAGAATTACCTTCGGGAATTGAACTGGAAACTATATTAAATTTAGTCAGAATAACTAGCAGGTATACTAACTATTTCACGTTTAGAGATAATTTTTACCATCAAATTAGGGGTTTACCAATGGGAGGGCCTTTAAGTCCGTTGTTAGCAAATATTTATGTAGAGTATGTTGAAAATTTAGCTATAGAAACATATTTTTTAAAACCTAAATTTTGGGGCAGATATATGGATGATATTTTAGTTATTTGGAATTACGGGGAATCAGAAATTGAAGGTTTTTTGGAACATTTAAATAATTTGGGAGGAGAATTAATTTTTACAATTGAAAAGGAAACAGAGAATAAGTTACCGTTTCTAGATATTTTGATCCATAGAAATAATAACGAACTAGCATTTTCAATTTACCGTAAACCGACTAGTAACAACCGTTATTTGTCTTTCACATCAAATCATCCAATCCAGGTAAAAAGGGGTGTGGTTATTTCTTTAGTTGATAGGGTATTAAAATTAGCATCACCAGGATACATAAGAAATGAACTAATTTTTATTAAGGATATTCTAATAGGTAATGGCTATCCGGAAAATATGATTTCTCAAATAATTGAAAAAAGGAAAAAAAAGTTGACGGAACCAAAAATATTAGAAGAAGATGGGTCAAATCAAGAAACAAATTACATAACTTTGCCTTTTATACCAATTTTATCACAAAAATTAAGAAGAGAATTAAAAAAACATAATATAAATACAGCATTTAAATCAGGACATAATATAAGCTCGTTGTTAAATAAAGGGAAAGACAAGGTACCGAGAAATTTGCAAAAGGGAGTATACAAAATTCCATGTTCTTGTGGTAAATTTTATGTGGGAAGAACGCAACAAACTTTAGAAAATAGGCTACAACAACACAAGAATGCAATAGATTGCGCTCTAAAACAAAACAAAACACCAGAAACGTTTGAGTCAGCTGTTGCAGAACATCTTTATAATTTTCCTCATCACAGTATTTTATTTGATCAAACAAAAATAGTAGATACGTCTGTAGGACTTTTACAAAGCTTCAGGGAAATTATAGAAATAAAAAAGATAATATATGGGGGTACTAGTATAAATAGAGATGAAGGGGAATTTGGGATCAATTCAATTTATAATAGTTTAATTAAAATGCAGGCAAGATATTCAACCAGTACTGATTTTAATAATATTTCTGAAACGAAAGATGACCTTGCGAACAAAGGTCAGAATGGGTTAAATGATGAGAAAAGTAAACGAACTGCAGCTAAGCTTGCAACCAAACGAATCCATTCAATTTATAATTCATAAATTGGTTGATGAACTTGTGAAATTTAATTAGGGGTTATGGGCCGGGGGGTTAGTTGACCTTTTATTGTTTTGGTCTAAGTATAAATATATTCTTCATTTTTGATAGATTTCCATTTATATACTGGGAGGAGGCGAGTTGAATCATTATAGACATTCAGTGCATGGAAGTGTTTATTTAATATATTTCCATTTATACACTGGGAGGAGGCGAGTTGAATCATTATAGACATTCAGTGCATGGAAGTGTTTATTTAATATGTGAGTTTTGTTTCTTATTTATTTATATTTTTTCTTTTGTTTTTTTTTTCTTTCTCTTTATGTGTTTAGTATTGTGATGTAAGTTAAGTTTTTTGTTTTTTTATTTATTTATTTTATTTTTTTTTTTCCGTTGAGAAAGGCTCCCGGATGTGGGGCCGAAATATTCGGAGCTTTTGTGCATAATTAATTGTTTTGTATTTCACTGCTTTATAGAAAATTAAAACCCGTTTTTCTTGTTTAAATTTTTTTTTTTTTTATATTCAATTAAAAGGTAAATCCATCAAACTCCAATGTCTATTATTTTTGGCTTCCTCGGTATGAAACGTGTATTCACGGACGAGGACAGGGAGGTTTTCATGGCCCCACCAGAGCCTTCTATTCAAACTAATTGTTGGTAAAAACCTTTTATGTGAAATATAGTGTTGGAAAAACACATCTTATTTTTCTCATCACTTATTCCTAACGCTTTTTTTTCTTTTCTTATCTTTGCTTTTTTTTTTATCTCCAAATTTAAGCTTCTGTAAATCAACAAAACAAGCAGTTACAGTCACAAAAGCTTTCTGAAAAAATTGTAGATGGCACTTCAAGCAAGAAAAACCCGTTAAAACACTCAAAATTTTGTTAGCAGCTAATCTCTATCCGGCCTCTAGTATACATCCCAGAGCACCCCACTGTGCTCCGTTACACGGTACCTTACCAAGTTTCAACTTGCTGTGCCGCTGTACAACAAACGACACTCCATTGTGCTCCGTTACACGGTACCTTACCAAGTTTCAAGTTGCTGTGCCGCTGTACAACAAACGACACTCCATTGTGCTCCGTTACACGGTACCTTACCAAGTTTCAACTTGCTGTGCCGCTCTACAACAAACGACACTCCATTGTGCTCCGTTACACGGTACCTTACCAAGTTTCAAGTTGCTGTGCCGCTGTACAACAAACGACACTCCATTGTGCTCCGTTACACGGTACCTTACCAAGTTTCAACTTGCTGTGCCGCTCTACAACAAACGACCTGAGTGTGTGCGCAAATTTTGAAAATGAGTAGATCTTCGCTACATAGCTCGAATGTGTCCGTGCCTTTGATTCTCCGGTGTCTGCACTGACTGACGAAGAAAATAACTGTGATTGTTTAGTTTCAGCAGCCCATGATCTTACCCGTGCTTTTGACTCATCTATCCACGAACATATTCTGTTTGCTGCAGCAGAAAGAGGCGTAGAACATTCGGTCATCGAACTTTTCAACTCAATGCATGGCAATCTTCGTGTTAGAATAAAGTATCCCAATTAGGATTGCGATATGCTTTTAGAAATTGAAATACCAGTAAAAAATGATATAAGGCAAAGGGCAGTAGATTCACCAGATCTTTTCATAGTTCCGTGATTAAAGCGAAATATTAAGCCCCAGCGACCTGCATTTTATACGGGATTGATGTGTCCCTTTTAATTATGCTGACGACATTTTAAATTTTAGTAGAAACCTACATGGAATAAATAGGTGTTTTAGTACAATAAAGATAGCCTATGCTTGTATTTTCCATACATTCAACGCGTCGAAAACTGAATTGTTATTTTTTTAACTATAAAGTGTCAACTGAGGACATAGGTGTTATGCTAGAAGATATGGAAACCCAACCTGTCCAAGCGCTTACTTGCCTAAGAGACCTGATCGGTACGTCGCTGAAGGTCTCTCGTCCACTTATTATTGTTGATACCTATAGAAAAGTTCATTCTGCTTATGGAAAGCTTGTCCCGAGCAAGGCAAGATTTAGTCCGTGATATTCTAGCCCGATTGTATAATGCGTTTGTTTCACCGATTTTTCTCTTCATTTCTCCGATTTGGGATTGTTTAACACAGACAGATCAGAAAAAGCTGGGTACATTTTATTTTAAATATGCCAAGTATTTGTTTGGGCTTTCACCATGGTGTAAAAACCAGTATTTGGTCAGTAGATTTGGACTGATAGACCCCACTTTGGCAGCTCTTATCGAAGTGGTGAATTTCCATAAGAAGATAATTTCTTAAACCACATTGGCCTGGCATCACATAAAGAAAGAAAAATGAGCAAAAATGGGGTTTTTATAGGCCAAATGAAAGCACTGAAAAAAACACAACAAAGCGAATACTTTCCGTGTTTGTTTTTGGATACATTATTTCGTTTCGTGCTGAAGAAGAGAGGTGTTTGTCCTCTCGAAATATTCGCTTTGTTGTGTTTTTTTCAGTACTTTCATTTGGCCTATAAAAAACCCCATTTTTGCTCGTTTTTTTTTTTTTCATAAGAAGTTCCTGACTCTTGGTCCTCCTTGGATAACTCTTCATGGATAGACTTGAGATGAATATTTTATTTTCAATCAATCAATCAATCATTTTATTAATACTAAAACACTATTACAAACGTAAAAAAAGTTATTTGGCCCAAAAAGCTTGGCTTTGTGTGGGCCATACAACACAATAATAAAGCACTAAAAGAACCATAAATATTAACCTAAATCAAACAATGTATATGAAATAAAGATGACAGAGAATAAACACTAGCATACAGTAAAAAGAAAAAAAATATTATAATAATAACGATAAATAAAAACCAAAGAAAGTAGAGAAACAGGAAATGTAGAGAAACATTTTAATGCCGATATTTAGTTAGCCCGTTTCTTGTATATATTCGTGTTAAATTGCATTTTGTAGTTTGTCTTTTTTGTTTTGTTTATTATTTTCTTATACTCTACCGCCTTTTGTTTTATGTAAAGTTTTGGCAGGTAACAAATCTATATCATATTATATCATAGACTTCACCACTTTAAAATTCCTCCTTTTGTAGACATGCTTTTGCTTGATTTTTAAGTAGTTATCTAAGTAACGTAGCTTTGATACCTGATGTGTGTCCGTATTTATGGATTCAGTATCCTTTCGTCTATTCTTGTTCCTCAACTCAGCTGGCCTGAAGTATGGAAGCCATTTGCAAAATGCTCCTAATCAGCATGGCACAAGCGGAAGAAGCCTATTGAAGCAAGGTGGACCACCCAAAACTGAAGAAGAAGAAGAAGGTGGTAAAGGTATGTTTATGGTTATGAAATCAACTCAACCTCAATTTTATTTTTATAGGCCCTAATGACCGACCATCCAAAATCAAAACATATTCAATGGAAAAAACAGGTTTTAAGCAATTGCAATTGGGAATTACTAGGTTGCCCTGAAAATCATATCAAATCTTGGCTTTTGATAAAACCTAAATAAGAAAAAGAAGTTATCTTGGGTTAGCACAACCGGTGGATGCGGCAGGCCTATACTCTTAAATTTTGGTCTAACTCGAACCTATTTTGCTCACTTTGTCAGAGAATAGACACATTTCTTTGTCAAAAATAGATTTCCTAAAAGTTAAAGAAAATAGAACCTAGAGGGAGAAGGTGTCTTCTTTGATGTTTGGGGCCAACGAGTAGTTCCAGAGCTAAGGGTCTTATAAAATTTCTTAGTTTCAACACACATGTATATACAAATATATAATATATAAAATATTTTATAATATATAACATATACTTTATATTTTATATAATATATAAAATATCGTATAATATATAAAATATATTATACGCTTTTATAAAAAAAGTATAACTACTTCTGATTTTTTTTAATTTTTGTTGTTCAAAAATCAAAACAGCATCTTCTAATTGTGCCGGCCGATTCTTTTAATTAATTAATTTTTTCCAAAAACATGCCTCGTGCACAATGAATTCACGAACGTTTTCTGGTTTGGACGTTGAAAAAAATGCATTTACATTCTAGACTTTATCTTAAAAATTCCATAGGAAAAAGGCATTTTAGTTTTTGATTAAATATAATAGATTCTGATCATAGATCTTTATATATTTTTTCTAGACGTTTTAGCTTAAACCAAAACTTCAAATATCGTTGTTAGAAAACTAGTGGTGTTAGGAATAATTCTTCAAATGCTAGGAATGATGCTTTCTTAATATTTGAATCCAGTTTACAAAACTGCACAAGAAAACATTTAATAGCCATTAACCTTTTTCTTGGAAATGTTCAACACTTGAATTTCACAATTAAAAAATAACAAATTGTGAATGATTTCTAGACAGAAAAAATGGGCTTCGTTTTTTGCACGGCTTTATTGCAATATTTGAAGTCATTCAAAACAATTCATCTCTCGCATACCAAGCAAATACGTCTTTTTTGTACAGATTAAACAATGTCTTTTTTTGTAAGGATTTTTTTTTTACTAGAAATGTCTTTTCTAGTAAAGCAAAATCTACAACCAATTTTTTTTTCGTATCTGATATCAAATAGGTAACTTTCTTGAACAAAGAAAATAATGCACTTATATTTGAAGTTAACGAAGGTTAGGTATTTGGCGAAAAAATCAAGATTTAGAATATTGGGGAACCTCAGAAATTTTGGATTTAGGCCTAAGCCCCGAGCTTGCTTTTCCATATTCTCCACTGTCTCTATGCAAGTTTGCCAACAGAAGTCTATTCCGACACCTCACATTGAGATGGAAAAAATGTTGGGAGAGGGATTAAAACTATTGATATCTGGGGGGGAGGGGGTATTACCAACTCACTTTCCCCGCATGTTTGTCTGTGTCCATGCATTGCTATGGATAAATTCTGCAGAAGTACAAGTTGCATATTCTCAATTGGTTTGTCCTGGAGTTTGGCCTTGTTCCTACCCACCAAGGCAATATCCTTGGAAAAATTCAGGTGTGCTAGCTTTTTGGCTTCTCCAATTCGATGTCAGACCCTCTACAATCCTGGAGTATGCATTCGATGGCGAGGGCAAAGAGGAACGGAGAACGAATGCAGCCCTATTGTATCCCATACATGATACGGAAATATCTGGTATTCCCAACTTGAGTTTGAACTCAGCATTCTGTGTTTTCATATAATGCAACAATTGGGACAGTATTTTTTCAGGGCGTCAGTAGTATCTCCGGATTTTTGAAAATATGCCTCGATCGATGGGCTCGAAGGGTTTTTCAATGTCCACGAAAATCAGGTAGTCCAAATTTTTCTCGCCATTTATTTCACTCCTCAATCACCATCCGTAGTGTGTAGATGAGATCACTGCAAGAAAGGAACGGCCGGGAACCGTGCTGTTCATCTTGCAGGTGTTTATCGATGTCTCTCTGGACGGTCCGGAGAATAATCAGCGAAAAGAGTTTACTGGGAATAAATACGGACTGATGCCCCTTCACTTTTCATTTTTGTGCGTCTCCTTTCTTGAGAAGTTTGACGAGCGATCCTTTTGTTCATTCTTCGGGTACCTTTTCAGATTTCCAGATACTAGCAGAGTATAAGCCATACATCCATGCAGGAATTCAGTAATGTTTTTATCATCCCAGCTGTTATTCTGTCAGTTCTTGTATATATATATATATATATATATATATATATATATATATATATATATATATATATATATATATATATATATATATATATATATATATATATATATATATATATATATCTATATATATATATATATATATATATATATATAATATATATATATATATATATATATATATATATATAATATATATATATATATATATATATTTTTTCCTTTTAAAGCTTCAACTAAATTCCAAAATAGTTAGGTTTTTAAGTTTTCCTTAATTAAAATATTTAGGAGTTGATATATTTTATTCTTAAACAGAAAAGTCTTAAAAGAAGATTATCTTAGAAGATGATTTAATTTTTGTTTCCCAAGGCGAAAAAGTCATTTCTCCACAGCCCTTGACTGTTAGTAATTCTCTATTTTTGAAAATCCAACTACATCTATATAGCCATCGCAAATTGTAATTTATTTTATGGGGGAGGCTCATAAGTCATAGGGTTGTCATTTATTCATATTTTGCGTTTTATGAATTCATCAAAAACATTCGCAGGTTCACATATTGAATATAATTCAGGACAGGGGGAGGGCAATAATTCATGGGCGAGGGTAAATTTGTAAAATCTCCGGAAAAAAGCCTCTTGAATTCTGCCAAAATAAGCATTTTGAAATATCGGTTAAAATTTAAGAATCAAGACATTTGAGGGGGTTGTGCTAGAAGCTTGTGTATCTGCTCACGCGTCTGAGCAGTGTACGCCAGTTTATTCATTTATTTCGTATATATTCACAAAACTAGTTCACGAAGCCACCCTTAGAATAGACGACAGTAAATTGATTTCTTGAATCACATTTTCAATTGTCATCATTTAAAAACATGTATAAATAAAAAAAAATAGTAATAATAATCTGTTTCAGCTCAAAACAGCCTGAGGACAGCAGAGCACAAAACTGTGTCAGTTTTTTGGCTGTACGAGACAAAAAAAAGGGGCAAGAAATTTTTATATTAAACTACTACTACTACTACTAACAACTCATCGCAGCACCAAGCCGCCTGAGGCCAACACAGCTACGCACGCTCCTCCTCCACCCCAATCTATTCAAAGCCTCCCTTTTTACACCCGCCCACGAAGTTCCCATTTCCTTTAAATCTTTCTTTATGACGTCCTCCCAACCCAGACGGGGACGACCTGCTTTCCGTTTAGCCCTAGATGGTTGGCCGAAAAGAACAATCTTCGGCAATCTGTCATCCTTCATCCGAACAACATGCCCTAACCACCTCAACCTTTCTTTCATTATAGACCTAGAAAGCGGTATTGAACCACATTTTTCGTATAGCCTATTGTTTGAAATACGGTCAGTCAGCCGGGTACCCAGAACAATCCTTAAGCAATTTCTCTGGAAAACATCTAGCAAATCTTCATCCGCTTTTCGGAGCGTCCATGCTTCAGAGCCATATTTGACCACTGTCATCACTGTAGCTTCTAAGATTCTAATCTTGGTTTGCAGACTTATCTTCCTATTCTTCCAGACTTTTTTTAACTGTGAAAAAACACCCTGAGCCTTGGCTATTCTATTTTTAACATCTTCACTGCTCCCACCATCTTTACTAATAATACTACCAAGGTAAGTGAAACTGCCCACCTGATCAATCTTTTCATTACCCAACGTCACCTTTTCATCTTCACTTATTCCTAGCCTTAGTGACTTGGTCTTCCTAACATTAATTTTCAAACCAATACTAGCACCCTGAACTCGCAAAACCTCTAAAACTTCATTCATTTTGCTCACACTTTCATCTAGGATGCTTAAATCATCAGCATAATCCAAGTCCAGGAGACTTTTTCCTCCCCATTTGATTCCGTGGTCTCCCATTGCCTTTCCTGTGCTCCTTAAAACAAAGTCCATCAAAATAATCCATATAAAGGGGGATAGAACACAACCCTGCTTAACTCCTGATTTAATACAAAACCAGCTGCTAACCTCATTTCCTACCTTAACCGCAGCAGTGTTATTCTCGTACATAGCACTAATCACTTTAATGTATTTGTCTGGTATACCATACAAGGATAAAACCTTTACTAAAGCTCCTCTATCAACAGAATCGAACGCTTGCTCATAATCTATAAAACTGAGGACCAAAGGTGTTTGAAAACTTAGGCACTTCTCAATTATTAACCTAAGAGTGAAAATTTGGTCAACACATCCTCTACCTTTTCTAAAACCGCACTGCTCTTCTCTTAAAACTTTGTCTACGGCATCTCTCAGTCTAAAAAGTATCATATTACTAAGCAATTTGCTACCTACAGAGACCAGACTAATGCCTCGATAATTACCACACTCACTTTTATCACCTTTCTTATAAAGTGGCTTAATTAAAGTTTTCCTAAAATCATTAGGTACTTCCCCTTTTTCAAAAATCATATTCATAATCTCCAATAACTTATTTCTAACCTCAGAGCCACCATATTTAAGAAACTCATTTACTACCCTATCAGCACCTGGAGCCTTATTATTCTTTAATCCTTTTAGTACTGTTTCTAATTCCTCCTCACAAAACAAATCTTCCTTCACATCCAAGGTATCACAAACTTTTTCATTTTCCTCTATATTTTTTCCTGCAACTCTATCACGGTTAAGCAAATTCTCAAAATGTTCGGCCCATCTCGCTTTAGCTTTTGTCTTATCGCTAATTGCCACCCCATTCCTATCTTTAACTGGGACAAGTCCGGATTGACTACTACCTCTCAATTTGTTAACGTGCCAGTACAATATTTTACTATTATGCCGTCTAGCTGCATCTTCTAAATCCTCGGCAATTTTATCCATGGCCTCCGCTTCACACCTCCTTAGTTCATATTTCAATGCTTTCTCCACTTTCTTTACATTTCTTTTGTTTTCATGTGATCTATCACTCAGATAATTCTTGTACAAGTCCTTTCTCCTTTCTATTAAACTTAAAGCTTTTTCACTAATATTCTTAGCTGCAGTTCTAGCTTTCTTCCCTAATACACCTTCAGCAACTTCACAAATTATTTTTCTAAAATTATTCCAACCATCTTCCACATTATCAAATTTTAAACTCTCAAGTTTAGTATTCAACTGTTCCTGGAAAGTTTCTCTCAAATTCTCATCCTGGAGTCTACTAATCCCGGGAGGTAATTACCCTTCCGATATTTCAGCTTTAAATTAACCCTTGACACTACTAGATTGTGATCTTTACTTTTAACATCAATAACAGCACTCCTATATACCCTAGTATCTTGTATTGATCCTGCCAGTCTTCGATTTACTATAACATAATCAATAAGGTTTGCTGTCTTACCATCACGTGAATACCATGTTAGCTTATGAGCCATTTTATGACCAAACACCGTATTGGTTATAACTAGATTGTTATACCTACAAAATTGCAAAAGTCTGTATCCATTACTGTTTTCTTTTCCTACACCAAATTTACCTAAGCTGGGATACCATCTATCCTTATTTCTACCAACCTGGGCGTTAAAATCTCCCAGCAATAACATCATATTTCTACCTGGGACCTTGTCTATTTGCTCCTGTAACTGTAAGTAGAATTCATCTGAGTCACTAGTATCTCCATCAGTCGGTTCTACAGGGGCGTATACTACTATAACTGATACCTTGAACTTTCTAGTCATAAAATGAGCAATTAGTATTCTATTATTAATACCTTCCCAGCCTAAACAAGACTTAGCCGCTTCCTTATTCATCATGAGCCCTACTCCCTGTCTATGTAACCCATCCTTCCTGCCTGAGTAAACAAATTCTATATCACCTAATTTCATGCTTCCTACCCCTGGGATATGAGTTTCTGAAACTCCTAATAGATCCAGTTCGAATCGTCTGAATTCGTCAGTCAAAATGTCGATACGATAGTCATTTTTTAATGTCGTAACATTCCAAGTTCCAATTTTCATGTTCTTTAAATCATTGAAATTTTTTTCGCCTCAGGAAAAGCAATGATCCCGGATACCAGTGCAGGACGGGGATCACATATCTTCTCAAGTCTACACCGAAGTGCTTAAGCCGGCTTAGAACCGGACAGCAAGAAGTCCCTGGGACCTCCATGAATGGAGGCTTTGTGCAATCCTGGGCCCATCTTGGTCACAACATGGTTTTCAGCGCTTGGCGATGCTCTTCTATCAACAAGAGTCGAAATCCTGCACAGACAATCTCAAGCCTATTACCTCCGACTCATTATATATTCATGCCTACAAATATTATGCTACTACGGGGAGGCAACCCGTAATAGATAAATTAGCTAGGAAGAGGTTTTTCAGCCCAAAGACGCCCATCAAAACATACCAATCCCAGAAGAATTGTCCATTAGTCAGAATCCCGTGCGAATGCTGTGTCGTTTACTAGGCTATAATTTCCTCGAGGGGCGCCACTCCTCAAGTGGGAATAGAGTTGACCGCAAGGTCCCCAGTCTTGCTGGTGCCCCGAAAAGGTCGAGGCAGCCCTTTGCAGAGGCCGTTGTCCATAGATCTGGATCTTACGCCCTGCCACAGTTGTCCTCCTATAGAGGATCCTCCCGCGATGGTGTTCTGCATCACCATGCAATTTAACCCATTGCTGGGAGAAGGTTTGCAACTCATGGAACTTGTGGATAAACAAGTGGGCCCTTTTGAGTGTACATTTGAGGGGCCTTCTTCCTCCTCCGCCTGTATTTATGACCCCGGGCAAGGGTGCCCCAGATTCTATTATGGACCCCCAGGGACAAGGTCCCCCCTTGGTCCATGCCTCCTATGGAGGTACCCTACATATCTGTAGAGCGTTCCCCTATCGCCACCTGGGGACATGCTGAATGGCCTGGGGGAGGCCAGTAAGCTATCAAGTAAAAGTAAGCTATCAAAGTAAGCTATCAAAACTAAAAGTAAGCTATCAAGTACATTATATTATTTGAAGGAAAACTAGGCTTGGAATGTCACTTTGCTTTCTGTAGCTAAAAAATAGGCCGGGATTCATTGATTCATTGCACTTTGTTAGTGAGGTGTTTTCTCCAGCTACGTTGAATTATCAATGAATGAACTATTAAGCCTTTTTTATATCACCCGAATCATATAAAGCAATGCCTCGCATTAAAACACGTTTTCATGGTGTCAATATTAAAAAACATTCCGTTTCTTGAATTTTTCGTTTGCTTTTTATAAAGTGTATAATTCTTTTGATGGCAAGGCTAAAGGTTGTCGGAAACGATGAAGAGGAAGCTTTTTTCTTTTGTTATGGTTTTAATAGGAATTGAAAACAGGATAACATTCAATCATAATTGTCGATGTTCCAAAATGATTTGTTGCACACTTATAAAATCAAGCAAAGGGGGGGGGGGGTACTACTTGTATCGGGAACTGTGCCATTGACAAAGAATGGTTACCTGGCAGAACTTAAGTAAAACAAAAACAATATTGATTTTAATTTTAGAAATTAAAAATTTATTGAAGTGAAAGCTTATTTAGGTTCAGCCTTGGATTATCCAAGAGTAGGTGGATTTTTTTGTTTTTACACAATTGTTTATTATAAAGCAGCTACAGCTAGGCCATCATGCACAAAATAGGTAACTAAAAATTTTCTCGCCCAAAGTACCTATAGCACTCTATGCAAAGATGGTTGCTCTAGACTTCATTTGGGTTTAAGGGGTGGCCTCACCAGACTTACTTGGAATACTTTCTATTTTTTTTAACTTTTACTTTACTATTTGATAAAACTTCGTTCATTTTGGGTTTCACTTCTTCATCCATTGCAATTTCTGTCATTTTAAATTTTAAGTTATTTTTCAAATTTAATGTTGAAAGCAATAGGCCTATAGAATTTATTTCAACTATTTTAAAGCAAGGCTTTGACCTCGCTTTGATTGTAAATGAAATTAATTAGTGTTATATAATTAATTTATTCGGATGAAAATAATCAACTTTTAATATTGAAATTCATTTTAGACTCGGGAGATGAAGACAAATGGGACTCTCCAGCGTTACAACTTCAGGAAGCTAGTGACTCTGCTGAATCAGATCAGAATGAATGTAAGTAATCAATTCAACATGTTGACTTAAACTATTTTAAAGTTCTAAATAAGTGCATTTTTCTCGTACCTAAAAAATTTACAGGCTACAAATTATAAAAATTCTTTGAATTAATGAAGGCCTTAGCTGCTCGACTGAAATCCCGACTGGCCTCATGTTTCGGCACTTGCTGATGATGCACCTGTAGAACACCTGTGCTTAGAGAAAGTGTAATGGACTCATGAGGGAAATGACAAATGCTGCTCTCTAGTCACTCTTTTAGTGACGGCCCTTGGAAGGATGAGCGAAATAATTTCAAGAATTTTGAAATCTTTCCCACTAGAACAGAGAAAGTAGCACTTTTGTATATATTTGGGCCCTACAGACCTCTGTGTGGCCCCCAAACTAAAACGATCTTGAACAGTTACACGCTTCAAAATTTGATAAAAAATTCAAGAAGGTTTAACGTGTCTATACAGATGGGCTTGAGTTCTGTAACCATAGGAATGAACGTTGGACATGTTGGTTATAAAAAATACCAATCCTAACATTAGTGTGATTCCAGTAAATTGTAGCATGTCTACCTTGAAAAATAATTCCAAGAAACGAACTCTTTTTTTTTACAAAGATACTGGCAACAATCCTTTTTTACGAATATTTTTGTTGTATAACCGATAGCCATCTTCACAGGGGCGGATCCAGGATTTTTTTTTTTTGGGGGGGGGGGGGGGCAAAATAGGATGATCCGATAAAAAATTTTTTAAGGGGGTGCAAAATAGGATGATGCGATGCGTTAGGAGCAAGTTTAATTAACGCAAACTTGAGTTAATTAAGTAAATTGCACTACTTTAGACTACGCTAGGGGGGAAGCCCCCCCTCGTCCCCCTGAATCCGCCACTGCATCTTCAGCAGAAAAAGAAAAATTGGAAAAAAAGAAATTGCAATTACAAATTAGGCGATAAAAAAGGTGATGTTAAGGATTTCTATAAGTCCTTTTTATTGCATTCTTTTAGTTTCTTTTGACTCAACATCACTTTTATTTATTTGCCAATTATTAGTAGATAAAAGAAGGTGTATCACTTTAGAACTTAAATCGCATTTAGTAATCGATTTCTAGTGTACTAGATTCTGTGAACAAATATCAATTTTTGAATTTGGTTGGAGTTAAATTGCTTTGTGGGACCAAGCTGACAGATTTACAATAAAATCATTGATAAATCCCTGAAAATAAAAGGTTTAATAGAAAAAAAAACTTGTACAAATAAATTTATTGTTCCCTTTAACAAAAGCGAAATTGACAAATTATTCTGAAAATATGAAAACTTACAAAAAAATGTCTTAAAAATCATAGAATTTCATTGATAAAAAGTAGTTTCTTAAAAATGTAAAACCAGGCGAATTACATGGCGCATAATAATTGTGAATTATGAGAATTATGGATAGAATTGTAAAAATAAGCCCATGTCAGAAATGTCTAAACGCCTTTCGACAAACAGGAAAAAGATTTTGAATACCTCGTAACTATTCAATAAAGATACAGTGTTTCCAAGTTTGGTTTTATCATAAGTTTATTTTTAATGGCTCATTTAGTTTATGAGTTTTATTTAGTTTATTATTTTAGTCTGTTATTTTATAAATTTTATTTATTATTTTATTTTACTATAATTTTATTTATGTTATTTTATTATAACTTTTATATAATTTTATTTTATTATAAGTTTATTATTTTATAATTAGTTTATTATTTCATTTAGTTTATTAGTTTTATTTGGCTTCATTGGCTTTATAATGGTTTTATTAGTTAGTTCATTTGATTTAGATTTTAATTTGATTTAGATTAGTTCGAAGAGCTGAATCCCTATCCATACAAAAAATGATCAAAATATAAACGCTTACTCGCGTTTCTCCTTTTCCCTGTAAAACGAGGTTATCTAGTCCATATTCTCTACAAAACGGAATCTTTTGACGTATTTTAAGTCAAGAGTTAATTTAAGATTTCCAAATCTTTTGTGTCAAAGATTTTGCAAAGAAGTACTTAATATGAAGGAGCGAGTAAGAACATTATGAAATGTTGGCCTTTCTTGTTAAATCTACATTTAAACGCATAATAAAAATGAAAATATCTAAAGAAACCTATAACCGAAAGAATTAAAAAAAAAAAAAAAAAAAAAAAAAAAAAACGAACAGAATCGTAAAAGAATGAAATTATATTTTGTGAAAGTCATAATTAAAACTCGACCACGAGGCCGTGTCCAGGAAGAGGGGTTACGTAATTTGATCCCCCCCCCAAAAAAAAACATAAACAAACAATGTCGTTTGACTCGTAAAAACGTAATAAAAATGCGTATAAACAAATTTTGATGTGCTTTTTGAAGTTTTTTACCCCCCCCCCCCCGAAAAAAATCCTGGATCACCCTTGACCCTCCCCCCCCCCAAAAAAAAAAGAATAATGAAAAAACAGCATACTTGTAGATGGAGATATTGGACATATAGAACCAAAAATACAATGCGATTGTGAAGACTGCCGTGCATGAGTTTTTCTACTTGAATGAAGTCTCAGCATTCATAGAACGTTGTCTAAGGATCTCTTTGTTGATAACGCTTCCCTTAGCTATCTTTATAATGAACAGACGTTAAACTTAGGAGATTATAGCACTATCCCCCCAAAATTTTAAATTCTTTCGTGAATTTCTTTGAATTATATAAGGAATCAAATAATGAATTTCCGTCAAAATGGAATTTACAATTTGCATATGATTCTTTATCTGCCATAATCGTTGGGTGTCGACTCTTCACCATCTCGGAGCACTACTTGTTGTCCCTCCCCTCCCCCCTTCTTCTTACCCTATGCGATAAAGTCTCGCCATGCGGAAGTTTTATGAAAGTCAATTTATGGAAGTCGGTGACTGCTCAACAGTTAAATGCCAGAACCTTTTCTTTGATTCGTCTTGAATATTCTGACAGCCGCAATAATAAATTACCATTCATAACACAGTTCAAGCTTTTAATATGCTACTTTTTATCTGACCGTTTCATACCTTAGTTTTATTAGGATAAATCACAAACTATGCTAATATTACAGTCTTGAGAATTATAAGATCATATCTTAAAAAGTTTCAAAAGACAATTTAGAATAGACTAACTCGCTTTTGATATTCCATAATTTTTTAAATCATCGTGAAATTTTTAATTACATGGTTACCCTAATAAATCAGATTAACGTTCAAAAAGAGAAAAAATACTGCAACGAAATGCAAAACAATTACCATAATATTCCTTTTTAGACCATCACATTTTTTCCTCTTTAATTTTTATTAGATTAAATAAAGAACTAATAATATAACAGTCATTAGTTTCATATCTAAAAAGTTTCAAAAGACAAGTTGGAATACGTTCTGATAATTCAACATTAGTACAATCATTGCCAAAAATGGCATGCAAAACATCACTATTACAATCGTCCTGACAGAGGTTTTGGCTTTCTTTCTAATTGTGATTTTGGTCCAAGAGCTTGGCAATTTCATAGTTTCATTCGTTAAGGTTGTTTTTGGATTTATTTGTGATTTTCAAAATGAAGTGTTGCTTTAGACGAAAATGTGATTTATCGTTGTTTATGCATCGAAATCAAATTATTTTCGAATTATGTGTCGAATTTAAATAGATGTTTTTTTTAAACAAATATCAATGTAGCCCAAGAGCTTAACAATTTCTGAGTGTTCTTGGTTTGATCATAACAAAATAGTTTATTTACAGTTATTTATTTAAATTTGTTTATTTACAATTTCTGAAACAAAGGGTGGCTGGAGATTAAAAATTGTATTTATCAATATCTGAATTCAACATGCATCCGAAACACATCGAATTCATATCGGATAAACATGAATGGAAACAATAGGGTAGGATAACGATATTGAGGATACATTTGAACAGAATCGCGTCGAGAGCCAGGCTAAGTTTTCTGTGGGTGTGGGGCAAAAGTCATCCCCTCTAAGTCTGAGTGGGAATTTCGAAGCATATATTGTATTTTAAATAAATTCAAGAGATTTACATTCTCCTTTTTTTAAATGATCTAAGGTTGAACCTTTCCAGTGATCATTTTTCCCTTTTCTCGATAAAGCAGTTTGAAATATGAACGGCCAAATTTTATAGGCCGAAAAAAGGTCTGATCTTATAGCCTTATTGAGTAAAATAAAACATCGTATGAAAGTAAAAAGCGAAATTAACACTTAAAACGAGCAGAAATTATTAAAAAGATAAGGGGGGGGGGGGGGTTCTCCTGCCCTCAACCTTCCGTTGTTTACCCTAAGGTTTTATGGTGCTTAAAAAATTCTTCTTCCTCCAATTCAACAGCCCTTGTGTTTGAACAGTCTTTTTTAAAAAATCAGGACAATAATTCGAAAAGAGTGGGGGATTAAGAGAAAACAACCTCCCTCATATAAAGAACAATTTCTGTTTGTTTTAAGTTTTATTGTCGCTCTTCAATCTTGAATGAATTTTTTATTTCTGTTCGTTATAATAGCATACCCAGGATTACCCTAAATGTGTGGGGGGCTACTGCTCCCTCAAACCTGACTCTTAGAATCAAAATTAAATTTTTGCACAGCAATGCTTCGGGAAATTGAACTCATTTGGTGTGTTTGCTTTCCTAAATTTCATATTTTGTAGCAAGTTCCTATAGGGGTCTCTATATACTGTATCTAATTGCAAAAATCGGGCCCCTTTATTTTTTTACGGGGGGATGGGGTTTAATTCTTATTTCGTGAAATATGTAAATTTTCATCTCCTAATAGCTTTTGACGAACAACTTTAAAATTTCAAATAATTTAAGTCAAAATTTTTGCATATTTAGAATCCACATACATACTAGATCTTGTTATTTTTAAATAAAAAAAAAAACAAGTTTTTTGAAATGAAAGTAAGGAACGACGTTAAAACGTTTTTGAGTTAATGCAGATTTTGATCTTGGCTCACCGTACATTAATAATTGAAACAAAATTTGCATTTAATATGCAAATTTTGTTTCACTTTTATTGTTTTACTTTTATTTGGTTAAATGGCTTTCAGGAAACTTGTTTGATTTTATTTACAAACGTTTTTATTAGTAATAAATATACGTAAATTACGAATTAACTTACGTAACGAACTTCTATATTCATATATTTTTAATACGTATATTAGGGGGTTTTTAGAATAAGTTTAGAATAAATAGCTCTTATGAAAGTACTAAAAAATCTTTGGCTTAAAGAGAGAGGTATTGACTAGGGGTTGAACCCAATCATATATGTAATATTTTCTGTTTGTTTTTAAGTTTTGATGTTATTGCTGTTGCAGTTGAAAAACTTGTTTTTTTATATTTAATTTCTGATCTTTTTTTAAATAATGCTGGGAAATCCGGGCAATCCGGCGTCCCCTTCATAGCAACGTCCCTTCCCCCATGGAAGCTTCCTTCATGGAAAGATCCTCCCGCATAACCTCCAACCCACCCCCCCCCCCAGTACCAGAAAAAATCCCCCCTGAAAACGTCTGTATACTTCCCAATAACCAATACTATATGTTAACATTGGGTAAAGTTCATAACTTTCAGCCTTCCCCCCGGAAACTTCGGAGGATTAGGTCATCCTAAAAGAAATTATTATCATATTTTCGAACAAGCTGAACAAAATGGCTCTCTCAAAATTTTGATCGGGTAACTTTGGGAAAAAATGAGCGTGGTAGGGGGCCTAGTTGCCCTCCATTTTTTGGTCACTTAAAAAGGGCACTAGAACTTTTAATTTCTATTCCAATGAGCTCTTCCATGATATTCTAGGACCACTGGGTCGATACGATCACCCCTGGAAAAAAAACAAACAAACAAACAAATAAACACGCATCCGTGATCTTTCTTCTGGCAAAAAATGCAAAATTCCACATTTTTGTAGATAGGAGCTTGAAACCTCTACAGTAGGGTTCTCTGATACGCTGAATATGATGATGTGATTTTCATTAAGGTTCTATAACTTTTAGGGGGTATTTCCCCCTTTTTTCGAAAATCAGCCAAATTTTCTCAGGTGCGTAACTTTTGATGGGTTGGACTAAACTTGATGGAACTTATATATTTGAAATCAGCATTAAAATATGATTCTTTTGATGTATCTATTGGTATCAAAATTCCGTTTTTTAGAGTTTCGGTCACCACTGAGCCGGGTCGCTCCTTACTTACAGTAGGTTACCACGAACTGTTTGACATATATTATAGTCAAGTCTTGTTTTCCTAGAGCCTCGTTTTCAATGAATAAGTGTCGCTATTTATTTATACTTTGTTAATGCGAGATCCTTGATCCAATACTCTCCTAAATGTCAATGAAGGTTACTACTCTTTATTTCAACCCCAATTTTTGCATTAAAGCTTAATATTCGTAAAAATATGCTTCGAGAATTGACAATCATCCTTAAAAAAATGCACCCCCAAATATTAATTAGGAGGAGGGTCTGAATAATCAAAACTAGTTATAGTGGCATCATTTTCACGGCTTTCAAGGCACACTCATTGAACAACTTTTTTTATAGGGATGCTTCACAGGGAAGCCAGTAAGGGGGCAATTCCTCCAGAAGGAATTAGACATTAAGCAATGTATATAAATAAGAAAATAAGAAATATTTCCGTTTAAATATCACTGGAAATAAGGCTCCTGATAGTACTTAGCGACTTCACCCCCCCCCCAAAAAAAAAAGAATAAAAATCTTGGCAGTGCTCATGATGCCCAACCCCTTCCCCCCACCTCTCCATTTTTTTTTTGGCTTACAGGCATTTGAATATAACCTTTCATACTACAAGGAAAGCGATTATGCAATAAGAGAGGTCTGTCAACCCCCAGCAACAACATTAAAGGTGTGTTCCAGAAGTAATCCCGGCAATTAAAGGGAACTAGGTATTAATGTTTACCTCTTCCTTGAACCTCTTTCTGTATCTGTTTGGAGGCCCATGAAGGCTTAGGAAATTTAGGCATTAAAACACAAATTTTTAGGCATCATGCACAATCCCTCCATTTACAGAAAAATCCACCAGGCCTCCTCCAGAATGGTTGCTGCGTAATTAATCACCACTATACTTAATTTTATTAAGCCTCAATTGAATGAACTTAGACATAATTTGGCGTTAATGCGTCGATAGAACTTTCAATGCCATTTCAAATGAACGTTCTTCCGATGTTCTAGGACCTTTGGTTTCATACGAAAAATCGTGCAAAAATAAAGAACAAACAAATAAACACGCATCAGAGATCATCCTTCCCGGAAAAAGACGAAATTTTACATATTTGTAGATAAGGGCTTGAAACCTCTGCAAGAAAGATCCTTCTTTTTCCAAATTTGATGATGTAGTTTTCTTTAAAATTTTTCGCCCTTATAAGATTTTTCCTCCTTTTTTTGAAACTGGGGCAAACTTTCTCAGGCTCGTAATCTTTTTTGGTAACTTTAAACTAAAGCCGATTCCTTTAATGTGTTTATTGTTGTAAAAGCTCCTTTTTCTTACAATTTATACTCCTTAACAATTGTGTCCCCCTCTTCATAAATTTCGTGACGGTGCCCATGATACCCCCCTTCCAACTTTTTTTTTGCGGAAGTTCGCGAAGATCTAGTAACTTTTTCCTAAATTTTTATTTACTGCGCTTACATGCACAAAGAGAAAGAACTTTGTCCCAAGTTTGATACGAATATCCTTCAAATCGGTAAAAGCCTCTATTCACTCCCTGATCAGTTGAGTTCAACGGAAAACAGAAATCCGATTTTAATGAAAAAGGGCCTAACGATTTTTTTTTAGGGGTGACACCCGAGCTTAAATTACTGTTCGAGAGATCTCTAAGCCCACTGGTCTTCTTCTGTTTTAGACATATTTCTACGGCTCATTGTTGTTCTCATAACTGTCTGCATTGACCTAATTTATCTGATTTGTTGTATTTGCTTGATAAATGCTATAAAAATTTACAATAAGAATACAGGGTGAGCGAAGCTTTCAATAACGTAATAACAAAAAAAGTGGAGACCTCGTGCAACTCATAATAGTACGACCAAAGACTTTACATTACTATGCTAGCTCTGGTTAAAATAACATTAAGAAACTGAGTTGATTTGAATTCCCATGGGTAGAATGATTTCCAATATAGTTATTATATCATAATTCTCTCTTCTAAGCTCTAATTATAAGATGTATCGTACCAACAAAGACAAGACGCATGGAGATGGCTTAAAACACAAAGTGTTACTTTGTGTCTATAGTATTTTGAGGTCTTTGAATACAATCAATGACTTTTAGACTTTCCTTTGAAATTGCCCCTCTGCTTAAGAATTACCCAACTTTACACCTTTTTGAATTCAATTTTAGAATAATATCATCTTACACTGCTTTTTCGAGAAGGTTGCCGTCGACTCCAATTTCCTGCTAAGTCGATAATATTTGGTAACGAGTGGGACAGAAGAAACCCACATTCAGAATAAGTTGAAATGAAAACCTGAAACATGGTGGTTGCAATAAGCTACTTAAGATTATGAATATATATGTATATTTTTTAGGAAAGATGATAAGAGTTAGTGTGGTAATTATAGAGACATTAGCTTGGGTTTGTAGGTAGCAATTACTTAGCAAAATAACACTTATTAGAGTCAGAGGTGCTGTAGATAAAGTTTCAAGGAAAGAATAGTGTGGCTTTAGTAAGGAGAGAGGATGTGAAATGTAGTTTTAAAATACCGATAATCAGTTTTAATCAACTGTTCAATCACCTGTTTGAGGTTTGAAGTCATATATGGGTAACTGGACACCAATCTAAATATTGCCGTTGTTCTCCAAGATAATTGAGAAAGTGGTCCACCAACGCCTTAATGGTTATCTTACGAAGCATGCTCTATTAACTGAGACGCAGTTTGGTTTTGGAGAGGCCACTCTACTAGAAAGGGGCGAAATTCCTCTAACAGTATACTTTGATTTAAAAAAATAGCTTTTGATACAGAAGATTACAGTAGTTTATTGCGAAGATTGGAATGTATAGGCATAAAAGGATCATGATTGAAATGGTTTGAAAATTATTTGTATGGTAGGTTTATTAACGTTATGATTGATGATGTCGCTTCTGCCCCATTTCCTGTTGCTTGTGGGGTCCCACAAGGCTCGGTGCTTGGTCATTTACTGTATTTGGTATATGTTGATACGATGAGGTTTTATTTTCCAGGTTCTTGTCTCACCTCGTTTGCTGATGACACTGCATTAACATTTTCTAGTCGATGTTTATATAGTTTGATTTTGAAGGTTAATCACGTTTTAAAAAGTCTCCATATTTTTATTAGTTTAAGCTTACTCTCTGTTAATATTTCAAAAACTAGTTTTATTTTATATTCAAGAGTAGGTGAGCCGCAGGACATTAATGGAAAAATTTGTGTGCGAAGAAGCCAGTGAAACAAGTGCATGAAACGCGATACCTTGGTTTTTACCTGGATTACAATCTTTCATGGAAACGACATAGTGATGTTGTTGCAATGAAAGTCACACAAGGAGTTGGAGCAATTCGACATTTTAGGATTTTTTTATCACCACAAATTTTATTACTTTTATACAATGTTTTAGTCCACCCATATATTTCATATGGATGTGTGTTGTGGTCTAGTAACTTTTATTCAAATTTTAAACGAGTACAAATTCTTCAAAACAAAGCTATACGACTTATTGGTGGATACATGGAAAAGTCAATGACACTGAGGCATGTTTTAATAAACTTAAAGTGCTTAATGTCGGGCAACTTCGTGACTACCAAGCAGGAATATTTTCGTATCAGTGTTGGAATTGTATCAGTCCTGAAGTATTTCATGGTTTTTACAGAGAAAATAAATCACTTCATAGTTATATTACCCGCAATGCCGACAATCTAGTCACTGAGTACAGAAGTGGATGTAGAGCAAGTTTTTCTGTCAGATATATAGTTCCTAAGGTTCGGAACTCTTTTTCAGTGAGCATTCGGGTGGAGGAGCACCTTGGTTTATTTAAGAAAACAATGAAAAAATTTCTTTTGGGTCTTGGTTCATAGATGATTTTTTTTTTTTTTTTTTATGATTAGAGATTGGTCATAGTTTGGTTGTTTATTTATTATTATTTATTTCCATTATTGCGAAGATTGGAATGTATAGGCATAGAAAACGTCTGAATGGAGTAAAACAAGAGCTGTTTAGTTCATTAAGAGTTGAATGTTTTGTACAAACCTGTTCAAAACTGAACAAGTTTGTTGAACAGACACGCCTCAAGGGAGAAACCCAAGGTTGTTTGTTTTGCTCGTTTGTTAAAAGTTTGGTTTGTTAAGTGTTTGTTATATATGTGGTAGCCCAGTATCAAGTGCATTAATGTCTTTCTTTGGGCAGCCACTTGGATTAATATTATGTGTTATATAATTTTGTAATAAACAGAATTGAATTAAATTGTTCAATCAAATGAATATTGCTTTATTCAACATACGTTCTTAAAATATTAAAATACAAAAATGAAATGAATATATACGTTATTCATTCAACTTACAGTTAAGTGCCTTGCAAACAAAGGCATTTCATGATTTCACTATATTGTAGTTCTTTGTCTAAGAAAATACAGGAATTTCTTTGTGTGGAATTGTTTGACTATTGTGCTATTTGACTCTGACTTTTTGTGCTATTATTAGTGTAATTTTGCAGCAAACGATTGCTATTCTGAGAGGCAGTCTGCACTAGAAGAAGTACGTCATGGCGCACAGGGAATGTATGTACCCGAATGCTCAATAGAAGGAAAATATCAAAAAGTACAGTGTCACAAAGGGACTAGTAAGTTTCTTTCTTTTTAATCTCATATCTTTACTTTCTCTTGTTTTTGTAAAGTCATCTTGGCAGGTTTTGGAAAAGAGTCAATTAAGAGACGTACATTTAAGGAATAGTATTCCAAATGTAGACTTTGTCTGTCCCATGCGTTGCTAATAATAGTGGGCAAGAACATGTGACCTTCCCACAAATTTCGCTTCGGAATGGCAAATGGCAAGGAACTTCAAGGAATCTATGATAGAAACCCAGTTTAATCTTTTTATATGAAGCCAGCACATAAAATAGACGAAGTCCTATCTTTTTTCTCAAAAACTAATAACTTTAATGCTACAAGGGAGGCTGCGCGCTAAACAATATGGAAATAGCCCAAACGCTAAATAATATGGAAGTATCAAAACACTTCCTAAGTTAAATCTTGACCTGAGCTTTTCAAGCTAAAGAGCCATCTCGGGTTAAACTTTTGACCGCAATTTTTCGGTACTTAACAATCATCCTTTCGTTAAAAAGTGTCGTTCAAGCAGTAGGAGGATTCTTTCAGTTATCATACATAGTTTTTTTTAGTTTTTTCATATCTCTCTCTTTTTTTTCTTATGTAATTTTAGCAAGTTTTGACAAAATTTAAATAAAGTAAAGATTAACGTTTGAACATAAAATAAACATAGATTATCGTATATATGGGGTTGGGGAGGTACGGTCCCATCAAGATCCTACTGCTTACGCTAGCTTTGACTAGTTCTTTCTAGAACAAGGTTAGCCCTGTCACATGTTAATGCCTACGCGAATTTTCGTGCATATGGGGGGGGGGGGGGTGGGGAAGCTACAGTTCTATTAAGGTCCTACTCCCTGCGCTAGCTTTGAATAGTGCTAGTGGTCTGAAATACCACAGATTTTCTTAAGCAATCACAGGTCCACACACTTTTACCGCTGAACTGGGAAAAGTCAAAGGCTTTTGAGATAAAAGACGTCAAATAATACTGTCAGAAACAGGGTTTTACTTACTGACATAAATTTACGGAGTTTAATATTTAAACAAATTCAGAGACCTTGGAAAAGATAGGAATAATGAAAAAGAACTCAAAAGAGCTTTTTGTTTCGTTTGTTATAAATTTAAATGTGTTTTGATAAAGTCTCAATGCATTGCAGTGTAGAAAGGCTTTTTCAACAGTTTATTTATAGGCTTATGCGACTCTTAGCAATAAAAGATCATAAGCAGGGAATACCCCTGATTTACTCTAGGGAAGAAACGTAACCAAAGTTGAGTACAAAAGAAAACCAAATAACGAAGTCCAGATTAAGGCTCGTTTAAATAACGAGCTCGGATTAAGCGTAGTTGATTTTGGTCCAGATCTTCCCGACAAGCCATCTGCGTTATGGAAAAGAATTTCGCATCTAAAAATGGTTTTGATTAAAAAAGTTAGCTAATCTATAGAACTTTTATGTTGCAAATATGTTGCCTTGCTCATTCCATCGCTGTTGCAAAACAACATAGCTGCTAAGTGTAAACATTAAGCCAAATCACACTGTGACTTTAAAAGTTTGTTCTTTGTTTAACTTCCAAAAAAATTCTGGGACCCGTCGTTTTAAACTAAAGTTAAAAATAAATGCATTCTACAAAGGTTCCCTGAGGCTTATTCTAATCGAGGTAGCAAATTTGAACTAAAGATAAATTAAAAATGGAGTAAATAGAAGATAAACAGTTATGGATTCCAATGAAAATGTTCATACTTTTGGCATCCTAAACTCTGATTGACGTTATAACTTATTTGCTATCATATCAGGTTGTGATGAATCTTTAACTATGTATGCACTTAACTAGTCCTATTTTCTTCTTTCTTAAAAGGTTATTTTTCTAAATGATTTAGATTTTTTAGTTTTCCTGTGAAATAATACATCAAAATCAGTATGATTTCTATTAGAATGGGACATTATACCTTAAAATATTTCAGGATATTGTTGGTGTGCCAACGAAACGGATGGGAAACCAATACCAAATACATCTGTCCATGACAGAAAACCAAATTGCGACACTTTACCTCTAGTTTCACAAGTAATTCCGTCACGGACACACAAGACTCGTCCCAGTAATGCAGGTGAGACAAAGTTTATGTTTACCTATTTGTTTTTTTTTCTTTTTAACAAGATTAAGATTATGCTAATTAAAAATTTAAGTAAAATGAATAAATAAACACACATCTGTGATCATCCTTCTCGGACAACCTAAAAAATTTCACATTATTGTAGATAGTGACTTGAAACCTCTACAGTAGTCCTCTGATATGCTGAATCTGATCATGTAATTCTCATCAAAATAATTCGTCCTTATGGAGGCGAGTTCTTCTAAATTAAGTATCCTTCTTTGAAAATGAGGCAGATATTTCTACGGCTCCTAACTTTATGTGGTTCACTTTAAAGTCAAATAACCTAAAAAAGTGAAACCCCAATAAAAAGTTAATTCTTCCAATGTATAAATTGTTACCAATACTTTTCTTTAAGAGCTTTTATTACTATTCGTACGAGTCACTCCTTATTTATATTTTCTATCGTTACAAACAAATTTTGTGGTAACACTTGCTTCATCCCCTATGAAATTTCCAGACAGTGCTCATGATTCTTCTCCCTGTCTCCAAAATTTGGTCCCGCAAGCATAAGAACGTAATCTTTTATGTTACAAAAAAAACAGCAAGATATTTTTCTGGAATAAGAGTAGAGCTACCACTTGCAACACCCATATTCAAGCAAAGTCCAAATAACAGGAGATTGGAGATTAATTTTCTACCTTCCTCCACCCCTGACTATCATCTTTATTTATCCGAAGGTTCACGGAGATTTAGAAAATATGGGCATAAAAATATACTTTAGTGAGACACACACACATCCCACCTACACTATGACCTAGCGGCCCTCCTCCATAATACCTTATACGCAATTATACATTACCCTGCATAATTTTGCTACACCCCCTAAAAGTCATAGAACCTTAATGAAAATTACACCATCAGATTAAGCGTATCAGAGAATTCTACTGTAGAGGTTTCAAGCGCGTATCTGCAAAAATGTGGAATTTTGTATTTTTTTTTGCCAGAAGAAAGATCACGGATGCGTGTTTGTTTATTTTATTTTTTTTCCCAGGGGCGATCGTATCGACGCAGTGGTCCCATAATGTCGCAAGAGGGCTCATTTGAACGGAAATTAAAAGTTTTAGTGCCCTTTTTAAATGACCAAAAAATGGAGGGCAACTAGCCCCCTACCATGCTCATTTTTTTCCCAAAGTCACCCGATCAAAATTTTGAGATAGACATTTTGTTCAGCATGGTCGAAAATAGAATAATTATGTCTTTGAGGATGATTTAATCCCCCACAGTCCACGGGGGAAGGGCCTTTTAGTTATGAACTTTGCCCAATGTTGGGTAAAGTCGATTGGCTATCTCAGAATTTTCAAACGATAGCAACTCGTCCTGGTTTGGGTCAAAATTGTTGCTTCATGCCTCAAAGTGTCAGTTAACGCCACTTTGCTGTGACACAACCTTTTTAGCTATTTAAAAAGGACACTAGAGCTTCTACTTTGTATTCTAATCAGCCTTCTCCCGGTTTTCCAGGACTATTTGTTTAATACATTAACCCCAAGGGGAAAAAAGTAAACACACTTCCATGATCTCTCTTCTCGAAAAAAAAAATGAATGCGATATTCCAAATTTTTGTAGATAGGAGGTTCAAACCTCTGGTACAGCGTTCTCAGATATGCTGAATTTGATGGTGTGATTTTCACCAAGACCACTTGCACTTTTGAGGTTTTTTTCCCACTTTGTTTGAAAACTTGGAAAATTTTCTCAGGGTGTTAACTTTTGATGTATAATTTTAAAACTTTAATTATATATTTGAATTCGCCAAATAAAGAAGATTCTTTTGTTGTATGAATTGTAATAAAAAACAAAATAGAGTTTCGGTCGCTTTTAAGCCGAGTCACTCTTTAGTTACAGTTCGTTGTCAAAAGATCTGTGACCATATTCTGGAGCACTTGAGAGTAGGCCTATACTCTTTACCTTTAATACGGAAAACAGGCATGTAAGTAGGGAAGGGGGCTTGATCCCCTCTAAACCCAAATATTAACAATTTTAGGATTTTTCCTGCAATTTCTAAATTTTTTCCATTACTCCATTGTTTTATTCTTTTTTTTTCAAAGATGAAAAGGCATAGTCATTCCATAATAAATTACAGATTTTTCTACCGCTTCTTCATCAATTGATATCTTAGTTTGCATGCCAGAAATGATTTCCCCTAACAGGTCACCCGTACCATTGGGCTTTGTGAATGACTTTGGACAACTCCTCGAAGGCTAAACGCCTTAGTTTTACAAGTAATTTTTCATTTATTTTGTTCTGTTTTTTTTCCTTTTAGGTTGTCCTAAAAAAGCCCCACACCGCATCCAAGAAGAAATTTTGGAATATTTCCGAGAAAATATGATCTCTGCTTTTACAAAGAGTGGCAAATCCTCTAGTGCAGCTTTAAGTGCGAGTAAAGAAGCAGTAATAAAGTGGCAGTTTGCAATTCTAGATAAAAATAAAAACCTGGTAAGGCTATACGACTAGTATCACTTTAGTTATGAACTACAAGCTATAAACTATAAAAATATCAAAGAAAAAGGGTAAAAGCTGGTCAAAAACAAATTAAGAAATGAATTTTTATTCTTTTATAATACACTTATATAAGATATCAAATGATATTGTAACACTTAGTGAGTAATAAGCAATCCGAGTAAAAAATAAAAGACTATTTGCACTAAAAGAGGCGCTATCACCTCCCAATGCCAGCATTTCAGGCGTAGTAAAAATAATCAAGGAGGATCGGAGATTAATCCTTACCCCCTCCTTCTAGAACTCCTTCTGCAGTCACCATGAACTGTTTGGTATATTGCCATGTAGATTCCTTTTTTGGAGTTTTGATTAATAATATCACGAGTCACGCCTTACCTACAGTTCATACCTATGAACTGATAAATGATTTAAAATTACGTAAAACCCAATATTTCCATATAAACGTCGATGAAAACAAACTTATTCGCAACATTTGCCTCCTTGCTCCTGGGAAATTCACTGACTGTCCTCATAACACCCCTTTTCCGCCTCTCCAAGTCTTTTGCCGACAAGCATATGAATGTAATCTCTTATGTCACAAAGAAAACATTTTTCTGGAATAAGAGTGGAGCTATCAACCCACAACACCCATATTCCGGCTTAGTTCAAATGAAGTGAGACTGGATAAATTTCTACCTCCTCCTTCCAGACGCGTCTGGAGTTCGCGAAGAGTAAGAAAAAACGGCATAAAAATGGACTTTCTGGTTCGTCAGATATCCCTTCCTCCTCAAACTAATGCAATAACCCACCGACTCTTCTCTGTAATAGCTAATCCGGAATTTTACACTACAGTACAAAGTTTTAAGAAAAATTAAGTGAATCAACTCTATTAAATAAAGCTTTAAAACAAGCATATATATATATTAACTGTTTGTTTCTTATGGAGTAGGTGACTCTTTAGGAATGAATGTGCCATTGCACGGCATTATTGGCTCTAAAACTGGGAAGGTCAATATATTGCCTTTCGGCAATTTTGAATCGACTGGCTGTCTAAGAATCTTCAATCGACACCAACTTGTTCCTCGTTGGGGTAAAATTGTATTTTTGCGCCATAATATGACAGAAAAATGTCACTTTGCTGTGCCACAATCTTTTTAGCTGCTTAAAAAGGGCACTGTAGCTGTTAATTTCTACCCGAATGATCCTTCTCCCAATTTGTTTAGGATTATTAGTTCGACACGAAACCCCCTGGCAAAAAAAGCAAGAAACAAATAAAGACGCATTCATGCTCTTCATTATAAAAAAAAAATCAAAAAATTCAACATATTTGCAGATAAGTGCCTAAAACCTCTACAATAGGGTCTCTCTGATACCCTGAATTTAATCGTGGACTTTTTAATGAAAATAAATTACTCTTTGGGGGTGTTTTCCCCTATTTACGAAGATCAGGAAAACTTGCTCAGGATCGTAACTTTTATGGAAAACTTAATGCTGTATGAATTTTATATAAATGGAATTGCTTTAAAATTAAATGCTTTTGATGTATGTGGTGTTATCAAAACTTCTTTTTTAGAGTTTGTAGCTTGATGCACAGAGCAGTGGCTTGATGGAACAAAAACCACCAGGGAGGAACCAAAAACAAAAAGTCTGCTTTTCCTTGCCCCTCTGTTCCCCCACAAGGAAAATTCCAAGCGAAGCTCTTGTTCTTAATTACCAGAAGTTTATTTTGTTGTGAAAAAGAAGACATAAATGAGGCCTTTTCTTAAAGCAGTGACTCCAGGGTAAGACCTCAAGGCTGATGGAGCAGCAGCCTTGCTCATATGTAGGATAGCCCCAAGTAATACAGACGAACAGAAACCCACTTCAAAAGTTAAAACTAAACTCTCCTCCCCTCACCCTATGGCTTTAAAAATGAACGCTACAACACAAGAATATTGGGCTAAAAATTTGTTTTTTTACGGCAATTCTGTGAGAATAGAAGGACTTATTTATTCGGGCTTGCTTTAAACAGTGAAAATTTCTAGTTAAATTTTGTGAAAGGCAATAGGTGAACAAAGCACTTGTAATTGCCAACTGGCTGTATTGGCTGCATTCTATGATGTCTTCAGAAAAAGCACTGTCGAACTTTAGGGTAAAGGGGGCTGGAGGAATTGAAGGGTGCCACCACCAACCCCCTGATTTACGGTTTAATTTCCATTCATTGTAAGTTTTCATGACACTCTTTAATTTTATTTGAAAGCCCTTGTTTCTTTTTATTGACAATATGAAGACCAGGGATAAACAATCTGTGTTGCTTAAATATTACTGCTTCTCTTGCTAAAATAAACGTTTGTTTCTATTTTCAGGCTCGTTGGTTTTGCTAAAAGCAATTATAGTCTGGGACTAACAGCCATTGTATTATTCCGGGGGAAATTTCCAGGAAAATACACGTTTCATTTATTTATTGCAATTAAATTTGAGGATAAACCTTGAATTTGTCTTTTAGAGGGTAGAGCCAAACCTACCCAAAGCAATTACCTTGAACCACAGAACTCCAATTTATTCTGTTTTTCAATTATCTAATACAAAAATAATGCATTTCTCGCTGATGCATAAAATTTTACAATTTAAAAATTTCGAAAAGCACGAATCTTTTTCCTTGGATAGTTCCACATATTTTTTTATGTTCTTGCTAGTCAATAGTCAAATTATAGATTTTATTCCATATATTTTCAAAAATGATCCATCATTATATTATTGCTATTATAGGTTATAGACAGGGGTGAAATGAAAGAATTTCGGACCCTATTGAAAAACAGTAAGAAGTTAAAAAAGTGCAAGAGGATAGCTAGCGTATGCGACTCAGATGAAGATAAAAGAGTCACTTGGGATGAAATTAGAATCTGCACAGGACTTATTAAAGGTAAAAGGCTTTCTTTTATTTTAGCTGCCTTTTTTTTTTTAGCTTGAGCCATCTTTGGAATTTTTTTTGTATTCATTTATGAATTTTATTTTCCCGAGTCTTGATATCTTCAAAGACTGATTATATGCAACCTTGGCACGTTTATTGAGCTAGGTTCAGCTAAGGAGCTTTCTGTAAAATCCTCCGTCTCATTCATCACAAATTATTTACATTTTGTATTATGTTTGCATACATATTGACGTATTTATGGGTATTTGGTATATTTTCATGCTTATGAAAGAAAAAGTGACAACATTAGTGTTTATTCGCCTTTTCTTGAAAAGTTTTCTTTCTTGTTTTTACATAGGATGATTTTACAAAGACCACGACGAAATGTGTAGAGTTCTTCTTTAAGCGTCTTGTACATAACTAAGGTCTTGTACATACTGCTGCTTTGCTGGGGAGAGGGTGAAATTATAGCATGAAAACATACTTTGGACTCTCAGATTCGAAGTCTTTGAGAAATCTCCCTATGGCATAACATATCAGTTGAGACTCGAGTTTTCTGTGATTATCTATTGGTCTCAGAAACCCCAAAAGTGATATAAAACTGCACCGCAATCCTTACAATATGCATAACAAGTAGATAGCATTATAGGTATGCGCCAAGCTTTAGTCCTGTGGTGGCTCATTGCGATTGCTCCCTGCTTGGTAACACAGGATTCGGAATTTAACCTCAGCTGTAGCAACCCGCTGCATGACTCAGAATATGATTCCGGTGATCTGATTATGTGAAAGCGAGTCTCCATAATCAAACAGTTCGTGATAACGAACTGTAAGTAAGGAGCGACCCGGCTCAATGGTAACCGAAACTCTAGAAAACGTGATTTTGATATCAATAGATACATCAAAAGAATCATATTTTAATGCTGATTTCAAATATATAAGTTTCATCAAGTTTAGTCATACCCATCAAAGGTTACGTGCCTGAGAAAATTTGGCTGATTTTCGAAAAAAGGGGGAAAGACCCCCCAAAAGTTATAGAACCTTAATGAAAATCACATCATCATATTCAACGTTTTGGCGACCACTACTGTAGAGGTATCAAGCTCTTATCTACAAAAATGTGGAATTATGCATTTTTTGCCAGAAGAAAGATCACGGATTCGTGTTTATTTATTTTTTTTCCAGGGGTGATTGTATCGACCCAGTGGTCCTACAATATCGTGGGAGAGCTCATTGGAACGGAAATTAAAAGTTCTAGTGCCCTTTTTAAGTGACCAAAAAAATGGAGGGCAACTAGGCCCCCTCCCACGCTCATTTTTTCCCCAAATTCACCTGATCAAAATTTTGAGATAGCCATTTTGTTCAGCATGGTCGAAAACATGATAACTATGTCTTTTAGGATGACTTAATCCCCCAAAGTCCCCGGGGGGAGGGCTGAAATTTATGAACTTTACTCAATGTTAACATATAGTATTGGTTATTGGGAAGTATACAGACGTTTTCAGGGGGTATTTTTTCTGGTAGTTGGGGGGGGGGGGGGTCGGGGGTTATATTGGAGGATCTTTCCATGAAGGAAGTTTTCATGGGGAAGGGACATTGCTATGGGGGGGGGGCGCCGAATTTCCCATCACTATTAAAGAAAAAGATCAGAAATTAAATTAAAAAAAAAAAAAATTCAAATAAAAGTAAGGAGCAACATCAAAAGTTAAAACGAACAGAAAATATTACGTATATGATTGGGTTCACCCCCTAATCAATACCTCGCTCTTTAAGCCAAAGATTTTTTAGTACTTTCATAAGAGCTATTTATTCTAATTAACGGCTTTTGTGATTAAGGGGTCATTTTTAAAGAGTTGGAAGAAAATTCGAACTTTAGCTTAAAGAGCAAGGCATTGACTAGGGGGATAACCCCCTAATATACGTATTAAAAATCTATGAATATAGAAGTTCGTTACGTAAGTTAATTCGTAAGTTACGTATATTTATTACTAATAAAAACGTTCGTAAATTAAATTAAACAAGTTCCGAGAAAGCCATTTAACCAAATAAAAGTAAAATTAATATGCAAATTTTGTTTTAATTATTCATGTACGGTGAGCCAAAATCAAAACCTACATTAATTCAAAAACGTTCAAAAATTAAATAAAAAACAAGTTTTTTTTAACTGAAAGTAAGGAACGACGTTAAAACTTAAAACGAACAGAAATTATTCCGTATATGAAAGGGGCTGTCCCCTCCTCAACGCCTCGCTCTTTACGCTAAAGTTTTTTGCTGTTTAAAAAAAATAGATTTGTGAGAAAGTCAAACTTTAGCGTAAAGAGCGAGGCGTTGAGGAGGGGACAGCCCCTTTCATATCCGGAATAATTTCTATTCGTTTTAAGTTTTAACGTTGTTCCTTACTTTCAGTTAAAAAAAACTTGTTTTTTTTATTTAATTATCCAAACAAGAAGACAAAATATACCAAACTTTAAATTTGAGGCAAAGTCTAGACCAATGGAAAAGAGGCCCAAAAATTCGTCAAATTAACCAATCGACGGATAGCATAACTGATGACTCGAAACGATTTCCTTATATTCAAATTTTTCAGTTGATAGGAAGCTATAATTTAAAAAAAGGTAATACAGGAGAATTATAAAAAAAAACGAAAATGAACAATAAGAAATGATAAACTGAATTGTAAAAACTTCGAAATTTTGGAGGGAGGTGAAAAAAGAGGTAATACAGGTAATTGTAAGAAAAAACACACACGGAATGATAGGCTAAATTGTAAAAACATCGAAAATTTTATGGGAGGGGGAAACAGAGGTGATAAACATAAGAAATGATAGGCGAATTGGAAAGTTCAAAATTTCGGAGGGAGAGAGTTAAAGGTTATACCGAGATTATAAAGCAAACACATAAAAAATGATAGGCTGTAAAAGCTTCAAAGTTCCGAAGGGAGGGGGCTTGCTCTTGAAATTCTTCGCCCTGTGCACATGTCTGAACAGACGAGCCAAATCCAACTGTCTGTTATGAAAAACTATGCGGGATTCTTTCCCTACTCAGCAGTCTTTCATCGTTTTTTTCCCGGTCTGAACCCAATATCATGGTTCAAGCGACAGGTGCAACCTAGTATAGAGTAAACCATAGTAACCAAAAACTGTCTGTGCCTAGTGAGAAAAAATACCATTCAACGCTAGTTCGGGAATGGGAAATGTGATTTTGATTAATTTTAATAATAAAAGTTTATTGCGAAAAAAAATTTATGGGGATTTAAAGAAAAACTGAAACCATTCGAAAATGCCTTTGCAGCGAAAAGATTGGCACACCATTGGAAATATCATGGTCGAAAACCTGTATAGGAGAATTATAGCCCCCCCACCTTAAACAACAAGAAAAATCACATTTTTTGGCACTAGAAGGACTAATTTATCTCCTTTTCTCCTCCCCCCCCACGGGTAGTCAGTGATATTAATTCGCAGAAATTAGGGGGAGCCAAATCGAACTTTTAAAAATCTAGATGGTGAGATTTTATTCTTTGAAAATACCAAAAAAGCCGCTTTTAATGAAGATATGTAAAAATTTGTTTTTCAAAACCCGAAGGGGAGGGGGTGGGACAAAAAACGTTGGTGGGGGTGGGGGGGGGGGGTAAATGCCCCAACCACAATTGACACCACTGGTGATAATCTTCAACCAAGGGTCGTAGAAAGTCGGGGAAGGGTCAAGTTGAAAGGAAATCGCCTTATCTAGTACCATTACTAAGTAACAAAAGAGATCGTGCCTCAGCAAAGTGGGGTTTTCTGACGTTTCGTGGCACCTAAAATGAATAGGCCTCTTATGCCTAAAGATGATCAAGATTCTAGAGAACGGAAATTCTAAGATAACCCATTGATTTTTCACTGTCTAACCTAAACAGTAGCTTTTGAGCCCCTTCCCCCCCATCTTGAAAAACCACAACAAATTGGCGTCTTCTGCCGATTTGTGACAAAAAGCAAAAATTCTGCTGAAAGAGGGCAATGATTCATCATTTGTATAGATATCACATTGCGGGAGAAATGCAAATCACTACACGATTTCACAATCCAGCTTGAAATCGTAAATCCTTCTATTCACCACAGTGTGATAGAAGTCTGACAACTAGCGTTTTTATAAAATATTTTTTATTATTTGTTGAAATTTCGAGATACAGAGAGAAGAGTTAAAAACATAATGAGTACCTACCTGGTCCACGTACACCCATGCTCAGTAGAATTTTCCAGGCTCATGCGAGGAAACGCTGATGTAAAGCAAGTACGTAGGCAGGCACGTTCTTCGTTTCTAATATTTGACCAAACAGTAATTGTCAGCTTTTTCTGAACTGGTTATAAACAATTCAACTCCGAAATTTCAAAGAACACAAAAGCTGTGTTCAGCTATTGATTGTGTCTCCAGTGGTATCATGATAATTAAAAAGCAAGAGGTGCAATTTACTATTTTTTTGCAGGCGAAGTTACCCCAGTGCCGGGACCCGGTGGGTCTCACAAGCGTCGAGGAAAGAATCCACTGAGTACATATCTGATCGATTAATCAAAAATATTTTGAGCTGTGGAAGTTAAATCCAGTGACGTCATTCTGGACTACTTCATGTTGTTAATAATGTTTAAATGAGCTTATTTGTAAAGTGTATATAAATGTTAAATACATTTCGGAAGTTAATATATAATTTAGGTTTTCATTTCTCTTGAGTTTTTTGGTGAATCCATATTTCTTTTCCTTTTAGGAGAAGAGAAATAAAAAGGAAGAGAGAGACACTCTAAACATGTCCACATCATTCCTTTTAAGATGATTTTCAACAAAGAGATTATTAATAAGGTTCTAAACACTACTCTTCGATTGAAAAGGATCTCTGCTCTTTACTTTTGAGACAATGGGCCTTTGTGCCCTGAGCTACAACTCAGTTTGGCAAGTCCGCCATAAAATAGTTTTTACTAATGAACATACATAGACAGTTAGAGTCAAGTATGAAAAGATGAAACAATTTTTTGGTAATTTTACAGAGGGACGTTGTTAACATAATAAATTATTTAATAAATTAATCTTGAATTTGAGTATTTGTCAAGAAAACTGATTCAGAATAGACGAGTTAATTTATCGACATACCAAATTTTCTGTAATATTCAGCATATATTTTTCAACATGGGACCTCTGGGGATGGGCTGGAGGGAGGGTGGTAGCTTCAGCCTCCCAAGATTTTATTTTAATTTTGCTGGTTTAGAATTAAATGGGTTGATTGTAATTTAAATGTCAGACAAAATTGAATATTTAGTCAGAGCTTTAGACTAATATTTAGTCAGATATATTATTTCGAAGACCTAGATGCACACAGTGTCTTATTATTTAAATCTGTCTCCTTCCAGTGTATAAAAGCTCAGGTTAATTTACCCCCTGCCCCCTCCCATCGACCTCAATACTTCCCTAAGGTTTCAGCTTAATACCCTAGGATTTTCTCAAGGCATTGTAGATACATCATTATAATAACGTGGCAACTCTTAGTCTCTTCTGATTTACCTCGAAACTTAACGGTGCATAATCCCATAGGAGCTCATAACGGAAAACATTCTGGTGGGTAAGAGATAAACATTGTTTAACCCATCCCTACCCCCCCCCCCCCCAAATAAAATTATTTAACCTCCCTTCCTTCTCTTCCCAGAAGTACTTGGAACTTTAAACTTCCTTCTCCAGACATTTTCAAGGCATTACTTCTCACATCTCCTCAAAATTTGTCATCCAATTGATCCCCAGCCCTACACTGCTTGACAGTCTCAACTTCAGCCCCAGGCCATTCCAGATGAATTGAAATTTTGGATGCGCATAACACGTTTTGATTTACCACCCCTACACTGCTTGACAGTCTTAACTTGAACCCCAGGCCATTAGTCATTTCACTTCCATCAGAAGACTATTTTTGAAATTAATTTTTGTTTGTTTTGAGGTTTTAAAAATATACACATTAAACCTTACAAGAAGATCTTGTCTGACTTAGGCAAAGAAACTAATGAATTCAACAGGAGTTTCTTTTTTTTAACTGGGCATTAAATTTATTTTGAATTTCGCACCTCTAGAAAAATCTGCAATTTCGTCACATAAGGAGTCAAAAGGGTCCTTCCCCTCCCCAAAAAAACTTCGCACCAGCCTATTAGCCCCAAGAGCATCATAGCACTATCGAACATATTTTTTCTTTAATTTCATTGAAGATTTTTTGTAATTCTAGATTGAAGTTTCCATTGGACCCAATTTCTATGATCTAGAATCGGTTCTTGGCGTTTACCCCCCCCCCGTGAAAAATAAGGCTTTCCAAATTAGAGAATTTTATTTTTTATTTCTGTCGGAGGAAGGAATTTTGGAACTTGTGTATTATACACCACTCACTCAAGTCTACGCTGTGTAAAATTCGAGAACACACCGATTTTGTTAGTTTCTTCGTTACTTTAGAAATAAATTTGGGCTACAGATTTGCACATTAGGGTGGGGGGGGGGGGGTAAACTATAGCTGGTGTGCATGCAAAATGTGTTTGGTACAATTATTCTGCATATTAGAAAGATAGATAAATAAGTGTATTTTAAAGCCAAATATATAATTTGGGCTATATATTTGCACATAGGGGGGGGGGGGGAGGATAAAGTATTTGGATAGTTTGAAGTCAGAAAACAATTCTTTTTAGGTATATGGCCACTAAAAAATTACACATGAATAGCGAGGTAGGCTATCTGGAAATTTTCTAAAAAAAAAAAAAAAAAAAAAAAAAAAAAAAAAAAAAAAAAAAAAAAAAAAAAAAAAAAATCCCAGTAGAAAGTAAATGTAATGTTTCATTTAAGTGTTTTTTCCAAGTGTTAATGTTTTTTTTTCAATGTACAATTATTCTGGATATTAGATAGATAGATAAATAAGTGTATTTTGAAGCCAAATATTCTCATCCTCAAAGTGTATATACCTCGCTATCCTTCTGTAATTTTTTAGTGGCCATATACCTAGAACGAATTGTTTTCTAACTTCAAACTGTCCAAATACTTTAGCCCCCCCCCCCCCGGAAAATGCCCCCCCCCATGGAAAATTCCCTGTGGAATTTTCCACGAAGGTATTTTCCGGGGGGGGGGGTAAACGCCTAGAACCGCTTACAGTATGTACTTTCAGACCATTCTTTTGTTACTTTAGGACAGATGATTAAACAATTAGCTGTGATGGAAAAATGATAAATTTTATCTTTTTACAATGACGGTGCAAGAAACAGTTTTTTCAACAATTGGTAAATTGTAGATATCAGACCTAACTTTGGTATCGAGCCACGTACCAGAGGAAAGAATGTCAGAATTGTAAAGAGAGTGACAAAAGTCTTAAAGTCCTAAGAGAAAACAAAAGAAGCGGAGAATGATAATTTAGACCCAATGGGGGCTGAAAGGGAGAGGGAACTGTAAACACTATTCGTATTAGTTAAAATAATGTCAAGAGAGGTGTATCCTCTTGTTGATATTTGAGCTATTTGCCTAAAGCTAAGAGAAGAACAAATCAAATCCATCTTCAGGTCATTGGTGTCACCAATTAGAGAGAAGCTCATATTGGGGCAGGTTGAAATAACGAAATCGGTACTTGTCTGCAAATACCGTACGAATCTACGTTTTCTTATCGACCTTTTGATATGGCGAGTAATAAAATACGGCTATTGAAAAAATATTAAAAGGTTGATTCTAGGGTGGCCGGCGTTTAGCCTTCCCCCCCCCCCGTGGAAAATAAGACTTTCCAAATTTGGGAATTTTATTTGAGTTTTTTTTTTCCGTAGGGGGAAGGAATTTTGGTACTTGTGTAATATACGCCACTCACTCAAGTTTACGCTGTGTAAAATTCGAGAACAAACCGGTTTTTTCGTTAATTTCTTCGTTACTTTAGAAATCAATTTGGGATACAGATTTGCACATTAGGGGGGGGGGGGTATAGGAGGTCTGCATGCAAAATGTGTTTGCTACAATTATCCTGCATATTAGATAGATAGATAAATAAGTGTATTTTAAAGCCAAATATACGGCCATGAACACAGTAAAATAACATAAATGAAAGGCATAAATAACTTTGATCAGCGATCACCAAAAAAAAACACTTAAAAGAAGCTACATTAAACTTATAATAGTATTTAATACTTAGAAAAACGGTCATTGAAAAAAAACCACTTAAATGGAACATTACATTTACTTTATACTGGGATTTTTTTTTTTTTTTTTTTTTTTTTTTTTTTTTTTTTTTTTTTTTTTTTTTTTTTTTTTTAGTTAACAAAATTTCCAGATACCTCACTATTCTTCTGTAATTTTTTAGTGGCCATATACCTAGAAAGAATTGTTTTCTGACTTCAAACTATCCAAATACTTTACCCTCCCCCCTTTGTGTAAATATATAGCCCAAATTATATATTTCATAAATATTCTGTCACTTGCCTTTGTCTTGTCTCGCGTTAAGCTAAAAAAAAAAAAAAAACTAAAGAAGAAACCGGTTTTGTCCTCGAGTTTTACACAGCGCAAACTTAACTGAGTAGCCCATAATACACAAGTACCAAAACTCCTTCCCCCTACGGAAATTAAAAAAAATAAAATTCTCAAATTAGGAAAGCCTTCTTTTCCATGGGGGGGGGTTATTTTCTAGGGGGTAAAGTCACAACACATTAGTTGAGAAACTTGTCACTGAATTCAATGTTAATTCTTTCCTGGTAAAATTGGTTACCTCTTTCTTTCCAGCTGATGAGAAGAAATTAAATATCTAAAATTATTATTCCTATATCATCCTTGTTTACAATGATGAACCTCAAGACACCCTCTCAGCCCCCCCCCCTCATTCAGTTGTTGTTAAGAGCATCGCTAAGGAATTTCCCGAGGGATAAAAATTTACTGATGACTAAATGGCCACAAAATCTGCTATAAATACTGAGTAAACCGTCGCTTGAACTACCCAACAGAGTAGGAAAATGATACATGTTTTTGCTTAAACCCTACTGTTTATTACTATTTTTAAATATAAATTTCTAATTTATGGTAAGAAATTAAAAAAATATATGAATGAGAAAACATAGTTCAATGTGATGGGCGAAACTACTTTTTGCATAAACAATTTTCAAGGTAAGGCTCATACGGTGTAGCGTCCATTGGAATGCTGTTATTCAAATATTCGTGAATCAACTAGCTCCTGTAATTGTTTTTAGTGAATTGTGTACTGTAAAATGAAATGTCGCACATATTTGTTGAGCTGAACATTGACTTCAGTCTCCACTTTTGAACAATCAGTTCCACCTCAACTGTAACGGTGTCTTCTTCAAAATGTTGCATGACACAAGTATATAATCCAAAGGTCTCAATCTCTCCAAAAGGTGATGAACTGTGCCACAATAGAAAGGTTTTTTAAGTCTTGAGTGTGTTGATTGAATTGATTTTTCAAGTCTGAAAAAATTATAATATGTTCCTATTATCATAAGGAAGCTGTCCCTCCTTGTCAAGGATCTGCTTCAAACAAGTAGTGATCGCATTCGTTATGGGTAAGGTTTTTCTCCTAAAGCTCCACCTTTTGTGTAAATGAGATCATATCTGAAATGGTTCTACCAATCACTTTATCTTTGTCTTGAAGGTGTAAGTTAAGGGGATGTATCTTTTCGTTTAAGTATATAAGAAAAGTAAAATCTTGTAATTGTAACCAAACCAGACCTTCTTGCCCTTACTTTATTTACGATTGTTTTCATCATATTTTTCATAATAGTGTATAAAAGGTGTTTCTCCTTATAAAGATATATTTCTATAAAAATAGAAACAGAGTATTTTTGCAGCATGCAGAAAACACAAGATAAATAAAATAAAATCAATCCAAAATGAACCGACACTGACTGAAGGGCAGATCCACGGGATACTAGTTCAGTTTTTCTTCTTTTTATTGTGAGTCATGCATTTGAGTTGAGTGGCGCAAATCAGAATAGTCACCCTAAGCCATGTGTTTGAAAATTCTCTGAGAGCTACTAAAAAACTCCATGCGAGCTACCTGTAGATCGCAGTCGACAATTCGTCGATCTCTTCTTATCGAATTTAAAAGTGATGGAACGGACATAGACACGAGCATTAACTCGTATGAATACACGGTAATGCCAAAGATGCTCTTTAAATTTCCGCCAATTTTTATCTTAATCTTATCCCTCCTAAATTTCCGTGTTGTCCTTGAAATTAATTGAACAAAGTTGATGTTTCTACTTTATTCAGATTCCTCAATAAATTGAGCAGCCCCATTCCAATATGCTTCTTTGATTCCCCCCTATAATCGAATATGCTCGTGCAGTTTGCTGCCACGATGTTTTGCAGGAAGATTAGAATAGAACTAAGTCAATCCAAAATAGAGCCCTACGCTAAAATCTTTAACTCTCTATTTCTGAAAAAAGGTAGAACGCTTGGAAAAGCTTGAGCTCAGTAGCCTCCGTCTTTAAAAATATACACTACTAAACCCTCGCCTGGAAGGCATTTACTTCAAAACAAACTCGCAATCCAGATCCAGCTCAGTCCATGCTGTTTCTCGGCCTACACCTATCTCGTCTCCATTCGCTGTCATGCTCTAAGACTTACAAGAAACTTTGTCCCCTATATTATTAAGAAAATAATAAACCCCCACATATTTTCCATATTTCTAGATATCTATATTACTTCTCTCGTTTATACCTTTTTGTGTTTTTATTAGCCTTTTTAACTTTTTTTTAAATACTTACTAGCTCTATTTGTTTTTGTCTTTTTGACATGTTATAAACTATACCTCTTTTTTACCAGCCTTATCAAACGACGGTTTTACCTAATAATAAATAAGTAACTATTAATTCTTTTTTACTGTATTTTTCAGAAAATTTTTTCCTTTTTTTACAAATATAAATTTGTTTTTTTCTTTTTTTTTTCAATTTATTGGCCTGTTTTTATTGCTTTTGCTCTATATTTGTAATCCCAAATACAAATTCAGCCCATTTGGTATTGTGGAAGTAAATTTTTTACATAAATCTGATCTTACAATTTTTCAATTTAGCATTGACCCTTCTCATTTTACAAACAAGATTGTAAATGCATAATCAAGATTGTAAAGATGCCGTTCCACTGGTAACCAGGATCGTGAGTTCATAATCTAGATTATGAATTCGACAACTTAGCTTTAAAAAAGATCGCTATCAGATAGTAGATCTTATCAGGTCGTGAGCGGGGCTTATAAATTTTGCTTTTCCATAGTTAACCATTTGACAATCCAGTTTTTATAAACTTCGTGGTTCCACTGGTAATTCTAAGTCTTGCTTCAAGAATCTGGTTTGTAAGTTGAAAAGGCCCTTTGAATCGTTTTAAACAAAGTAAGCAGCGCAACAACATCTTTGAGCGACACATATTTAGGCTTAGTCGAATTAACACTCTATTCCAGGAAATTAAATGCTCACTTAATGACATAAAATGTAACAGTTATATCATATAATTGTTTTTCTTTCCTTTTTTCGTTCTGCTAACAAACTGAATGTGAAGGAAGCCATAATAACAGTGCAAGAATAAGGCATTCATATTCATGTTTTTATTCCACAAATTTTGAGAAAATCATACAAAATATGCGAGATTTGAAATACTTCTTGTAGAATTAATCATGGTCGCAGAAATAGTTACAGCCTACTATAGAGCAAAACCTTAATAGAAAAATACAACTCCTTGATAAGCAAACATAAAAATAGTGTCTAAGCATTACAGGTTACAAGCTAACAAACATAATCGATTTAAAAAAAAAAAAAACATACAGAGGATTTTTATTCTGGGGTCCACGGAGCTTTACGCTGTTTATCAAATATTACGAGGTCTTCAACCTGCTTTAATTTTTGTTATTATTTCTAAGATTAACATATCCATTTTTAATATGTCTTTTATGATTTCAATATATTACATGAAATATGCATGGCCAAAGCCAGGGGGAGGAGCAGACAATGCAGCTACCTCCTCCATAGAGATAAAACATACATCTGTTAGATTTCTGTAGAAAATGGAAACATTTCTTTAAAAATGGAACAGAAAAGTGTCCTATACCTTCCTCCCTTATCCAGAAAAATCCTACTAACCCTCCATTAACTAAATTTCTTGCGGATCTGATTACTGGAATTTTTAAACAGCCATTATTTCAGGCTTAAATATTCTTATTTTACGCCTTAATAAATCATAGCAATAAGCTTCCAATAAACTATAATAATGCAACAGTTGCAGAAACCTTACTCCAAAATTGGCGATGGGAAGTCCTCTTATTGTATTCCATAAAGATATTTTGTAGAAGATGAGCCCATGACCTTTGCCACGCAAACACGCTAGCCACGGTAATTCAAAATGCCACGGTATTTTGGTAATTCCCCTAGCCACGGTAATTCAAAATGCGTTACTTAATGATGCCTCAAAGTGAGAATTATGCTTCAATTTCTCCGATAGACTCCGTTGGTTTGATTTATCTTCTAGCGCATCATTTATCACTAATATTTAAATATAGTTTTTCAAAATACATTATTTCTTTTTTCCTACTAGCACAAAAATTATTAAAAAACATGAAGATTTTAATGAAAACATCAGCAAATGCTGATTTGATTTCGCTACTAGCTAGCGCTGATTGCCTGGCGACAATTTTTGGCAAAAGCAATAGCACGGAAATCAGTGCAGAGTATGAGCACTAAAATAAAAAGAGGAGGGTAACGGTTCATTTTTTTTTTATTGAAATTAGGTAAGGAGGATTTTAGGACATGGTGAAACAAGTTAACTTTTTGTGAATTGAAATGTCTCCAAAAATTCTCGAAAATGGCTCTATATTTTTTTTCTTTTGGCAAATTGGCATCCTGGGATTTTCTGGCCTGAAAAAATGATCTATAGTTCACAATTCGGAGAAAATTCGTTAAAAGCCTCTGACATAACATTGAAGTTTCATTATGACGTCGACTTAGTCAGTCTTTTTTGGTCGATCTCATTTCAGTACAAATTGAGAGCTGAAAAGTTAAAATTGAAAGTGAATTGTACTGAACAAAAAGATATTACTGAACAAAAAATTGCTATAAAATATGCATATCTAAGCTAAATACGGATACATGTAAATGAATTGCAGTATATTTGGTGATTTTTCCGTCCATGGTGCAGCGAAATGTTTAAGACAAACATTAAGAGCCATAATATCAAAAACTTTAGGAAAATACAAGGAATTATAATTTTTCCTAAAAACTTTCAGAGGAAATTCTGAAAGGATAATTTTAGAACAAGCTGAGACAAGTTTCATATTTATCTATTATTATTTTTTTGAAGTGATGAAAACTAAGTGTAAATGATATTAACAATTTTGAGTTACTCAAAAGTCTCATTGTTTACCAATTTATGACACTATCATTGCTACGATAATTAGCTCCTATGTTTTAAAACACTTGAAACAAAAGTTTCAAACAACTGGCCATTATTAACACTAAAAAAGCCCCTTTTCAGTTTTCGGTGGAATATCAATACAGTCGATTTTCCATTTATCCCGTCTTTAACCCCTGAACAAATTGCAGGGTTTTCTCGTTTGGCAAAAGTTTTGTATAATTCCAAACATTTTTCCTACTTCACAGATTTTCTGGCAAAAGAGTGTCATGTAGTGTTGGAAGTGCGGAAAAATGTTTCGTGCGATTCATCACAAATTTCTTTTTTTCACAAGTTTTTCGGACAACTTTCCAGCACGAAACAAACTGCTATTATGACAACAATGGCAAGAAGATTGAAATAGAATAGGGCTAATTAGCTAAAAAGAAGCAAGAATAACTCTTGTCCAAACACTTTTCAGGTTTCTGTAAAATGTATGTCCTTTCGAATGTCGCCCAGCCACAATATTCTAAGACTAAGAGTCTATAACTAGAAACGAGGCTTAAATAATACCATTCTATCAGAACATAGGCTAAAAACTATTGCGTATCACAGCTCATTTTACAAGCTAATCAAACTGGACCTTCAGCAAATCATCAGCAGAGATGCACAGAGCATGGGGCACATATCACACTGGCCGCGTGACCAGATCGTCGAACACTTAATGGCACACTTTCAGTCCACATATCCTTTTCAAAGTCATATGCTTCGACAGAGGCAATAATCCCACGTCCGTCGTATCCACCTTAAAAAATAATTCAAAATCATTGTTCAAATTTTAATAATAGTATTTATCTTGCCATTAAGCACAACAAACAACAACTAAAAAAAAAAAAAAAAAAAAAAAAAAAAAAAAAAAAAAAAAAAAAAAAAAAAAAAAAAAAAAAAAAAAAATCCAGGTAGGGTACAATCAGATAAATCTACATGTACGAGGTTGGGCAATGACGGATTAAGGTCTCTGGGACCCCCGGACCCTTATTTATACCCGTTGTCAATCATTGCTGCATGTTTTTCCTTTTAAAATATGGGATAGTAGCACAATGGGAAACCTTCGTCCCTGGGACGACACCCACCATTTCACATCAGGAGACATATTTATTTTGAACCGTTTTGGTTGCAGCTACTACCTTGAAATATTGCTCAAATGTCAAACGAGGCATAAAAGACACAAAAAGGGTTCTGGGCTTCCTCAGATTAGTTTTGTTGCTGAAAAACTACAGTGGATCCCAGCATGGAAGATCAAATGAACCCTTCTTTTATCTTCTGATGATCATCCGTGCCATATGGCAGGGTCGGGGATAACTAATAATGAGGATTGATTAGATTTAATCATTTCGTTAGTTTTAAGTTACTAATATTTACCCCGATTGATTATCAGACGAGTGCGTAGGATTATTTTTTGGGGGTTGGGGAGGAGGTACAAAAATAAATTTGAATTCAAAGGAAAGCCCTACCGATGGCATAAAGTTTTGAATCCAAAACTACAAGTTGGAATGCACTCCTTGCTGAAATCATCGGTGATAATGATGTCCATACATCCTTCTCTGTATCATACCGCTCCAATGCTGCTAATTGATTTTCCCCATCAAATCCGCCAGCGACGTAGATGTAGTGTTCGAAGGCAGCACAACCTAAAATGGTTTTATGAAATGATTTTCAAATCAACTCTAAAGCTCAATTCTGACATAGGACAACAATGTCTTTTGCTTCGGGCAAAAAACAGCAAAGTGACACTGTCACGTACGATTTAGGTGTTAAATCTGATGGAAAGTAAAATTCTCTAAAGCATTCATGGAAAAACCCTTATTTAAAAAGGTAGGTATTTGAAAACAAAAGCTTTTTATTTATTATAAACGGGTTTTTTCTCACTTCGCACTTCCTGATAAATCAACTCTGACCCTCGTCCACAACAGGCCACTCTAGAGAAGATTAACGGCACTGAGATGTCTTTCCCTCTACGCGTGCACCGCTGCCAAGCAAGAACATTAAGAAGATATTTTTTGCGGCCCGAGAAACAGATTTTTTGAATTTATTCAAAACAGAAATTAACAACCAGGGACTTGAAGATATTTACTCATCAGATGGAGAGGAAATCCGACTACCGAAGTGAAATTCGACTCCTGTCTTGGAAAACCCAACCAAGATTCATAGAAAACTAAAATTTAAGGGCGTGGATAAAAGGGTCCAGACTAGAAGAGGTCAATGTCTTCAACCAAGAATACACTCAGGAGGAGAGACCGGTTAACAGGTCCTCGTCCCATTGAATAGTAAACATATTTTTGGTTTCAGTAAAGTGCAAATGAGATCTAAATAATTATTTCGATTTTACTTCAAAAAATGCTCAATTTTTTTTTTTACCTACCCAACAATGTTAAGGGCATAACAATGATAGAAAGAAAAAAAAATTAATTTAATATGAAGTGTCTTACCCTACCGAACGGTAACCTAGACCTTACCTGCGCCACTCTTTCGTCTGCTACAGGGAGATACTTGAATCCATTCATCTCGTTCAGGATGGTAACACTCAACACTGGATAATCTCTGTCGACCATCAAATCCTCCAATGGCATATAATAGACGATTAACAACTGCAACTGCAACGCCCACTCTAGGACTGGCCATTGGGGCCAAAAAGGACCATTTATCTTGAGATGGGTCATACCTTTAATGACGGCAATATTAAACAGTTACAAATGATTGAAAATCTTGAACATACATGAACATCACAAAAATGAAAACTCCCTCTTAAATGTGTCAGAACGAGTTTCTTTAACCTTGCTGTTAAACTTTCATAACTATAATAACTAATAGTTGTTAAACTTTTTCGTGAATATAGTTTAACTTCCAAAACAACGCACTGAAAATTTAATATCTTTTTTTTTAGGAGAATAGAATAAGAATAAGCCATTTATTAAAAAAGGATAACATATATAAAAAAAAACACAGGATAGTAAATAGTTCGACTTGCCAAAATGGAAAGACTTGAATGCTGAGCAATGAAATAAGATTATGTTTATTTTCGTAAAAGAAAAAGGAAAAAAATTATATACGATGAATAAATACAAAGATTAACAATCTTTGATGATTTGGCGTTAGAAGGGTGAACAACAACAACAAATAAACAAAAAACAACAAAACAACAATTAAAACAGCTTTACCAACCATTCCAAATGGTTTTGTGTTGGTTCTAGATTTAACAAAAGTCGAACGTTAAGTAGAATATTTTCTTTTGTCTTTTAAGAGATCCAAAGACTTGATGTTCTTCCACCCTACTTGTTCAATACCTCACAATTTCCCATGGTGAGAAATGTCTTTTAATTTAGATCTCTACAAAAAATGGCGGAATATTTTGCAGACAAGATTCTCAAGGTCAACTTATCGTCCAAAAATTGTTACTAAAGACGATAAATACCACGTACACATGATTTTACAATAATTCTAGACATTGACCCGTCATGGATTTAAGAAATTTTGCACTATCATTGTAAAAAGATAATAATAATTATTTTTCCAGCAGAGTTAATTGTTTAATCACCTGTCCTAAAATAACAAAAGAATGGTCTGAGAGCATATGCTGTAAATGAAATAATTACAAGACAGAAAAGTTACGAAAATCCGTAAAATGAATTGCAAAAAGACCCAAATAATTAGATGCAAAACAAATTTGACACAAGAAGGTAAAGGAAAAGGAAAGGAAGAATTTCAGTCGAGAAGAAAAGTAAAACGCAACTGTTGAGCAGTTACCTCAGCTGGGCATCATGCCCTCTTTAATGCGGATAAAATTAAAAAAACATGAGAAATAAGAACCGGAAAGCCGAATTTTGAAAAGTAAAACGTACAAAGAAACTGCGACCAAATATCAAGAAAAATAACAATAAGTCAAAAACTCTAGAACTGATAACAAAAAATAAATATGAAAAATTCAAACATCCAGCGGATGAAGGATGACAGATTGCCGAAGATTGTTCTTTTCGGCCAACTGTCTAGGACTAAGCGGAAAGCAGGTCGTCCTCGTCTGGGGTGGGAGGACGTCATAAAGAAAGATTTAAAGGAAATGAGAACTTCATGGGCGGGCGTAAAAAGGGAGGCTTTAAAAAGATTGGGATGGAGAAGGAGCGTACGTAGCTGCGTTGGCCTCAGGCGGCTAGGTGCTGCGGTGAGTTGTTGTTAGTTAGTTTTAGTTAGCTAAACTGACAATGCACATTCATTTGTATTTTTTCAGTAAAATGCAAATTTTGTTCTGGTCTTGGGAAGGCATAGGGGTTTTGCGCCCAAATTATGTTAATTTCTGCTCGTTTTGAGTTTGACTCGGTTATTTATTGTAATTTCTGTTCGTTTTGGGTTTCATTTATTTATCGATGCTGATTCCTGGTAGTTTCATGCTTGGTAGATTATTTGATTTTATTTCTGCTCTTTTTTTGTTTAATGGAGTTCTTTGCTTTTCTTTGAAAAACTTATTTTGTAGAAAAAGTTTTTTTAATTAATTTCTGTTCGTTTTACATTGACATAGTCTTTTCAGGGAAAAAGAGTTTGGCCTGCTATTTGTATGCTGGAGAAAATTTTCAGCAATTTTTATCAACACACACCCTTTTAAAAATCTGGACACAAATAGTACTGTTTAATTTAGTTTCATACCTCCTCTAGTTGACCTGAAATGGAAAACTTGATACCATTCGCAAAAAAATCTGTTTACTTTCTTTGATAGCTTGGATACACTTACGCTATTTTGATTTGGTTAAATTTTAAGAGTAGAAGTAGTCCCCAAAGTTAGAACATAATACCCTCAGTCGTTCTTGGGATACTGCTGAGATGCCTTATTGGGAATTAGCATTATCACAGTGCATTTTGATTTAATCTTAAGGCAACATTTAGTTTTTAAACATAATGGACAAATGGGAGGTTGGGAGTGGAAGGGGGACTAGTTACCCTCCAATCACTTTCGACTATTAAAAAGGGCATCAGCCCTTTCTATTTTCAATCGAGTGAGCCCTTTTCGAAGTTCCTACGACAACTCCTTCGATACGAAGTGCCCTGGTCTAAATAAGAACAACAACAAAAAATAATACATTATACCCACATCGATCTTTACTATAAAAATGTCAAGCCTTCCAATCACTTTCGACTATTAAAAAGGGCACTAGGCCTTTCGATTTCCAATCGAATGAGCACTTTTGGAAACGACAACGCTTTCTATAAACATCTTATATACCCCCAGGGCATAAATTAAAACCCCACCCTAAGGTCATTCTCAAAGACCTAATTTCTAGAACCTTCTACTACGTTGAACAAAATGACTATCTGAAAATTCTGATTGGACGTGTTTGGAGGAATGATGGGCGTCAGAGGGAGGTTAGTTACCCTCCAATCACTTTCGACTATTACAAAGGGCACTAGCCCTCTCAATTTCGAATTGAATGAGCCCCTTTTGAAGTTTTACGACAACTCTATCTATAATCTCTATCTATAAATATGCCCCCAGGGCATAAACTACAACCTTTGCCCTTGGGGCTCTCGGGGGTTTGTCATCCTTAAATACATAATTTCCAGAACTTTCAACTATGTTGAACAAAATGGCTATCTCTGAATTTTAATTAAATGTTTTTGGGGAAATGGTGGGCGTAAGAGGGGGGTTAATTACTCTCCACTCACTTTCGAGCATTAAAAAGGGCAATTTCAATTTCCAATAAAATGAGCCCTTTTTGACATTTCTATAACAACTTTCGATATAAAATTTAATTCCCCCAGGGCATAACTTAGAACCCTTGCACTGAGGGCTCTGAGGGGGTTATCATCCTAAAAGACCTAATTTCCAGAACTTTCAACTACGTTGAACAACATGGATATCTCAAAATTTTGATTGGATGTGTTTGGGAAAATGGTGGGCGTGAGAGGGGCGTTAGTCGCTATCCAATCACTTTCAACTATTAAAAAAGGCACTAGCCCTTTCAATTTCCGATTGAATGAGCCCTTTTGAAGTTTCTACGACAACACTTTCAATAAAAACTTTATATGCCCCCAGGGCATAACTTACAACCCTTGCCCTGAGGGCTGTGGGGGGAGGGGTTGTCATCCTTAAAGACCTAATTTCCAAAACTTTCAACTACGTTGAATAAAATGGTTATCTAAAAATTTCGATTGGATATGTTTGGGGAAAAGGTGGGCGTGAGAGGGGGGTAGTTGCGCTCAAATCACTTTCGACTATTAAAAAGGGTACTAGCACTTTGAATCTCAAATCGAATGAGCCCTTTTTCAAGTTTCTACGACAAAGATTTCAATAAAAACCTTATATGCCCCAGGGCATAACTTATAATCCTTGCACTGAGGGTTGTGGGGGAGTGTCTGGGGATAAGGTGGGCGTGAGATGGGGGCTAGTTACCCTCAAATCACTTTCGACTATTAAAAAGGGTACTAGCCCTTTGAATTTCAAATCGAATGAGCCCTTTTTCAAGTTTCTACAACAAAGATTTCAGTATAAACCTTATCTCTATGTGTATCTATGTGTATTATCTATATGTATGTCGTCTCTGTGTGTGTGTCGTCTCTGTGTGTTTGTTGTCTCTGTGTGTGTGTTTCGTCTCTGTGTGTTTGTCGTCTCTGTGTGTGTTTCGTCTCTGTGTGTGTCGTCTCTGTGTGTGTGACATCTCTGTGTATGTGTCGTCTCTGTGTGTGTGTCGTCTGTGTGTGTGCCGTCTCTGTGTGTGTGTCGTCTCTGTGAGTTTGTCGTCTGTGTGTGTGTGTCGTCTCTGTGTGTGTGTCGCCTCTAGGTGTGTGTCGTCTGTGTGTGTGTGTCGTCTCTGTTGTATATTAGGTTAGGGGGGTTAGTTGCCCTCAAATCACTTTCGACTATTAAAAAGGGTACTAGCCCTTTTAATTTCAAATCGAATGAGCCCTTTTTCAAGTTTCTATGACATAGATTTCAATAAAACCTTATATGCCCCAAGGGCATAACTTATAATCCTTGCCCTGAGGGTTGTGGGGGAGTGTCCTCCTCAAAAATATGTTCTCTATCTGGAAATCAACTACGATGAACAAGATGGCTATCTCAAAATTTTTATTGGATGTGTTGGGGGAAAGGATGGGTGTAGGGGGGGGGGCTAGTTGCCCTCCAATCACTTTCGACTATTAAAAAGGGCACTAGCTCTCTGAATTTCCAATCGAATGAGCATTTTTCGAAGTTTCTACGACAACGCCTTCTATAAAAACCTTATATGCCCCCAGGGCATAACTTAAAACCCTTGCCCTGAGGACTGTGGGGGAGTGTCCTCCTCAAAAAAATATATTCTATGTGGAAATCAACTACACTGAACAAAATGGCTATCTCAAAATTTTTATTGGATGTGTTGGGGGAAAGGATGGGTGTAGGGGGGGGGGCTAGTTGCCCTCCAATCACTTTCGACTATTAAAAAGGGCACTAGCTCTCTGAATTTCCAATCGAATGAGCATTTTTCGAAGTTTCTACGACAACGCCTTCTATAAAAACCTTATATGCCCCCAGGGCATAACTTAAAACCATTGCCCTGAGGGTTTTGGGGGAGTGTCCTCCTCAAAACATATTTTCTATCTGGAAATCAACTACGCTCAACAAAATGGCTATCTCAAAATTTTGATTGGATGTGTTTGGGGGAATGATGGGCGTGGGGGGGGGGGGTAGTTGCCCTCCAATCACTTTTGACTATTAAAAAGGGCACTAGCCAATCGAATGAGCCCTTTTCGAAGTTTCTACAAAAACTCCTTCGATACGAAGTGCCCGGGTATGGAGACCCCCCCCCCCAAAAAAAAAAACAAAAAAAAAAACACACACATTGTGCCCATATCGTTCTTTACTTAGGCAGCGCTAGCGCGCTGCCTATGATATTAAAACCACAGGAGAGCAGAAAAAAAGAGCATACCGAAAACAAGCAAAGCACAAACAATTAAAACAAGCGTAAACCCTAACAAATAAATAAGAATTGCTGTTACAGACAATCTCATGGCAAGGCTATTAAATGAAAAAAGTAAAATCTTTCGCGGGAAGAAGCGGATACTTCTATCCCCCTCCCTTGTGTTTAGAAAAATAGGATGCGTGGGATAGAAACTTGATGTCTAAAATTAATCAAATTCCCTTAGAACTACTCAAAATATGTTTTCTTTTTAACTTTCTTAATAGTAGAAAACATATTTTCGTCTACAAACAGACATACTCTTCTAATACAGACATACTCTGACGATACGTTGACATTAGATGCGAAATTTCCCTACCTTTTTTTCTGTTAGCTTGAATCTTTTTTTTTTAATGGTTAACCGGATTGTTCTATTTTTTCTTCTTATTTTCTTAGAAGGTGTTATTTAGACTTATTGGGTGATAATTGCAGTTTATTTACAAAAAAGGAGAGAAATATGGAGGGAAATAGAGACATTTCAAACTATGCAGGATTAAGAGACAAAAAAATGTCTTGGGTGGCCTTAATTGCGAATTGTTAATTATTAAATTAACCTTATTCTACAATTTCATTTTAAACATTTTTACTGGTCTATTTAGGTTTGCTTTTGGGGTTCTATATTCCCAAACATGACGCCCAGACTACATTCCAGACGCTAGGGCGTATGGAAGTGCGTACCTTAGTGAAGAGAACGAGAAAGCTTTTTCGAAGTAGAACAAATACCACAAAAAGCACAGCTTACTACCAATTGCGGATCCAAGGGGAGGCCGGAGGCGACCTTGACCCCCCCCCCCCCCAATATTTGTTTTGAGCCCACATTCCTTGTTTGTCCTTCGGTTTTTCACTCTCGTTTTAAAATAGATTTGTCAATTTGGTCAATTATTTACGCCCTTATCACATTGACCCCCCCCCCCAGATTTGGCTTATTGGCGCCCTTGTCACATTGGCCCCCGAGATTTTGGCTCTAGATTAGCCCCTGCTGCCCAAATTCTGCATATGGAAGGTCCATTCAATGTTGGTGGGATTCTTATAAGTTGTAAGGTATTATAGGCTCATCCTTTCTTGATAAATGATTCATTTAGTTAAAACATTAATTTATTTAAGTAGTTATAGGGGTCTATCATTGTCAGCATAAAAAATAATCCAGTCAGAAATATGTTCAAATAGTCATGAGCCATACTTAAAACATTGTTTACATTATTCCTCGGTCAGCATTACAGAAAAAAATGCAGTAATTCAGCGTACCAGCACATAATTTGGGATAGGTGGATCCCCTCCTTAAATTAATTGAAAGGCCTAACCAAACTGGAGTGTCCAGCATTTGGGGAGGGGAGCTCAAATATGGAAAAGGTGTCTTAACAATAACACAAATAAATACACGTATTTACATATAATTATACATTTTTCAGAGGAGATTAAAATCCTGACCCTCGCCATCCAGAAGGGTACGGTCTCAACGATACGATCAGTTGATAAATTTTGGCCATGTATAAGAAACCAAGAGAGGAAAGGATACAATAAATGAAAAGAAAAATCAAATAGGTGAAAAAACGAGGAATTTTATCAGCCAATGGTAACACATGAAGACAAAAACAAGCAAATATTTCGACAAGGACTTCCGCCAAGTCATACTCAGTGAAAAAAAAAAAAAAAAAAAAAAAAAAAAAAAAAAAAAAAAAAAAAAAAAAAAAAAAAAAAAAAAAAAATCTCTTTTCGATGATAAATGTTCTGGATATGAAACCAAAAATATTATATATCAAAAATATTTAGGTTTTACGATTTTTAGGTCACTATCTTTAACAAAGGTTTAACCCTCTACTACTATACATTTCTACACATATAAATGAATAGGCAATTTCGTCCAAAAAATTGTCAGAATATTTTGTTTTCTGTCATTATATCTCTGAAAATTATCAGCTTGCCTCTTACCCCCCTCCCCCGTCCTGTTGTTTGTCTTTTTTATACTTACTGTTTTTTATGTGAATGTCACGTCGCATATTTGTCCATATAACAATCGGCAGCAAAAGCACTGCTCTCCACCGAAATATGCGAATTTATTTTATAAGATTTTTCGTTTAAATGAATATATATATATATATCCATCTCATCAACGAATTCTGACGGTATAGTACTTTGTATTGGTAATTGTATATTATAATGCAAGTGTATTTTTACAAGTTAAGGATACGGCACTTCTATAAATCCTTTAAGTATCAAGGGCATGAAAATAGAAGAACTTTTAGACCCCCCCCCTAGACTCACCTTAGGCTTATTTATACCTGAAAACTAATATTTCCTAAGAATTGTCCTTGGGTTGTTTCAAAACTTTGAAATTTTTAGGGTAGTATCATATTTTCGTAAGTGTTGCCACGCTGAAACGGAAAACCAAATAAGCAAAATTAATTTGTTAAATTTAACAACGCTTTTCGGCCGTTAAAATTCAAATATTAGCATTCTGCTTGTTCCCAAAGGCAACTAAACCTTTAAAAGAAAGCTATACTTTTTCAGACGTTTGTTTCAATCTACTTTTAGCTTATTTTTGCCGATTTTTTACCTACCTTTTTTTTCAGTTTAGCGCCTGCTACTACTAGAAACGGAATAACTCAATATGGAGGCCTTTTCATTTAAAATTGGATTCCCTTAATTGTTCCCAATTTTAAAAATACTCATGGCTGTGCAAGTTTCTACTTAACCGATTCAAACAATCATATTTCCTTTTCATTGTCCTTGATACTTGAATAGCATCCCCTGAGGCTGTTTATCGCACTCTGAAAAGTGAGTTTCAAAAAATGAACCTTTGGATTAAACAGTCAAATTTGAGAGTGGAGCTGGTTATCTCCTCCCAGCTTAATGAAAAAGGTCTTTATTAAAATAACCTAAAGATTTTAGCGCTTAGAATTTCCAATGTGGAGGCAAGAAAACGTATATGACCATCGGAAGGGCTAGTGACAAACAAAATTACTCTAATTAAACTTTACAAATTAAACTTTACTCTAATTAAACTTTACTTTATAGATCGTTTCCAGTTTTAAGATCATTCTGCACTTAAATTATGAGAGGTTGCTTAATCTTTTTTATTTATTTGGCATCCGCCTGTTTTTGAAAAATTACACTTATCAATTAGTATGTCATTAATTAAAGTAAAAAACCATAAAATTACCTTTCTACACTATTTAAGAATACTTTCCCTTGAGAGCCACCAACTGCGTAAATATAACCATCCAAAGCAGCTACACCATGCCTCGTTCGCCTCTGAAGCATGGGTTGTCGAGGCTCCCATTCATCTTTAGCAGGGTCATACACATCAACCCACTGACAGTCAGAATTTGTACCAGGCATTAAAGTTCGACCTCCAATTACATAAAATAATCCTCCTAGAAAAAGAGAAGCAAAGAATTATACAAACACTGGGAAGGACGCATCTTTTTATGATAGCCAGATTTTCGATAATAATAATTTTATTTATCGGTTAATATTTTTGGCAATACAAATGTGGAGAAATTTACAAAATCAAATCCATTTGATAGTGTGAATAAAAACTGTCGAGAAATCCGAAAAAAATTAGGATTCGGAGGGGAGCTCAGTCCCAAGGCCCTCATGCGCACATCCCAGATTAGAGCCCCCTTCTGAGACAAAGCCTTGGGTCTTAGCCCCTCCCCCATGTTTGGATAAGCCCCCACGCATGGGATACAATCCGAGATATCCTGACAACCCTAAGAAAAACATTTTAATTACACCCAACATACAACATACTTACACTAATGATCATAATTTTTGGTTCGAGAATTAAAATACTTAGTTCCAGACTAACTTTTACATTAAATGTTTAATTGTCACAGGAATGTTTCTACTACTTAAATTGTTGGTACAACTATCTTTTAAGGTTTGTTTGTATGCAAAATCCGAAATTTGTATACTGATTTATAATTCAACTTACGCTAAATTAAATACGTAAATCACTTGTTTAAGGGGAGGGGGAATTGAAATATTTGTGCTATTGCCTTTTAGAATTTCTCTGAATACTCGGTATTCAAAAAATAAAATTAAAAAATTATGATAAAACAAGCTGTTACGAATTTAAATTTGGAATATTAACTTTTATTAGATAAACCTCATAAGCAATTAAGGTTTTACTTTATTTTCAATAGTAGAAAATTCCCAAATTTGTTACAAAAGGCTAACTTTGAAAAACCATGGCAGAAAAAGTGCATGCATTGGAATACTTCTGATTCAATTATTCAGATTTAAAACAAAGATTATACTCAGTTCACATATTTAGAAGAAATACGCACTTGGCTACGTTTTCTTTTCTTTTTTCTTTTTTAATATCAAGGTACTCCCAGAGGTTCGGCTATAGTACAGCTAGCGTTAAATTACTTTTGTTCTTTCTTTTTTGCTTGAATATTTCGACCGTATAAAGCTTCTTCATGTTTCTTGATCACACTTACTTTTTTCTAGTTAATGTAAGATATTTCTAACGTTGTTTTGATCTAAGCCACCATTTTAAGCCTTACTGTTCTGCTGAGTGATTATAGGGTTTATTATTAAATGCAATCAATTCTAAAAGTAATAATATCAGTATTTAGCCTTTGGCTGATCGACCTTAAAAACCAAATCTATATGTCCAAATCCATATAGTAAACAATCAATGCAAACAAACATACAATAGATATTAATTGAAATGAATAAATAAACCTTAAAACGAGTGAAACTTAAATTGGATATGCAAATCAAGCTTGAAACGAACAAAAATCACTACAAACAAGAGTTTGGGCATCACCTCCTTCTTTCACTGTAAAAGTCTAAAACCTACTGCGTCATTGGCGCTTTACTGAAAACTATATGTGTCTTGACAGTCTTAGAAAATATAAAAAAATCAAATTGAATATTTGATATATAATGATATTAATTGTTGAAAGATCTACCAGTTCAAGATTTTATTTCACTGTAATTTTATTTTCATTTTCAATGCTGTAAGAAGTGGAAAGGAAAATATTTGTAATATAATTCGTTTTCAGGGAAGCGCCAATGACGCAGTAGGCTTTTGGTTTTTACAATTAAGGAATGGGGTAGTATCCAAACTCTTGTTTATAGTGAAAATATATTCGTCTTGAAGAATTTTAGAAAAAACTAATAAATTAAAGTGAACATTTGATGTAAAATGATATTAATTGCTGAAAGCTCATCAGTTCAAAATTTTACTGTAATTTTAATATTTATTTTCAATATTAAGTACAAAAGAAAATGTTTTTAATAAAATTCGTTTTAAGTAAAGCGCCAATGAAGCAGTAGGTTTTAGACTTTTACATTGAGAGAAGGAGGCGATACCCAAACTCTTGTTTGCAGGATTTTTGTTCGTTTCAAGCTTGATTTGCATATCCAATTTAAGTTTCACTCGTTTTAAGATTTATTTATTCATTTACATTAATATCTATTGTATGTTTGTTTGCACTGATTGTTTATTTAATTTCTGTTCGTTCTGAGTTTCATTTATACTTCAATAGCAATATTTTTTTTTTCGTTTTGAGCTTGATTTGCATATTCAATTTAAGCATTAATCGCTTTAAGATCTATTTATTCATTTATATTATTACTTGTTGTATGTTTTTTTTTTGCTATGATTGTTTATTTAATTTCTGTTCGTTTTGGGTTTAATGTATTCTTTAATAGTAATTTCTGGTCATTTTGAGTTAGAATTTTAACAGGTATTTGTATCTGCTGATCTTAAGTTTAAAATGGCGTTTACTTTTCCTTGAAAAACTTCTTTTTCGCAAAGTTTTTTTTTTAATTAATCAGCATAAAAAGCCAACTCTTTTCATGGATTATTTGTTATTAAAATCCCTTGTTTGGAATTTAGGTTACTATTGTGCCGAGTCGCTCCTTATTTACAGCTCGTTACTACGAGCTTTTTGATGGTGACTCAAATTAAGGAGTTTGTAGATGCCCTCCTATGGATTACTTCTGCTAGCAGATTGCCCCAGACATCAACCGTATGCCAGATGAAGATGTTTGACAAAAAACCTGTACCCTGAACGTACCCTGTTGCGACACTTGAACAGTCTTAGTAATTCTTTTACTTAATATTTCTTCTAATATTGTTAATGTAATCCTATTGTATATAGATTTTGCACTCCTCTGCAAAAATAAATAAACTACAAGAGAAAATCACAACCTTAAATACGAATAAATGAACACAAACACAAAAGATGCATTCATTTTTATTTGAACGAAGTGTAATGTTAGGTCACTGACCTATTACCTTTAAGGTACACATGTCATAAATTTTCTGAATGAGAAAAAAAAAAAAAAAAAAAAAAAAAAAAAAAAAAAAAAAAAAATATATATATATATATATATATATATATATATATATATATATATATATATATATATATATAGGCGTTATTTGAACGCCTCGAAAGGCAAGCTGACCAAGTCCCCTCTTAGGTTGTAGCATCAAAGCTCTTGATTGGTTTTTAGCTTTGTGCAGTAATAAGATATTACCTGAGAATAAGAACTTTCAGGAAAAAAACAGAATTAGAATCACTTTTTTTCCTTATGCACAATTTACTGAATGGCATTGGAAAATCTCTTTCTCCTACCTTCTGTTTCTGATTTCGTCTTTTACTCCATTATCAATTTTTTGTAACATTAATACAGATCTTAGCGTTGTTATTGTTTTTATCACTAATGTGCCAAACATTATGCGTCGTATAACAACACGGCACAGGCACATCTTTTTGTTTTGAATTTGTAGATCAATTAGCCATGTATGATTCTTGGCCAAATTATGTTCAGGAAAGGGAAAAGGGGTTCCAGACGATCTTTAGAGGGGATACAAATCCCCTTCCTTTCTGAATGATTGTATGTATTATTTTGTCGTTTAAATTGTGTCAACAATGCGTAGTCATTTAGTCCGTTGTCTAAGGTTAGCAGTTTTTTCTCATGCACGGAGAGTCACTGACGAGAATTTACAAATTCTCTATATCACCACGCCTCACATATATTAATTTAGTCCTAATACAAAGGTTTGAGAGGGATTATCTTGTTAAAACTCTGTGTGTTAACTCGAGAGTTAAGAGAAAGAATTACAAGAAAACTTTCTAAATTACCTAGAATTGCACCTCCTAAACCAGAACGCGCATGGGGTAAACTGGCCTGAGTGGTCCAAATTTTTTCAATGCCACAATATCGTTCAACATGGTCAATTGAGACGCCACCGTACCCACCAGCAACAAATATTACGCATGGTGAAGCCGGTCTCCTCTCTTTAACCCCTGGACGAATATGCAGAGATAGCTCTTTGAAAATTTTTGCCAAATATTCACGACAAGCAGGGGCCTAGAAACAAGGAAAACATCAAGATGTGAAAAGCAGAATTTAATTTATAAACGGAAAAAATTTGAAGATATTATTACATTGTTTGTTTTTTAGCCTGACAGAAATAGAATATATAATATAGTAACCTACAACAATTTAAATGATACACCTATATATACTCAACAGGATAATAAACATATAAGAAAGACAAATTTGGGTAGTGCTTACACACAGAGCCAATTAAATAAATTTTAAGTGAGAGTGAAGAAGCCGAGAGAAACAGGAGGAAGGGAGGAGGAGGTAGAGAGACAGAGGGGTAGGGAAGAGTAAAAGGAGAAAGAGACACGATTTTCTTGCTTTTTAATTCATTTCTTATTTTTTAGTAAAGAATTGAGTTTCCATTGCCTAACTGTGCTTATATTTCACATAGAAAAAAAAAAAAAAAAAAACAAGAATAGAAAAAAATTATTGCAAATTGAGTTCAAACCGAACGATGTAAGCTGTTTTTCTATCGCTAACTCACAAAGAAAGAAAAAGCTACTTTTTGCACTTTTTTTCCCTATCTAAAAACATATTTTCCAAAAAAAATTCAAAGAAAAGTAAAGAGCAAATTTAAACCTAAAACACGCAGAAGCAAAACAATATAATAATCAAAACTTAAACAGAAATTACAATAAATTCTCAAATACCCAGAAAACAGATTCTACTATGGACATATAGATAGATATAAGCTATCCTAAAACGAACGCAAATTAAACCGAATAATAAAATCCAACTTAAACGAGCATAAATTACCATAAAACAAGTTGGGCTACCACCTCCGTAAACTCCCTGAAGGTCAGAATGTCATTTGCACTTTATTGAAAAAAAAGAATATTTTAAGCAGTTTCTCATTTACAATTATAAAATTTATAAAATATACATACTTGAGACTCCCTGGAACTAATATAATAACATTTAGATAATCAATCTAGTTTTATTAGCCTTGTATGCAGTAATTGTTTATCCGAACTTCCTTCCTTTTTAATACATTTCTAACAACAGCTAAATTATTATAAATTATATTATTTTATTTTTTCAAATTATTCTACATATTTTATTTATTTTCAAAATATTGTATTTATTTTTAAATATTTTACTTATTTTATGTATTACATATTTAAATATTTTTTATATTATGTGATTAACTATAAACAACAGTTAAAATATTTACTGATTCATCAGCTCAAAATATTGCTTCAAAAACACCAATCTCCAATCTAGAAACTTCTTTTTGAAATCAATGTTCTATTTGTTTGTATGAAATAGGATCAAAAGGAACAATAATGACAAAAAGAACCAATAAACAATGGTAAAATAAGGATTAAAGTCACAAATATAACTATTCTGATATTTTTTTTTTCCTGTATAGAAAGTGTCAGAGATGAAGTGACGCCATCTTCTTTACTTTTATGACATGACAATATAAAAAGGAGTGAGGTCATAATAAAGTATATATCGAGGGGCATAATATTAATCAATATAGTTTCTTAAAGCTTTCACGAGAAAAGAGTCTAGTACTGATACCAAGAGAAGTGATCTATGTATTCCAAGCACAGGGGATTAAAGCTCAATTTCTGATAAAAGAATGTTGACTGTTTGAATAAATGCTGAGTTCTGTTAAATATGTTGATTTTTAAGGTATATGAACAATAACAAATATTCGAAAATTGCAGCAAGATTATGTCACGAAGATGGAGAAGGATTAGCTTCGGGTAAGGGTTATAATTCATAATTTTAATGTACCTTTAAAGAAAGCTGTTTTTTTATGTTCACCATATATGCAAACAAATAAGACAAAGGATGATCGTCAAAAGAACTTCGTTTTGAAGTATTTGAATAATAGTAAATATTAGTCAGTGAATTATCATACATATTAGTCATATACATCAAAATTTATCCACAAAGGTTAACTGGATCAATTTGAGGCAAGAATATTTAATAATTCAGTTCATTTAAGGCTTTATTTATAAGAAAAACTTTTATTTCTAGATTTATCATTATGCCAACAAAGAAGAAAATATATGAGTGTTAAAGGACGTTTATGTTGAAGTATCTGACTAATAATACATATCAGTCATATAATTCAAAATTTAACTGGATCAATTTGATTTAGATATACTTGATAATTCCGTTCATTTAAGCCTTTGCTTACAAGAAAAAAACCAATTGTTTTCTCTAGATTATCATTATGCCAACAAAGAAGAAAATCGACGGGCGTTTTTCGATGGGAAAATCGGTGGGAAAGTTTTTTTTTCGAGATTTAATATTATGCCACCAATGAAAGTGGATGAGCGTTAAAAGAACTTTGTGATGAAGTATCTGACTAACAATACATATTAGTGACACATCCTTCAAATTGTATCCACAAATATTAACTGGATCAATTTAAGGTAAGTATAGTGGATAATTCAGTCAATTTAAGCCTCTGCTTATAAGAATTTTTTTTCTAGATTTATCATTATGCCAACAAAGAAGAAAATGGATGAGCGATAAACGTGTTGAAGTATTCGACTAATAACACACATTCGTCATATACTTCAAGATTTATCCAAAAAGATTAACTGGATCAATTTGATGTAAGTATATTTGATACTTCAGCCAATTTAAGCCTTTACTTACAAGAAACATAGTTTTGATTCTAAATTCACCATGTATGCCAAAAAAGAAGACAAAAGATGAGCATTAAAGGAACTATGTGTTGAAGCATCTGACTAGTAACACATATTAGTCATATACTTCAAAATTTATCCGCAAAGATAAGAAGGATCAATATGAGGTCATGAGAACTATGTGTTGAAGTATCTGACTAATAATACATATAAGTCATTTACAAGCACGGATCCAGAGCCGTAATTTGAGAGGGGCGGCGGTGCAAACAGGAGAAAGTGGAACATCACTCCCTCCCCCCCCCCCCCACACAATTTTGTTGAAAATAATTGAATTAAGGCCGGGTTTACTATCCACGTTATGTAACGCAACAGGGGATCCACTGGCTCACTTTGCGGCTTGCGCAAGGCATTGGGAAACTTTGTCGAGGTCGAGATTGCCACTAAATGTCGATATCCGTTGTCCAATCAGATTCAACCCCAGTCAAAGGGAATGTTACGCCTCCGTCCCCTGTTGCATTTGGTGAGTTGTGATATTTTCGATTGCTCTTTGATATCATCACGGCGAGGAAAGTTTGCAATATAAGATGCATGGATAATCAAAAAGTCTGAACACCAACGTGAAAGGCTCCTACAGAAATGGGGAAAAAAAAATATAGAAAAATCCTCTTTTCAAAATACAATGTCTGAGAGCGCACCCATTATTTAAATGACAATTTCTGAGGACGAGGGGATTATTTCTAATGTTGTCACCGGTACTGTTGGCAAAGGTACTCAAAAGCTAAGAAAAAGGGCAAGGAATAAGAAAAAACCTAGTCAGTTGGCTGGGAAAAAAGACAAGTTTTGCTGAGGCTACAAAACGTATCCCAATCAGGGTGAAAAGCAGACGCATCAAAAGATTGGCAGAAGATAAACAATGCATTTTGATGCAGTGGACAACAAAGTCTTGAGCCAATTCGATTTTTTGTCAAAAATTCTTCTCTATGAGACTAGAAGAGAACTGATTCAGGGCCAGAATATGACGTCAAGAAAAAAAACGACAAAATGTGTAAAGGGGTTGATAGGTGGTGCTAGTATACCTGGCCCTAGCAGCAGGAAATGCATCTCCCAAAGAATATTACCACGCAAAGGACCTCGTTAAGGTACGACAGAAAGAAAATTTGGTCATATGGTGCCCAGCAACGGGTTTTACGTGTGAGAAAAAATAAGTATAACCAGGCCTCATGTTAAGGGAGATGTGAAATATACTCACTTAACTATTGACATAGACTTGGCTAAAGAAATTGAAAAGCGAAATTTCCGACTCAAGATTGGTATGAGGTGACATATGCTTCTTAAATCTCTTTACAGTAGGACTCAAAGCCATTCAGCATAAAGAAAGACACAACCTAGACTCTTATAATAGATGACAAACCGGTATCTTCATCACAACTGTAAGCTATTTCAGAGCCACCAAATAAGACAGACACCAGATTGTTGGCAGATGAATTGGCATCATTGTAAGGGTACTTCATATAGTGTTGTGTGGCTGCTAGCAAGGAGGGAAACATTTACAGCACTGGTAAAGGGATCTTGGATTTTGTTTCAAGTTCAATGATGGAAATAAAATTATTTCATTTGGACGTATGTATTACGTACACTTTATCAGTGTATCTGTCTCCGGGGAGCAGTGATAAGGAATACCAATATTTGCATGCTTATACAGGCCACATTATTGTCACCGTCCAATCTTCTTGTCCTGGGTCTGCACTCTCTTGGGCTATCCCCACCAGCACAGAAACGTTTCAGTCTTGCGCTTATAACACATAACGTCTCTGAACAATTTTATTGCGTAGATATGTTTCATTGTTTTTTTTTTTTTTTTTTTTTTTTTCAGGAAACGATCGATTGTCCTTATTTCTCGCATATGGTTCTCAATAGTATAATTGGAAAGATTCTTTAGAATTTCGTTTGGGGGGGGGGGGGGTCACCCCCATCTCCCTCACCCCCCTTGTATCCGTGCTTGGTCATATACTTCACAATTTATCCAAAAAGATTGGATCAATTTGAGGTAAGAATATTTGATAGTTCAGTTCATTTAAGCCTTTACTAATAAGTAAAACTTTTTTCTAGATTCATCATTATGCCAACAAAGTAGAAAATGGATAAAATTTATCCACAAAGTAGAAAATTTATCCACAAAGATTAACTGGATCAATTTATGGCAAGTATATTTGATAATTTAGTTAATTTAAGCCTTTACTCACAAGACAAACTGATTTTTTTTAAATTCACCAACAAAAAAGACCAAGGATGAGCACTAAAGGAACTATGTGTTGAAGCATCTGACTAGTAATACATATTAGTCAAATACTTCAAGATTTATTCTCGAACAATAACCGAATCAATTATTTGATAATTCAGTTAATTTAAGCCTTTCCTTTACAAGAAAAACATTTTCTTCTAAATTCGCCAATAAAGAAGACAAAGGATGGGTATTAAAGGAATTATGTGTTGAAGCATCTGCATGTGAAGCATCATATACTTCAAAATTTATGCGCAAAGATGAGAAGGATCAATATGAGGTAATGAGGAACTATGTGTTGAAGTATCTGATTAACAATACATATTAGTCATATAATTCACAGTATATCCAAAAACATTAACTGGATAAATTTGAGGTAAGTATATTTAAAAGTTCGATGCATTTAAGCCTTTGCTTATAAAAAAAACTTTATTTTTCTAGATTTATTATTATGCCAACTAAGAAGAAAATGGATGAACGATAAATGAAATTTATGTTGAAGTATCTGACTAATAATACATATTAGTCATATATTTCAAAATTTATCCACAATGATTAACTGGATCAATTTATGGTAAGCATATTAGATAATTCAGTTCATTCAAGCCTTTAGTTGCAAGAAACACTATTTTTTTTAGGTTCACCATAAATGGCAAAAAAAGAAGACAAAGGATGAGCAATAAAGAAACTATGTGTTGAGGCATCTGACTAATAATCCATATTAGTCATATACTTCCAAATTTATCCACAAAGATTAACTGGATCAATTTGAGGTAAGTATATTAGACAATTCAGTTCAGTTAAGCTTTTACTGTTAAGAAAAACTTTTTTTTTCTAGATGTATCATTACGCCAACTAAGAAGAAAATGGATGAACGATAAATTCACTTTGTGTTGAAGTATCTGACTAATAATATATGTTAGTCATATACTTCTAAATTTATCCACAATGGTTAACTGGATCAATTTGAGGCAAGCATATTAGATAATTCAGTTTATTTGAGCCTGTACGTACAAGAAAAACTTTTCTAGTTTCACCATATACGCCAACAAAGAAAACAAAAGATGAGCATCAACGGAAGTATGTGTTGAAGTAACTGGCTAATAATATATATTAGTCATATACTACCAATCAATCAAAAGTACTTTTTTTTTCTGGAAACAAAGCATCAACATAAAGAGTCAAGGCGAAAGAAGTACGGTTTTCTATTGGGAAATAAAATGTCCAAACATTGTCAAAAGGAACCTAGAAAGTCCTAGAACTATAAAGACATCAATTTACCTTCTCTAGCAAGTCACATTTGGCCATTTGTTCAACAATATATGAGGGAGAAAGAAATTGACATCTAACAGCGCCAAGAATGGCCTCCATTTTTGGCCGTCTAGTTTCCTCATCGGCTCGAACCCAACGGACCACTGCTTCGTACACTTCTCTTTCATCATTTATATTTAATCTATCATTTTGAATTAAGTCTACTAATTGACAAGGGGACACTTGTAAAAATTCCTCTTCTTTCGTCACCTGGAAGTGTTAAAACCATTATTCATTTTCCAATCAGAAGAAACATTATTGATATTTGGGCCTACATAGAATCTATTGAACCTTCACTAGTTTTTTTTGTATTCCTTGCTTTTCGTATCATAGTTATATGAAAATTACAACTTGGAATGTTACAAAGATAAATAACTACTATCGTATCAACATCTTGACTGACGAATTAAGACGCTTCGAACTAGATTTATAGGGGGTTTCAGAAACTCACATCCCAGGGGTGGGAAACATGAAATTAGGTAAGAATTTATTTACTTAGGCAGGAAGGATGGGGTGCATAGGCAGGGAGCAGGGCTCATGATGAATAAGGTGGCTGCTAAGATTTATCTAGGTTGAAAGGGTATTAATAATAGGATGTTAGTGGATTTCATTACACTAAAAAATGTAACGAAACAACAAAATTAGGTACTTGTGTATTATCCTGAACAAACTCAAGAAGAAAAACTAGGTTAATCCTAATGAAATATACCAAAACATGATGAAAATATAATAATTTATAAACAAAATTATGGAAACTACAGCAAAGAATTATGGAAAGCAGGCCGCCCAGAACGCATTATATTAAATACCTAACCACCTCTATATATTAAATATTTAATTAAAATATACCTGCATCGTAACTTATTTCACGAAAGAATAAGGTAATTATAACCAAACGTGAGAGAAAAAGTGGTTTTACTCAGATCAAACAAAGTAACTTTTTGTGTGTTCGGAATAATATACTAGTACCCAAAATTATACATGAAATGTGGAACGTTATGATTTATTTAATGAAAATAACAAACCGTTTCGAAAAAGGATTAATCCGTAAAGCTTACCATAATCTGTACAAAACTTTCCCCAGACAGGCCATTATGCCCTTTGGACGACAAGTTCTCCGAAAGCTCAATTCTTTGGGGTTTAGACATGCTAGTTGGGCTGTGGAGATTCAAGACTTGGCCTTGGAACGCATTTCATATTTCTCCTCCTATTTTTTTTCTCCTCCTATTTTTTTTCTCCTCCTCCTATAGTAGGAGGAGAACGATTTCTCCTCCTATTTTTTTTTCTCCTCCTCCTATAATAGGAGGAGAACGATTTCTCCTCCTATTTGTTTTCAACAGGAAAACTGATAACTAAAAATTTACCCATAATAAAAATGAAAATTCTCACACTGGCCCCTTTGTCGCACATGTCGTGGATACTTTACACACTTATCTATCTTTAAGGTCCTAGCTGTTAGCCCCAGCATAAACCAAAAATTTTGTTCGGTGAAAAGTATTTGGTTCTAGTGAAATCGTTGCTATAAGATGAAAAAAATTCCTTGGGTGTAACTCTCATTTAATTGGAATCGAAGCATTAAATTAGTCGAATTGCTTCACATGTAAAAAGTTGAAGTAAAACCGCAAAGCCCTAGAGTTAAAACTTCAACGGCGTAAAACAACATACCAGCGCAAAGTGAGTTTGTATGAAAGCCTTTGCAGCTCTGTAGAGATCTTGACAACCATGCTGTTGCGCAAAATTGGCAATTCCTATTACGTTGCTTGGATCAAGATGATGTTCAAGAAAGGCACAACACGCCTCGACAATTGCATTGACCTACAAACACAAAATTCATAGTATTGCAGCATTGAAAAATTAAAAAATTTTATGAAAAGAAAAAAATGAATAAATGTATTTAATTTCTCAATAATTCAAGAACATCAGTTCATATACACATGTCCAACCCTTAGAGGGAGGGTATCAAAGTACCAAACGGAAAAATTAAACTTCTAAACTCTTAATTTCTCGCATTTTTCTAGTGAACTCCTCGCTGCCAACCTTAAAGATCCTTCCTTTCCGACAGCAGGTATTTGAATCTAAAAAAATTATAACAAACAACTTTCTTTAATTTACACCTTTTTTGCTTATATTTTACAATTTATCAGCTTTTCAACATTTTGTTTTCCCGTTTATTTTCTTTTAACTGCTTATTTTCGGTAATTTCAGGATTTTAACGCCTGGTTTTTTGTTTCTCGAATTTTAACTGTACGTTTTTTGTAATTCCAACTTTTAACATTTCACATTTTTTCATTTTAATTTTTAAATTAGTTATTTTTATCTGTTTCAAGATTTTTATATTTCATCGGGGACATACGAATAGATCGGCATTTTTGGCACTCACAGCCCTGACTTTTTTAGACTGTGGGGTTATTTAAGGATGCTTTTGGGCCGGTCGTCCTCATCGACTTTCTTTAATTTTGGCCTTTTTGCTTATATCTTACCTTGCCATACTTTTTTAAAGTCATGGAGAGAGGGGGCGCCTCACGACACCGCATAGGGACATCAGAGAGGCCTCTCGACATCGCATAAGGACATAGGATGCGCTTCGTCCATCTTGGGGTCTTTATGGGACTTGGGAACGTCTTTCCTTAATTTACACCTTTTTTGTTTATATTTTACGATTTATCGGCTTTTTAAACGTTTTGTTTTCCGTTTGTTAAGTTTTAACTGCTCGTTTTCTGTATTTTTATGATTTTTATCACTTAGTTTTAGAAAATTTCAAGTTTTATAGTACTTAATCTTAACTTTTTTCGAAATTTTAATTTTTCACACGGCCTTTGGCTGCTCCGCGATCGCAATATCTTTTTAGCGGTTTTTAGTGACTGTAAGAGGATTTCTTTCTATTGAGGGGTAGTGGGGATTAGGAACAAATAATAGGAGGCACAGATGGGCAAATCACCGCAGCGTATAGAGGGACAACGCATGATGGATGTTTACTTTGCCAATTTGGAGTTTTTCTGTGGTGGGTTTTTTAGCCTTAGGTAAGTGTGTTGTTAGAAATTTATAGTTTGCAAGCTTAAGTTTGATTTTCGTGGTTTCTATGGTATTTTTCTTAGAATTCTAAGATGCATGCTGACTGAAACTTATAAATTAGGATGTCTAGTCTAGTGTTTCATGGTTTGACTTGTGTGAAAATTATAATTGGGAGGTTTAGTTTGCTAATTCGTGGTTTAACCTGTCTGAAATTACGAATTGGGATGGTTTTGAATTATGAAATTATGTCTGTCTGAAATTATGAATTGGATGGAAATTATGAATTATGGATTTTTCATGATTTTCAGACTTGGGTTTCTTAGCTTTACGTGGTTTGACTTGTCTAAACTTATGATTTGGGATGTTTAGTTGGCTGTTAGGGCTTTTTCAGTGTTAGATTTCGTAGCTTTTCGTGGGCGTGTAGTATCTAAAACTTATTATTTTGGGTGGTCAGTTGGCTGAAAATTATGAATTGAGATGCATAGTCTGATATTTCGCGGTTTGACTTGTATGACAGTTACTATTTGGGCTTTTCCGAGTTTGGTTTCTTAGTCTTTGTGTTATTAGAATTTTATGGTTTGATATAAAATGTTAAATTATGATGTTAAGTTTGCTGTTTCTTAGACTTTCGTGGGTGGATGTTGTCTCAAACTTATAATTTGGGATGTTTCATGCTTTGACTTGATGACTTGCGTTAAATTTAGGATTTTCGATATTCAGGTTGCTACTTTGACCTATGCTTAGCCAGATTTCTTAGCCGTTCGTGGGTGTGTGGTGTCTGAAGCTGAAGATTTTTTGGGTTCAGTTTGCTATTTCGTTGTTTATTTTCTTAAAACTGGGGAGGTGTGAGTTGGCTGAAACTTATAAATTGGGATGTTTATTTCATGGTTTGACTTGTGTGAAACTTATGATTGAGATGTTTAGCTTGCTATTTCGGCCTATTCTGAGCTAAGCATCTTAGCCTTTGTAGGTGTGTGGTGTCTGTAACTTATTATTTGAGATGTTTACTTTAGTATTTCGTGGTTTGACCTAGTCTGGAAGTTATGATTTGGCCCTTACCGAGCTTCGTTTCTTAGTCTCTGTATTGTTATAAATTTATGGTTTGATATATTTCACGCTTTGACTACAATTGCCAGCTACCCTCTTGAACATCAGATAAGTTAGTTTAGATTCAAGTTGTTTTGTTTTTTTTTTTTTTTTGTTCTTTTTTTGTACGCTGAAAACGCCTTGTTCTATACGGGCGAAATATTCGTATGATTTTTCTTCTCTTCGTTTCCTTAACTGGCCAAAGACCCGTTTGTCATTTTCAGATTCATTTCTTTGTTTTGTCATGGCTGGTCAGTTTGGCTTTGGATCTTTTATAGACTGATATTTAGTGATCAAAATGTTAATATTATTTGATTTATTAAAGTTATTTAAGTAAAAACATTTATATTTTTTTCAGTAAAGTGCAAATTATGATGAAGACTGTGGGGGGAGTGTCCTGCTCAAAGGTATAATTTCCTGAGCTTTAACTGCATGAACAAATGGCTATCTCAACATTTTGATTGGATATGTTTGGGGAAATGGTGGGCGTGGAAGGGGTGTTAGTTGGCTTCCAATTACTTTCGACTATTGAAAAGCGCACTAGCAATTTCAATTTCTAATCGAATGAGCCCTTTTTGAAGTTTCTACGACAGCGCGTTCTATGAAAACTTTATATGCCCCCAAGGCATAACTTACAACCCTTGTCCTGAGGGCTCTGAGGGGGTTGTAATCCTCAAAGACCTAATTTACAGAACTTAAAACTACGTTGAATAAAATGGCTATCTCAAAATTTTGATTGGATGTGTTTGGGGAAAAGGTGGACGTGAGAGGGGGGTTAGTTGCCCTCCAATCACTTTCGACTATTAAAAAGGGCACTAGCCCTTTGAATTTCCAAACGAATGAGCCTTTTTTGAAGTTTCTACGACAACACCTTCTATAAAAACCTTATATGCCCCCTGGGCATAACTTAAAACCCTTGCCCTGAAGGCTGTGGGGGAGTGTCTTCCCCCCAAAATAATTTCTATCTGGAAATCAACTACGCTGAACAAAATGGCTATCTCAAAATTTTGATTGGATGTGTTTGGGGGAATGATAGGCTTGGGGAGGGGGGGTTAGTTGCCCTCCAATCACTTTCGACTATTAAAAAGGGCACTAGCCCTTTGAATTTCCAATCGAATGAGCCTTTTTTGAAGTTTCTACGACAACACCTTCTATAAAAACCTTATATGCCCCCTGGGCATAACTTAAAACCCTTGCCCTGAAGGCTGTGGGGGAGTGTCCTGCCCAAAAAATAATTTCTATCTGGAAATCAACTACGCTGAACAATATGGCTATCTCACAATTTTGATTGCATGTGTTTCGGGAAATGTTGGGCGTGGAAGGGGTGTTAATTGCCTTCCAATCACTTTCGACTATTAAAAAGGGCACAAGCCACTCTAATTTCCAATTGAATGAGCCTTTTTCGAAGTTTCTACGACAACTTCTTTGATACGAAGTGCCCTGCTCTAAAAGAAAAAAATTATAAATGATACATTGTGCCAAGATCGTTCTTATATGCCATCAGGGCATAACTTAAAACCCTTGCCCCGAGGGTTTTGGGGGAGCGTCTTCCTCAAAAACATATTTTCTATCTGGAAATCAACAATGCTGAACAAAATGGCTATCTCAAAATTGGATGTGTTTGATGGGCGTTACGCTGAACAATAATTGAAATGGTTACGCTGAACAATGATTGGATGTGTTTGGGAGAATGATGGGCGTGGAGGGGGGGGGGGCAGTTGCCCTCCAATCACTTTCGACTACTAAAAAGGGCACTAGCCCTTTGAATTTCCAGTCGAATGAGCCTTTTTTGAAGTTTGTACGACAACGCCTTCATTAAAAACCATATATGCCCCCAGGGCATAACTTAAAACCCTTGCCCCGAGGGTTGTGGGGGAGTTTCCTCCTCAAAAACACATTTCCTATCTGGAAATCAACTACGCTGAACAAAATAACTATCTCAAAATTTTGATTGGATGTGTTCGGGGGATTGATGGGCGTGAAGGGGGGGGGAGTTGCCCTCCAATCTCTTTCGACTATTAAAAAGGGCAACTAGCCCTTTGAATTTCCAGTCGAATGAGCCTTTTTTGAAATTTCTACGACAACACCTTCTATAAAAACCTTATATGCCCCCAGGGCATAACTTACAACCCTTGCCCCGAGGGTTGTGGGGGAGTGTCCTCCTCAAAAAAGATATTTTTGATCTGGAAGTCAACTACGCTGAACAAAATGGCTATCTCAAAATTTTGATTGGATGTGTTTGAGGGAATGATGGGCGTGAGGGGAGGGGGGCTAGTTGCCCTCCGATCACATTCGACTATTAAAAAGGGCACTAGCCCTTCGAGTTTCCAATCGAATGAGCCTTTTTGAAGTTTCTACGACAACGCCTTCTATAAAAACCTTATATGCCCCAGGGCATCACTTAAAACCCTTGCCCCGAGGGTTGTAGGGGAGTGTCCTCCTCAAAAAAATATTTTCTATGTGGAAATCAACTACGCTGAACAAAATAGCTATCTCAAAATTTTGATTGGATGTGTTTGGGGGAACTATGGGCGTGGGGGGGGGGGCTAGTCGCCCTCCAATCACTTTCGACTATTAAAAAGGGCACTAGCCCTTTGAATTTCCAATCGAATGAGCCTTTTTTGAAGTTTCTACGACAACGCCTTCTATAAAAACTTATATGCCCCCAGGGCATTACTTAAAACCCTTGCCCCGACGGTTGTGGGGGAGTGTCCTCCTCAAAAAGATATTTTCTATCTGGAAATCAACTACGCTGAACAAAATGGCTATCTCAAAATTTTGATTGGATGTGTTTGGGGGAATGATGGGCGTCGGGGGGGGGGGGGGCTAGTTGCCCTCCAATCACTTTCGACTATTAAAAAGGGCACTAGCTACTCCGATTTCCAATCGAATGAGCCCTTTTTGAAGTTTCTACGACAACTTCTTAGATACGAAGTGCCCGGGTATGGAGAAGAAAGAAGAAGAAAAAAGAAAAATAAATAATACATTGTGGTCACATAGTTCTTTACTTAGGCAGCGCTATCGCGCTGCCTATGATCTGGGAGACGTGTGTAGCTGAAACTCATAAATTATGATGTTTGGCCTGGTATTTCATGGTTTAATTTGCGTGAAGCTCATGAATGGGATGTTAAGTTTGCTATTTTGGCCTATTTTGAGCAAAGTTTCTCTGCCTTTCAAAGGTGTGTTGTCCGAATCTTATTATTTGAGATGGTTACTTTGGTAGTTCTTGGTTTGACTTGTCTAAAAATTATAATTAAAACTTTTATATATAAAACTTTTCATTGAAAGTTTAAGAAAGTAAAGGAAACATACTCGAGAAACTTTAACAGAAAGCAAAAAAAACAAGAATTAAACATTATTTTTTGAAATAACAAAAAATTAAACACTTGTTTCTTTAAGATAAAAAATGAAACACTCATTTCTTTAAAAAAAAATCCTTTTAGCGCCAGTGACGCTAAGCTAGTGAGTTCTACATGGAATAAAGAGGGCAGAAGGGGGGATACGGACCAGCAGGGCCGGAGCCTAGGGCTTCGGCGTCGTGACGGGCCCCTAGTGCATCGTTACTTTAGCACTAAAAGGCCTTTTTAAGAAATAAGTATTTCATTTTTGTTTTTAAAGAAACAAGTGTTAATTTTTTGTTATTTCAAAAATTAGTGTTTAATTTTTTTTTCAACTTTCTGTTACAATATACGATAACTTTTCCTATATGATGACTTTTTATGACGGTTTTTCCTTAGTTCACGAACCTTCTATTAAAGAGATTATTTCTTTATTTTGATGAAGCACCGCTATCTTTTGCTTTATTTTATTTCTATCGTTTATAGCAATCTGAAATTGCTGTTCAGGTTTTAATATAGGAAAATAGTATCCTTGTGCATCTGCAGCTCCATAAACCTAAGTAGAAAAGAATTTTGGGTGTCAACATGGCTTTTGGTTTTCTTATTTCATGCATGCTGTCTCTGAGTCCTTTGATCAGCCATCGACAGCCTGAATGCACTTTTCATCGCTTCTTCCTCCACAAAATATTTTATAGGCCAAAGCCCTACACATAGTTTCATGGATTCAGTGGCAATTCCGTGACACATTGAGGTGATCATCAGGCAGAATGACCTTCGTACCCATATTAAAGGCGTTATGTGGCTCGTAGGTTGAGTTGATTGGACCCAGACCACTTCACAGAATCACAGAATCGGTCGAATTACCTTGTTACATTGATAAGTAATCTTGTCTGGGGGCTAGCCTAATATTTCTCACCATCTTTTGGCACCGGAATAAGGAAGCTGTGGCTTTCAGCGCCTTTTGCACTGAAGGCTTGCCAGCTCAACTAATGACCGAAAATGATCCTTAGGTATTTCACATATTCTTTTAGTAATATGAAAATGACCATGCATTTTCAAAGTGTGAGCAACTTCCCATTTCCTCTTTTTTGTGAATGGGACCACCTAGTTCTTTTCAGGGTTATATCGCAATTTATGTTTCTGTGGTTAGGGCAAAATTTTATGTAACATGCGCTGTCCCAATTATATATACTATCTATTTCCCTTCGTCCTATTGATTTAGAAATCAGATTTTGGTCCTTAATTTCAAATGTGGTAACAATTTATTTGTTGCTCCATAACTTTCGGTTTAAAAGATGTTAGCATGATCAACACACAAGAGAAAGGATTTAAATAATAGTTTTTCCTAGGCTTAGGTGTGAAAACACCTCTTGCTTTTAGCCCAAGCTTGGGATATATAGTCTAAAGTAAGGTTCCCCTAAGGAATAGTAATATAATGGCTTTACAAATTTTCCCGTCTCTTTTGGAGCACGGTGACACATTTCCTATTGGCACTAGGGGATATAAAAATTCGAAAGTTGTCCAGAGCTTGTTTTTCCCATTCCTCTGTTATAAGCTGGGATACCAGCATTCCTCCTAAAATGAAATTATTTATAAGCTGGCTTAGGGCTGATCTAACTTGGATGGCAACTCTTAGTCAGCATCGGGTCATTTTTCTTTGTTGACTTAATACTGAAGTCCACCAACTATCTATTTACTCTACTTCGTTCATTGGCGTCAGGGGGTCCTTCCCCTGGTCCTCCTCAGTTCTACTTGGGCTAGATGGCCGATTATAAGGGGGTTCAATTAGCATTTGACTGTAAGTGAGCCGACTTTTTTTTCTTTATAGCAGTCATAGTTTTTTGGTATTATAGTTTGTTGGACATATAGACGTGAAATCGTGTTCTACGATAATCAAAGAATGACGGAAGATCTCTCATGCGCCATTCTCTGAACAATCTCTCATACCAAGAAGAAATTAATGTTAAAAGTAACACCTCTTTCTGTCTTCTTGTTATGGAAGAGATAAAAAAAAACACAAAAAAACATGTAAATATAATAAATCAAGAAACAGCATAATCGTCTTGATATATTAACAAACAACGTAACTCAGCTATCAACTGGACTTTTCAAAACATATTTTTCATTCCTGACAACCTACGAATATTTATTGCAAGGGTCTAATTTGGAGTGTTAACTATCAAAATTCCTGAAACTCACGAAAAACTTGTTAAAAAAAAAGTTAAAAGAAACCCCGCTATTTCTGAATTTAGTGAGTATAGTTTGATTATGAAAACATGGGGCTGGTTAAAGATTGGACGAGTAAAATTAGTGCCGTCACACTTCTAACCAAACATTGATGGGATAATCTCCAGGCAGTGTTTGCTGCTATAGAAGCACTACATATGAAAAATATATTCCTACTGAGTTCCTACTACCGTAGGATTGTATGTGGTTTCTCAGCAAAAATTGTTTTAATATATAAGATTCTGGAAATACTTGAAAGCTATGTCGACTTAGTGTTACTCTCGAGATTAACAATATATCTTTAGTTTTTGATCAATCGTCTAATTATCTCCACACTTCTAACAACTTACGTATTCCTCATACTCAATCACTGCGGTCTGACTTCAACCCGTTGCTAGGTTGCAACATGATACGGAACACGTTATCAGAGTCTGCACGAAGCTGCCACTCGCTTGGCTTCTTCAAAAAACGAAGCCAAAAAAGTCTAGTTAATATTTGCCTTTTTTGTCTCCCAAGGAGCTGATGTCTCTGGACTGATTTTGGATTGTTGTTTGAGGATAATTTTTGAGTTATTCCAGTTTTAAAGTTATTTTGGTTTTATTGATTGTTTTTTTTTAATCATATGCTGCTCCCCAGACTATCTTTTGATATTGGGGATTTATGTGGCGGGATATTGGATTTTGATTGTTCTATGAAAATTGCATATTGCACAATTTACTTAAATAGATTACTGTCGGCATAAATGGAAAACTAGTGGGCAATAGCAACAACCTATCAAACTATTAGATTTAAGGGCGTTTTTTCGGGGGAATACGCCAGGTTCCATATTTAGGAGTTAAATACATGTTTAAACAATGGCCAAATTATATAGAATATCAGATATTGGATAAAAAATTGCAGGAATCACAACCTTTTGGAACCACTTGCCAGGAACGTCTCCTTTGCATGTACCTTATTAATAATTAAAGCCATTCTTTTTAATATTGCTTTATTATTACTTAATACGGTACAGAAGGAAGCAAGCAACCATTTCTGAAATTCTGCTTTTTGTACTTAACAAAAACCATTGCATGATACACCTAGAGACTTCATTATTTCATAAGTACTTACATCATTTTACAGAGAAAATATCATTTAAAACGTTCATCCTCTATGATTTTCAGGAACCCCATTTTGTAGAGCGGGGGGGGGGGGACTAGCCCTAAAAAATACCTTTTTATCTTCAGAATGACTAAATAGAAAAAAATCCTCATATTTCCTACATTTTAATAATTAGTACCACTGACACCTGCAGCTTTTATTGATAGAAGTACACAACGACGTCAATTCACGAAAATTTCGGGGGGAAAGAGATGCATTTTTCAACATCTAGGGGGACAAATTGCCGTTTTTTTTCAATGAGAATACTCCATCCTTGTGACAACCCTGGATTTGTGGCGGATGTTTCTCATTCTACGAGTCTTCCATATTATATGTCTTTTATTTGCAAATAAATCAGTGATAGAAATTATTACGACTTTACCTGAAACATGGTAGCAGCCGGCAGTATTTGGCAAATGGACAGCTCATTGACACTAATTTCACCAGTATAGATAAAGTTTAGTAACTTATGCATGACAGTAGGACAAACACCTTGAAGTCTGACTGTATGAGCTTCCATTTCTTGACAACCTGATGTGAACATTGCCTAAAAAACAGAAAATGACTTGATATTTCTTGAAATGAATCTGATGGAAGCGAAAATATGACATGTCTGATGTCGATATTTTCCATTATGGCAACATCTTCAGTCTTCATACCTTTGAATGTGCTGACTGAACAAATCACAAGTAGACTGAAATGTTCGACTGACAACAGTTTTGCTTGGGTGTGGACTAAATTCGATTAGTGTTTTTTTTTTTTTTATCTCGGCATCCCTCTCAAGGCTTTAATGATAAGTGGGAAATCCAGAAATACTTTTTTATGCCTCATAGATAATTCTGAAAACCTCATTGATTCTCCAATGACAACTTGATGACTATAAAATCTATTCTATTCTATTCTATTTTATTATATTATATTATATATATATATATATATATATATATATATATATATATATATATATATATATATATATATATAATATATATATATATATATATATATATATATATATATATATATATATATAATATATATATATATATATATATATCTATATATATATATATATATATATATATATATATATATATATATTATATATATATATATATATATATATATATATATATATATATATATACTATAAGATTTTACGATTTTAGAGAGTAAATATAAAGATTTTACTAATGCTTTTCCCTCTAAATTTCCCCCCTTCCCCCTCACATCTTTTATTCGCTTATATGATATTTTATATTTAAGTCCAATTTTGGGGCGGTATGCGTGGCTGTGTTGGCCTCGTTACAAGCATAAGGTATAATTATTATTTAAAAATAGACAAAAAAGGAAATATATAATATAAACATGAGGTAATAAGATTGGAGGTGGAGCATGCGCACCTTTGTCGGGGTTCTTGAGAACTCGAGCTAACATTAATAATTAAAAAAAGGGGGAAATCATAGTTTATGATGAAAGAGTGGAATAAGTGCATATTATGAATTGATTTATCCCGAAAATAACATAAAAAATATCTGAATTTTCTAAACTAGATTAAGATATGTCAGGCTTCTTAGTAACAAGAATTATAATTCAGTAAAAATCAGTTCAAAAGAAAAAAAATCAAGAGAATAAGAATTTGAAATTGCATGAAAAAGTGGCAGGTAGGGATTCTTGGGGGAGGAAATATATCATATAAATTAGCCCTGAAATATAAAAGGAAATTGAAACATAGGTATATTTGCCTCATAGTTAAAATAGAGAAATTTTCCAAGCTTCTGTTCAGCGATTGGGGCTAACAACTGTTATCATTGATTTTTGAATACAGTCAAGAGACTAAAATGTGAAAAATTTAGTTCAAAAAATTTGAAAAATTTAAAGTGTTAGGAATGAAAAATTAAAAGAGAAACAGAGTTAAAAGAAAAAAAAAGAAAATAATCAGCCTTTTACCCAGTCTTAGGAAACAGGCAAGGCATCATTGATTTTCAACAATAAAAGAAATAAAAAATCCAGGCTAGTACATAAAAGATTTTGACGTGGGTGCGAGGTGTCCAAAACACATCTAGACTGGAAGAGGGTAGAAAAAATGACTGGTTCCCCGCTCCTTACTTTCAGTTAAAAAAAATTCTTCTATCTAATCTCTGAACGTTTTTTAACTGATGCAGGTTCGAATTTGGATCATCGTACATGAACAATTAAAACGGAATTTGCATATTAATTTTGGCAAAGTTTCCCCCCGTGTAAAATTTCATCTGGAAAGTTCCCCTCCAGAAACCACATTCCTAATATGAAAATCTCCCCGTACAAAACCATAATTATTTATTATATAGATCCTATATGTTAAGCACAGGTGTTTTAGTGCACCTGTGTGGACGCAGAGATGGGCTATGAACTGAGGATAGGAAAATTTGGTATGAATCATGCTTAACATATAGGATCTCCCATAAATCTAATCGCACTCATCTAGACTACTCTCAACCTTCTTTAAAATATCAAAGAAGGCTCTTAATTTCTTCAGATATGCTGTTTTTATTACTACCATCAGCTCGCTTAAGCACCAAGCCGCCAGAGGCCAACACAGCTACGCACGCTCGTTCTTCATCACAATCTATATAAAGCCTCCCTTTTATCCCCAGATAAGAGGTTCATATTTCCCTTAAATCCTTCCTTACAACATCCTCCCACCCCATTCGGGGACAAATGAGGTGGGCCCTAAATTCAGCCCTAAAGGTTTGGCTGAAAAGGACAATATTTGGCAAACTGTCCGTCCTTTATCCGCAGAACGTGTCCTAGTCATCTCAACCTTTCTCTCATTACAGCGCTAGAAAGCGGGATAATGCCACATTTTTCGTATAAGTTACTGTTTGGAATACAGTGAGCCGGACGGGTAACCGAAACAATTCGTAGACAATCCCTCTGAAAAAAATCAAGCAAATACTTCTCCGTTTTTTCGAGCACCCACATTTCAGAACAATTCTTGACAAGTGTCATCTCTATAGCTTCCAGCCTTGGCTCCTAGTCTTATCTTCTTATTTTTCCAAGCTTTTTTCAACTGTGAGAAACACCCTGGGCCTTCGGCTATTCTACTTTTAACATCTTCACTGCATCCACCATCTTTGCCAATAATTTTATTTGGGCAAGTGAAGCTATTCACTTGATCGATCTTCTTGTTACCCAACATAATCTCTTCACTTTTACTTTATTCCCAGTCTAAGCGACTTGGTCTTCTTAACATTAATTTTCAAACCTATTCTTGCACTCCGAACTCAAAACTTCCAAAAAATCATTTGTCCAGGACACTCAAACCATTAGCATAATCTAAGTCTAGGTGAATTTAACTTCCCCATTTGATTTCATGCTCTCGCATAGCTTTTGTCGTGTTCCTTTAGGACAAAGTCCTTCAAAAGATCCATATTAATGGGCATAAAACGCAACCCTGCTTAAGTCCTGGTTCACTACGAAACGAGCTGCTAACCTCATTTCCTACCTTAACCGCATCAATGTTTTTCTCGTATATAGCGCTAATGATTTTAATGTATTTATTTCGTATACTATACAAGGATAAAACCTTTGGCAAAGCTCTTCTAACAGTTGAATCAACGCTTGCTCATAATCTACAAAACCGAGGATTAAAGGGGTCTGTGACTCGGGCACTTTCAAGTCTTAATCTAAGAGTGAAAATTTGGTCGATTCATCCTCTCTTCTTCCTTAAACTACACTCTTCTTCTCTTATGAGTGAATTAAGGCAATATTTCAGATGAAGATTTCTTAGTGGGCTCTTGAGGTCCATTCACTTAATACATGCTCTTCAAGTTTAGGATGACCCTTTCAGCAGCTAAACTCTATACCCACAAGCCGTGGGAGGCAGCGTGTCCAGGCCTCTAAATTACGCGTAAGTTGAGCGCTGGACTCCATTCAAACTGTTTTCCATATTTTATGCATGAAGCATATAGACATACTGAGTTACTTCATTCTTTTAGTTGGTAATTAGATAGGGTAAACAATTACTTTGTGAACAAACTTTCATGATATTTGTTTCTGCACACAAATTCACTTCTATGTCAGTAAGCAGTAGTAGGCAGTGTGTCAAGCTTTGTAAACAGCTATTCCCCAGAATTTGTCTTTTTCAAATTAAAATAAACATTCTCTTTTCAGATGTTTTTTTTAATATTTTTAATGAAAGTATTAGAGCTAGGCTAAAAAAACTTTCAGAGACATTCAAGAATACATCTTAGGGCTAATTTTTGAAAGTTCAATTTGCTTAACTCAACCAATCTCTTAAAATGCCAAAGAAAATTTGTATGAGAAGTAATTATTTACCTTAGGTTAGTTTCTAAGAAGTATGTGCCGTTGCAGTACCTTGGTTTTAAGATTCATTAAAATGTGGCTGACATGGTCAACAGTACTGTTAAAAAAGCATGAAGTCTTCCCATTATTTGAACCCCCAGCCAAATAGGACTGATCAGTTGTGGACTCTTCTTTCCCTAAAAGTTTCAACTCGAGCACCCCAGCAATGAGACATCAGAGAATACAGTTACAAAAACTGAGGATAAAATTTTATCATTCATGAAATTCAATAAGTATCAAACTAAATATACTGACTGCATAATGAGACATTCTCACTTAGCTTTAGGCTTCAGATACCCACTCAATAAAGTCAGACAATTGTTTTCAGAGATGAAGATTAATGCCTGGCTGGAAGTTGTCAACATGGGCATCTCATAAAATGAATTAGGACGCAAAATATTTAGAACAGAAGCGAAACGCACGATTGTTATTGTTGATACGTTTTTTTTTTTTCACTAACAGAAGAAAAAAAATCCCAGAAAAAGAAACAATGGAACTCGATGGTTGAATATATCCTGTCCCAACACGAATGAGTTTTCCCAGTAAATTTTTACGGTTAACGCAATCGAAAGCTTGTGCAATGTTCATGAAACTCTAACACCCTTAAAAATGTAATCTAAAGTCTAGAGCGCTATTGATATTATTGGTAAAGAAAATAAACACCTATTCTATCTACCTATTTAAAGAAACGCGGAGCTGAAACCCCAACTAAGCTATCAAAATAGTTTTCTTATCAGCTGTAACTTCAATTCCTTTATCTAAATAAAAAGAAACTTGGTATATTGCTGCCACGATAAGAGGCAAGCTACGTTTTTTAAATCAGTGATTTTGATAAGTCAATCAATATCACCCCTAAATAAAACCATATTAATCAGAAATGGCCAAAAATTACAAACAGATTATGGCAATCTGAAAAAATAAAATAAATTAACATCTTGTTTATAGGTCTTGCAAGAAATTTTTTTTGAGGGAGGAACAAAGATTATTTCTTTTTCAAAAAGGTTTGTTTGTACCAAGTAAGTTTCGTCAGAAAGCAGAAACTGTGAAATTCTTCTCATGAAAGTATATTATCAATTATTACTTTTCCTAAAAAAAAAAAAAAAAAAAAAAAAAAAAAAAAAAAAAAAAAAAAAAAAAAAAAAAAAAAAAAAAAAAAAAAAAAAAAAAAAAAAAACAGACCGCAAGTGGAAACATATTTTTTCTTACCACATAATTGCTTAGATGATTAAGAGAGTTAGAGTTTTTATTCTATAAGCTGATTTATATTTAAGCGTGCTCACACATCAAAATTTATTTTACATACTAACTAGGAGCCATCAGGAAAAAATCGAGAGGGAGGGAGGGGCGGAGAAATGGAGAGAAAGAGGGGGAGGAGGAGGGAAGTGAGAGTTGGCAGGATATAGAGAGAGCCAGAGTTAGACGAGGAGAAAGACAGAAAGAGAAGAAAGAGTACTGTTTACTTATGTTTTTTTTTACGAACCTTAAAGTAAGGACTGCTAGATGCTAAGACAATTCTATGTACATTGAATATTTCTTTGCCAACTTCCAGGCGGAGATCTGTCAGCATACCATTGGCTCTCATGATGGACATTGCCTGCAAAAAATATACTCATATCGTTGCTGTCACATCCAAATATTGTATTTATCATTTTCATACTTCTGAGGTAATTGCCGAAAACCGATTTCTAAGCTGTTCCCAAAGGGGAGATTAGCAGGGCAATATAGGTCAAGAGGATCAAAGTGCAAGGATAGGTACACAAGAGTCCGACCCTTAAAAGGGATGGGCGAGACAAAAACCATGGGGACTATCGCACCCCCTATGTACAAGTATGAAGATGATAGGCTACTTATACTATACGCTAAGAATGTTCTTAAGAAGGGAGTTGTAAGTAAATGGCAAGTACATCTCACCAGACTGTATTCTTTACCCAAAATTTATTTAGGCTCACCGAAATGGATATTCGAAAAATTTATAACCTGAAAAAAGAAGCATTTCATAAAACATTGTATTAGTAAAGCAAAATAGGGATAAAGAGGTGGGCATGAATTTCAGATTCCAGAAAGATAAATACTTGAAGATCAACTTACTAGTTATTTCGAAGAGGAAAGTGAATACATCTTATTTTTTCATACTAGTTAAGAATTCAACAGACATTGTAAATAACGCATGAGAAGTTGGCCTATAATAAAAAACGTCACCATTTTAGGCAAGCAAGTACTCAATTCCCCGAACTTGAGTGCACAACACGCACAAAAATAAAAACAAAATTATAGAACCGACTGTATGCTAATTGGTGCATCTCGACTTTGTGATAAATCCGGTTTATGAAATACCTGTTAGGTCTTCCACAACAATCTTCTTAGGATCAGTGTGCGAGGATACGTAAACAGAAGTTCAACCCTTAGGAAGGGATGGGTGGGGCAAAAAACAAGGAGACTAACCCCTCTCCCTATGTGCAGGTATGAAAATGATGCTGATAGCCTACTAAGCATGAAAATGATGCTGATAGCTGAACATATTATTAAAAAGATGGTCATAGCTATATAGCACGTATATCCCGCCAAATTGTTTTCTTTGCCCCAAATTTACATGGGTCCACCAAACTGGACACAGAAAAAAAAATCCTGGGAAAAAAAGCATTATATAAAACATATAACAGGTAGAGCAAAATAGTTCGAATGCGGTATGACAGTATTTCCCTGCGTAGTTTTGTAGAGAAACAAATTTCTGATTTTTTAGGTAATTTCCTTACCTCACTTCAGTCTGAGTTCTATAGCTCTGTAATGTGTCAGAGAAAGCTGGTGAAAAGTTCTTAGATAATAACTGACTAACTGTTTTATGATTCCATACAACGAAATTAACGCCTTCCTGTACCCGCTCCTAGCCGTATGATTATTTTAACAATCGCTCACAATGGGGTTGGTTCGGACACACCGTAAGAGGTTGGTTCGGACATTTTCACCCACATCGTGCTGTGCTCAAACTAACCCTTGTGCATAAGCAGAAATGTTCAAAAAGTTATATTTTTTATTTTTCTGTCGGTTTCAGAAATTCAAATTTCCTTCAAAATACTATTTGCCCAATCTAAGGGGAGTTTTTTTCTTAATTTTTGTAATATGTATTTTTAACTGAGATCTCTAGAAACACCTTCTATTTCAATATTTACGAGGGGAATTTGCGATTTCTTACCAAGTCTTTAAAAGTGAAATTTACCTGGAACTCCATTAATGTTTCCCGAAAAGGTGTGACTTCGTTAATTTTTAGAGTTTGTCAGTAAATTCCCAAAGAAGTTAATTTTTCAATGATTTGCCATGGGAAAATGAAGGTTTAGTTAGACTACTCACTTGAATCCTAGGTTGTTTTTTTTTTCTTGCCTTTTCGCAAGGTTATTGGCTGTTTGTTGATTATTAAGGGATATTTTCATTCGATTATAGGTATTTACAGCCAAAACTTTGAATATTTTGAATCAAAAAATTTAAATCTACGATTCTAGTTTTTAACCTATGGCAAAATTCATTGAATTGTTACGCCATCTAGCTGATAACTCAATCCCTGTGCCTTAGAATTGTCTTTTCTAAGGCTAGTGCAGAAAGCTTATTATTAGATGACTCAGGGTCTCTTGAACACGAATCTGGAACTCCTATGTCCCTGGGACTTAGTTTTCAGTCCATGCATCAAATTCTTGATTACCAGAGTGAACCAGGCTCTTGTAATGTATCTGCTAGAGCATAGAACCTTATTTTTATACGCTTTATCTGGTGATTCAACCTTCTCCTTAAATTCCTTGAAATGTCTTGAAAAGAATCCTTAAATAGAAGCCTCTCTTAAAGTTTGATATCTCTGCTTATTAAACCTTTCCTTAAATCCTTATCAAAATGTTGTCTTAGTGTTATATGTTTCACATATTCCTTTAGTTCCATGATCATGTCTCAGATCCTCTGTATACTTTTTTCTTGCAGATGCCTAGGCATCACAAAACAAGACCAGATGCCCCTCCGAACATGGAGGACATGAAAAACAGCAGTAGAAACAGTCATAGTTGGCAAGCAAAGTCTTCAAAAGCTAGAGCCTTATTTATTGTAAAGAAATCCACACTTGATGACTACATGAAAAACTACGCGAAGTGACAGCGGAAGAGCATCGTCACAGCCCACAACAGAGATCGGACAACATAATTTTACCGCCAGAAAGACACTCCCTCGCCAGATTTCTACTGAAGACCAGGAAAGATTACTTAAACATGACTGCAGAAGAAGCGAAATTCACCTACATGTTTTGCACAAGCAAATGACATCAGAGTTACCCATACCTGGCATGACATAAAAGATGGCTTCGAATGATTGGCTACTAAATTAAAAATAAGGAATATAGATGTATCTGTTTATACACCTAAAGCTACCAGTCAATCTTGTGCTAGTTGCTTTAACAAGTTAGCAGTCTCAAGCTTTCGAAAATTTGTATGAAATCTACACATAATTGGGAAGTAACCTTAGACCTGAGCAGATCTGGAATGTAGACGACAGTTTCATCCTGACTGGTCTTACACCACCCAAAGTCCTTGCCTGTCAAGGTCAAAAGCAAGTCAGCTAAACAACTTTTGCTGAACGTGGGCAAAATCTGATGGTATTTGGCTTTGCCGATGCGGCTGAAGGTACCATTTTATCAGCAATATATTCCCCCGTGTTCACCACTTCCAGCCAAGAATGACTGACGGCACCCCTTCAGGTTCAATTAGACTAGATCACACTAGGGGGGTGGATAAACGGGCATCTTTTCTCCAGACCATGAAAATTATTAGCAGGGTTACCAAACAAAAAGAACCCTATTGTTCTTCTGTTACAAAGTCGTGACAGTCACCTAGATATTCGAGCGATAAAATTTTGCAACGAAAATAGCATAGCGTTGCTGACTTTTCCAACAAATTGCTCGCATAAACTACAGCCATTAGATGTGTGTTTTAGACCATTCAAGAAGAATTAAAGAAAAATTCAATGGGTGGCAACATCTGAATCCTGATAAAACCATTCCTGTCAATGACGTAGCAAAGCTGTTATTTTGCCCTTTTCCACAAAGGTTTAGCCTTTCAGACATATTAACAGCTTTCCAGTCCGCGATAATTTACTTCTTCAGTTGCGAAATATTTCCAGATGCAGAATTTCTTCCATCAGAAGTCATTGACAGGCATCTGCTTGGCAACGGTGGACCCCCAGTCATGAACAGTCAAAGAAATAACCCAGAAAATTCTTCGTCTAAGTATGCTTTGAAGTTGCCAAAAGAGATTAGACTTTCCCAAGATCGGCCTAGTTTGAAACTCCAGGGAAAGTCCTGAAAGGTTTGAAGCTCTAGGGCGGGGAAACCACCCAAGAGAAAGAAAAATAATCCTGACTGATACTCCTGAAAGGTAGAAATCGAGAGGAAGCACCTAGAGAAAAACCACCAAACTAAAGAAAGGAAGCAGCCATAAGAAATAACAAAGATCAACCCCTCAGACCACTCCAGCCAAGAAAGGAAGTAGCTATAAGAAATAACAAAGATCAACCCCTCAGACCACTCCAGCCAAGAAATCACAGCCACCAAGGTCGAAAATAGATCCAGATTCTGAGGAATTTGGGATTAGTCTGAGTTGCTCCATTGTATAAAGTCGAAGGATTTGAACCTTTTGACGCCAAAATGCTCAAAGCAGATGATGTTTATTTTTACCAAATTTTCCCTTGACAAAGAAAATAAATTTTCAATGCAGCACAAGTAGTGGAAATCCTAAACAAAGACAAGACATTTATTTTTATGAGGAGACAGGGAAACAAGTTCGTCTTTGCCGACGTTCCCGATGTGGCGGAAGGATCCAAATTTGACTTACTGATCGAAACTACCACTTCGGTCCCACTGCAGTTGGGACCGAAAGTAGCTAAGTACTAGCTGATTAGTTATACTCTTTACTGATTTTGAGGGGTTTTTTCAACATTTGGTTTCTGTTTTTCGCGTCTTTCAGCTTCTAAAAGTAATTTCCTCCATATTTGAAGTTAAATTCAAGCTTTCCGTATTATACTATTAAATGTCTGAAGATGTCTGGGTTAGTTTAGACGCAAGGTGAAAATGAAAAACATCAGTAACTCCAGTAATTATTTGCTGAAGGGATAAATATGATTGCTTCAAAAATCAATTGTATCTTCTGGTACTATCGCACACTTTTTCGATGTGTATATAACCAAAACGGAGACGATCAAAGATTTAAGTCCAAAGTAACACTAATACCCATATAGGCAACACATTTTCAGGCAAGTAGGTACCCGATTCCCTTAACTTGAGTGCATATAGCACAAGAATTAGAAATAAAATGTAGAACGTTAATAGTGATTAAAATTGTTTCACTTGAGTTAATACATTATATATGGAGCCAGGTACAGGTCCATATACCCATTTTCTTAAAATTCAGAATTTAGTTTAAAATTTTACATTCAACAACCTTATTATTAATAAAGATGACGTAATGACAAAGTTTGAAGTAAAGAACACAGTTAAAAACTAAAGAACTTCGATGCATTTATGCATCAAACAGTTCGAGGTAACGACCTCAGAAGTAAGAAGTAATGCAGCTCAATAGTAACCGAAACTTTAAGAAACAGAGTCTTGATAATAATGGATACATTGACAGAATTTTGATCCTTATTCAAAATATACAAAATTCATCAAGTCTAATGTTACCCATCAAAAGTTACGAGCCTGAGAAAATTCAACCAATTTTCGAAAAAGGGGGGAACACTCCCAAAACATCAAGTGATCTTAATGAAAATCACGCCATCAAATTCAGCATATCAGAGAACCCTACTGAAGAGGTTCCAAGCTCCTATATACAAAAATGCGGAATCTTGATTTTTTTTTTTTTGTCAGAAGCAAGATCACGGATGCGTGTTTATTAATTTTTTCTTCCGATCGCTAGAGACCACGTCTTATCGAAAATCTAAAGTTCTAGTGCCCTTTTAAGTGACCAAAAAAAAAATTTTTCTTTGGGGAGGGGGGGTATGTTGGATGATCTTTCTACGGAGGAATTTTTCGTGAGGCGAGCTATTTTTTCATGGAGGGGGAGCTGGATTTCCCGGTATTGTTTAAAAAAACGATGAAAATATATTAAAAATTCCATTGCAGAGACTCGGCCATAAGAGCTTGCAAACCAAATAGTCGAATAACGTCCTACTAGTCCTGATATCTTCAATAGCATTTACCGTTGGAATGACCTAATAGAATCACAAATGGAAAAACGCAAACACCCCACTTGAGGCATCTTTAAAGCAGATATTCATAGTGCTTTACAGTTATATTATTCACCCATACTAAGCAGAGTAAATGATTGTAAAGTCAGGTTAAGAACATAAAAAAGCCTTTCCAACGTAAAAGCAAATGATTAAATAGAGCTAATCTTGCCAAGACATTGGAACCGCTTCTGTCTTCATATTGGTTATTCACTTTTGAAATTATTATTTCTATTCTCTTAGAAAAATTGGCCAATATTTGTGTTCGTTTTATTTCTGTTACAGTTATTATAAATGTAGTACCGAAATATTTACTAGAAACGTTTTTTTGGAGTTTTGAATTATCTAGTTTAATTTTTATGATCAGTATTGAAAACGGTTGTTTAAGTGAATATATAAGAATTTTATGACTATCAATTTCTTGACCAACTTCATCAAGGAAAAACATAGGTACTGAAAAGTACAACTAAAAGAACTCTAACCTTACCATCATTGCTTCCTTTGTGTGAGCAGGCGCAACATATTTAGAGTCACCAACTATCGAAGAAGTCTGTTTTCCTTCCACGAAAACTATCTTCTTTTCCTTTTCCTTTGTGGATGCTTCATTTCTACTTTCATCTGTCTTTTTTCCGCCACACTGCCACTTTTGACACCAAGTAGGAACTTCACTTCCACTAGAACTCTGACTGGATGCATAGCTAGAAGCCCACATTTTCCATTGCACAGTCTGTTATTGTTAACATTAAAATATCACTATTTTAAAGCATAGAATTTAACATTTGTATTCTACTTAAATAATTGCACGTATAATATTGATTCACAGAAAAACTATGTCTCTAGCAACGAGCCCGCCACCATTCCGTCAGTTAATTTCCTAAAAAAAAAAAAAATATAAAAGGAAGTAATTAGATTCGAATTTGAATTCAGCCTTATAATATTTTTTTTTTTCAAGAGCGTTGCATCTAGTAAAGATCTACAATTAATGTTAATACAGAGGGACTAAAAGTCTTGTCCTAGCTTTTTAAATTTTTTTTTTTTTTTTTTTTTTTTTTTTTTTTTTTTTTTTTTTTTTTTTTTTTAGCAGAATTGCTGATGACTTATTGTCATAAAAAATTATTGGGATAGGTAAAAACAACAATACGACAATGAAAATATTATATACACTATGTTAGTACAATTCAGAAGGCATTATTTTAAACAGCACACATTTCATAGGAGGATGGAAAAATTATTGAATTTAAATGGGGTTTTTGGCTGTTGCATTTGAGCTACTGAGAAGGAAAACTTGAACTTGGCTTCTGCACTAAAATCTTCATCAGAAAACCTTAGTACACTGACAAGCATAAAGACAAAGCATTTTCTGCAAAAGATATATTTTTGATCATGCAAGATACAGCACCAACAATCAAACAGTTTGTGGTAACGAACTGTAAGTAAGGACTGACCCGGCTCAATGGTAACCGAAACTCTTGAAAACGGGATTTTGACACCAATAGATACATCAAAAGAATCATATTTTAATGCTGATTTCAAATATATAAGTTTCATCAACTTTAGTCCTACCCATCAAAAGTTACGTGCCTGAGAAAATTTGGCTGATTTTCGAAAAAAGGGGGAAAGACCCACTAAAAGTTATAGAACCTTAATGAAAATTACACCATCATATTCAGCGTATCAGAGAACCCTACTGTAGATGTTTCAAGCTTCTATCTTCAAAAATGTGAAATTTTTATTTTTTGCCAGAAGAAAGATCATGGATGCGGGTTTATTTGTTTTTTTTTTTTCCCAGGGGTGATCGTATCAACCCAGTGGTCCTAGAATGTCGTGGGAGGGCTCACTGAAACGGAAATTAAAAGGTCTAGTGCCCTTTTTAAGTGACAAAAAAATGGAGGGCAACTAGGCCCCCTCCCATGCTCATTTTTTCCCAAAGTCAGCCAATCAAAATTTTGAGATAGCCATTTTGTTCAGCATTGTCGAAAATATAATAACTATGTCTTTTAGGATGATTTAATCCCCCGAAGTGCCCGGGGGGGGGAGTTATGAACTTTATCCAATGTTAACATATAGTATTAGTTATTGGGAAGTATAAAGACGTTTTCAGGGGGGATTTTTTCTGGTAGGAGGGGGGGTCGGGGGTTATGTGGGAGGATCTTTCCATGAAGGAATTTTTCATGGGGGAAGGGACATTGCAAAGAAGGGTGCGCCGGATTTCCCAGCATTATTTAAAAAAAACATTATTAAAAATTACGGACGCGTGTTTATTTGTTATGTTTTTTTTCCCGGGGGTGATCGCATCGACCCAGTGGATCTTTAGTGGGAGGATGATTCCATGAAGGAATTTTTCATGGGGGAAGGGACATTGCTAAGAAGGGGGCGCCGGATTTCCCAGCATTATTTAAACAAAAGTTCAGAAATTAAATATTAAATAAAACAAGTTTTTCAACTGAAAGTAAGGAGCAACATCAAAACTTAAAACGAACAGAAAATATTACGTATATGATTGGGTTCATCTCCTAGTCAATACCTCGCTCTTTAAGCCAAAGATTTTGTTTAGAACTTTCATAAGAGCTATTTATTCTAATTAAAGGCCTTTGTGATTAAGGGGTCATTTTTTAAGAATTGGAACACAATCCGAATTTTAGCTGAAAGAGCAAGATATTGACTAGGGGAGAACCCCCTAATATACGTATTAAAAATATATGAATATAGAAGTTTGTTACGTAAGTTACGCATATTTATTACAAATAATAACGTGCGTAAATAAAATTAAACAAGTTCGAGAAAGCCATTTAACCAAATAAAAGTAAAATTAATATGCAAATTTTGTTTTAATTATTCATGTACGGTGTGTCAAAATCAAAACCTGTGTTAATTCAAAAACGTTCAAAAATTAGATAAAAAAACAAGTTTTTTTTTAACTGAAAGTAAGGAACGACGTTAAAACTTCAAACGAACAGAAATTATTCCGTATATGAAATGGGCTGTCCTCTCCTCAACACCTCGCTCTTTACGCTGAAGTTTGACTTTCTCACAACTCTGTTTTTTTTAAACAATAAAAAACTTCAGCGTAAAGAGCGAGCCGTTGAGGCGGGGACAGCCCCTTTCATATACGGAATAATTTCTGTTCGTTTTAAGTTTTGATGTCGCTCCTTACTTTCAGTTAAAATAAACTTGTTTCTTCATTTAATTTCTATTCAAAAGCCCCTTTTCAACTCTTTATATGAGCAAGACAAGCAGGGGCGAATCTCCAGTATTTTTATTGGGGTGGTGGGGGCAAGAAGGTCCCCCCATAAAGGACGCCTCTGAAGACAAGGGCATTGTGTGGTTTCCACACAAAAAAAGAAAAAACACTTATTGATCAAAGTTTCAGGCTACTGATAAAAGACTCTCCACTCATGTTCCAATAAATCTTTGAAAGGATCAACAATCCCTGTTGAGCTTTCTCAGAGAGTAAATTCTATAGATACCATACACAGGGTGTAGAAATTGACACTGTTTCTTGTATGTGAATTAATTAATCAGATTGCTCATATATACTCTGGTTCATTGAAAATAATTAAAGGGGATAATAGTAGATTTTAACAACTGATAAGTAAGTATTGGTTATCCCTCCAGCTTCGTTATTCCATGCTCAAGTAAAAACTCCCAGAAGTGAAACCAAACCCTGTATATCACTCTCTGTCAATGACTGCTATGAAGGTGTAAACATGTGATGCAGAGACTGTAGCTTCAGTCGGTTTTCAAGTGACTGATACTAGGGTTTGACAAGAATAGATTTCTGGTTCCTGCATTAGCACACTCCTCGGACCTCCTGGTGTTACAGAATAATCAGGATAAAGCAGCTCAAAAATTTATCTATTATTGAGATTCTTGTAGGTGATGTTTTTTAGTTTTTTTTTTTTTTTTTATTTATTATTACAGAACTGCAATGCTAAGCAAAAGTTTGCCATAATCACATTATGGACACAAAAACTAAAAATACAATTTATCCGGCCCTACTTGTTTTGTATGGACTAAGATTGTAACTTGAGCACCCCAGTTTGTTCTCAAAGCTAGCAAGAGATGTTATCTTAATAAATTCTTACCGAAATTGTTCCCCAAAAAAAAGCATACATTCAAAACCATGTTTGTCAATGCTCTTGAATGGCTATCAAGTGTATACATCACATGCATGATGCCTTGTTGATGAATAAGTAAGCATCATAAAAACAAAAGAGAACAATAACATTGTATGTTCTCTTCAAAATTGCAGGGATTCAGCAGAGTTAACTTGTTGAAAAGTGAATTTACTGACTTTTGGATACAGAAAGTAATAAAAATCAAAGATCCTTAGGGTCAAAAAGCAGCAGTAAAGCCAGTAAATGTTGGTTTTCTACTTTTCCATCATATTACTAAGGACCTTTTCCTTTCTGATTTTTTTTTCTGCTCATACAGTACTTTGGTTATTGGTATAGAAAACAGTCACAGCTTGAATACACTAGGTACATTGGAAATTAAGCTTATTTTTGGATTTTTAATAAATGAATATATCAAATTCTAATTTGTTTCTCACCTATGCAAGATTCCAAAATCATTTTAGCAAATTCCTTTTTTAAAAGGTATTATCTTTATTTCCATGACTATAAAGTATTTATATATATATATATATATATATATATATATATATATATATATATATATATATATATATATATATATATATATATATATATATATATATATATATATATATATATATATATATATTATATATATATATATATATATATATATATATATATATATATTATATATATATATATATATATATATATATATATATATTATATATATATATATATATATCTATATATATATATATATATATATATATATATATATATATATATATATATATATATATATATAAATATTTGTAATTTTATTTCCATGACTTTAATCTGTTAGTACTTCTTTCTATGTATAGATCTTTGCTCAAAGTGCCATGTAGCAAGAATTATCTTTTTTTAAGATATGAAAAATTACTATTTAGGACTCTCCACAATAACATGGGAAGAGTCTCACTCTAATGGTGAAATTGTCAGTGCAATGTGACATTGGTTTAATATAGCATAGTACTGCAAGTATTCAATTATTTGTCTTCTTCCCCTTTATTATTATTATTATTATTTATTTATAACCCATCATACAGACAACAAAAAGACAGAGTACAGCAAAAACAAAAGAAAAAAATACACTTGAATAAAGGTAAATGCACCAACTACATAACAGCAATAACTTCTACTAATGACAGTCCGTAGCAAGAACTATTCCTGGAGAATCGCATGCCACTGGTGACTAGTAATTTTCCTGTTAAACTGTTGTATTTGTTTTTCTATTGTAAGTGTGGGATCAGCTATTTTGTATTTTCTGACCAGATAAGTGTTGTGTGTCCAGGGTGAAAACCTTAGTAGGTATTTTGCGGATTTAAAGAATATCGACCGTAGTTTGTGGGAAAATTCGCCAGAAGGGGCTAAGGTACAAAAAATGAGGGAGAATCAGTGCATTATAGAGCTGTGCTACGATTATTCGGTTAAAGTTGAATTTCTTCGCTACCATTTTGCTATATGCAAAGCTCCTTCGTTTCTCGAGATACTAAATGAGTAGTGCTCTTGTGTGCTTTAGTGTCTTGCCAATGAGTAACCCTAAATATGTAATTCGGTCAGCTGGTGCAATGTTAGTGTTTCCGAGCATGATGGATTCGGGCTTCAGCGTTTCAGGCCAGTTGTGCAATAGCACTTTCGGCTTCGAAGCGTTGAATTCAAGACCAATAGCTGCATACTCTCTTTCAAAAGTTTTAAAATTTCCTTCAATTCTTCCAAGTTCATGGGCAATGTTTAATAAGTCATCAGCAAAGCAAACTAGGGAAAGATCTATACTTTTAGAAATGCAAGATTTTAGATAATTTTCGTGTGCAGGAATCACGCTATTATTGAAAGCTGGAGCAGAAGTAGGTGCGCCTTGACGAGCACCCTTCTGTACTGGGATTCTAACAGAATCTGTTCGCTTCTCATACTTGATCTTGATTTCAACCTCGAGGTTTTCATACATATCTCTCAGGGGTAGGAGTGTGTCATATTGGACACAGCGCTTTGCCATTTCAAGTACAATCTGTTTGTGTATTAATGAGTCAAAAGCTCGTTGTATATCATGTATGCCAAGAGCTACAGATTCGCCAGAATTTTCGGCATCCAATAGTACTGAAACTACCGTGCTTAAAGCATGTCCACAACCAAGCCCAGGCTGAAACCAAACTGGAAAGGCGGTGTGTAGCATTTTGTATTAATTTCCTCAATAATCAGAAGTTCGAATATCTTGCAAAAAGTGGTAGATACTGTTATAGTTCGAAATGATGTGCATTCTCCAGGAGGCTTTCCCTTTTTTGGTACCGGTGTAAGACTTCCGACGCAGAACGTACTAGGAACAATACCTTGTGCAAAAATCATCTGGAATAAGAGGGTTAAATGTTCAATAAGCAGAAACGACAGGTTTTGTAGGTGGACAGCAGAGATTTTGTCAATACCTTGCAATTGCTTTTTTTTTAAATGACGGAGGGCGTTCTAAATGTCAGAAACTGATACAACATGATTGGTGTGACTTGCATGCAATAGTTGGTTATTGAGATAATATTTGAATTTTGTGCTTTTTTCTGGGTATGGGGGTGAAAACTCTTGTTCATAGTGTGCTTTCCATGACTCTAAGGGGATTGACGATGCATCAGCGGCTGGTTCTTTATCTTGCATGGACCTCCAAATATTATTGGGGTTTTGCATAGCAATCTCCAATTACTTACAGATAATTTCTGCGCGATGGTTAGCTAGCTCTTTGGCAAATTTACGTTTGGTGCGAAGCCGGATTTCATTCATTATTCAGGTTTGTGGACATTCGCAATCTTTCCATAAAGAGAGCCAGAATTTAGCCTATCACACGCATCAACTAAAGCCGCATTTTCTGACCACCCCTTTACTTGTGTTCCTGTTTTGATTTTTCGTTTTGGCACTGCTGCTTCCTCAGCTAGACAAAGTGCATGTGACAACTGAGCAGCGTACGTGTTAAGCTGAATTTGTGCTTACTTTTCGCGGCTAGGAGTGGACTGTATTAGCAGATTGTATGGAACTTTTATTTTTGATATAATGCTATCACATCCGTGATCGTAAAGGAAGGAATCCTTTTTATTCCAATCCGTAAGCTCTACCCATTTCTGCAATCTTGCTTTTTGACTAGTTTGGCGAGTACTTGAAGAGGGAGGTGCCATATTTAATTTTATTGGGAAGTGGTCTGAAGAAAAGGGAGTATCAAAGACGCGCACTTGAGAGGGGGAAAGCTGTTTTGAACAAATCACATGGTCAAGATCAGATGTGGAACCTGAGCTATGTATGTATGTGAATTTTTGTGTTTTACCTGACACAATAAACAAGTCATCAAGTAAACCGTAAATCATATTTTCCCAAACACTAGATTCAATACTATCAATCTCATTGACGTTAGCACTCAATGAGCAATTAAAATAACCTAAAATAACTGTAGGGAGTTTCCTACATTTAGCTAGGAGAAGGCACTCTGATAGTTTAGCAATACTTCTGGCAAAAAGCAAATCTGAATGGTCATCCCAGTAATCTGTTGGCAGATACACGTTATCTACTACTAAATTACCACCTACTTGCACTGCAAGGATATTTTGCATTGAGAATAAAATCTTTGACTCAACATCTCTCCAACATAAGTTACAAGTCCACCAGAGGGTCAACCAAGGGCTGGTTATGCTAAGAAGGAACAGGATACATCAAATTAGACTGAAAACTGGCTAACTGATTCGCAGACAATGGAAGGGCAAAGTGCTCTTGAACACTTACAATATGGCTGGTTTTCAGCATTTCACCTATTATTAAAGATTGGTCAGCAAAGTTGCCGTTTATGTTCCAAGACACAAGGTTCATGAAATTCAAGAAACACCGGATTTCATATCAGACTTTGTAGACTTGTTTGTAGGACAGCGTACTCTATAGCATGTGTGTCCACTTGAGTTGCAGCTCGTGCAGAAGGCTGGCTGATTGCACTTGTTTAGGCAATCAGAAGTGTGATCAGTTGATCCACACTTTGAACACTTGGTTGATTTTTGCATTTGGGTGCAAGATGACCAACTAAATGACACTTATAACACCATTTCGGCAAAATAAAAAAGGCTGTACTGGTAGTTTCTCGTAGTGTATTATCACAGAATTACGAAAAAAAACTCGAGCTTGGTCCGCGATTCGAAGTGTACTTTGAAGACATGTGAGGTACCACAATGCAGTATTTTTACAGCATTTGGGATGAACAGTTTGAGTGACTGTTCATCAAAGTCCTCTGGGACACGTTTCAGGACACCAATGTGGCTAGCAAGCAGACATATGCCAAAACACCCTAACTATTATCCTTCAACAAAGTAACAACTGCATCTGCTGTTTTCTTCAATTTTACAACTAATTTCCAATCATTTTTTGATTTGCGAAGCTCATTTATATCATCACCACTGGGACATAAGGTGTCAATAAACGCTTTTTGGGCAGTAGTAATGTTCAAACTATTAGGCATGTTCTTAAGAACAACAGCATAGCTAGGTCTTTGAGTAGGCTTGTCAGTTGGTTTGCTAGGTACCCATGGGGATTGGCTTATTTTGTGCTATGTGATAAAGTCCATCAACTTTTTGCTTAATTTTGGTAAAGTGACAGATAGCCATAGCAGATGTGATTTCATCCACTGCAGGAACAGAGCAAGGCGACAATATGGCAAACATTGGAATTAGACTTTTGTCATGATTAGCCATTTGATCAAACCATTTGCAAATGTCTATAACATTTTCTTCCTCCTTCATACTATGCCTGATTAGGAGTTTTGATTTTTAACTCCTGGTGAAGTAAAGTCTGCATCAGTAATATCATCAAATGAGAAGAAACTCATGGCTTTTGCAATAATTAGTTCCATTTGTTCCCCCGTTCTCATCGAGTTTGAAATGTAGTTTAGCACAGGATTGATAATAATCTTTCCACCATGACCTGTATCACTTTTTTTGCCCATAACGAATGAAATATCAAGAGTGTCTGGGGTGTCTTCACTCAAACCAGCCAGTGTCTTCACTCAAAAAACAGCCAAAGTCTGCTGAATCACACAATACTAGGAACAAGGGAAGTGTCAGGACCTTCTCACCAATTCCCCACTATTTAAGGGTAACTAAATACCGGCAGGTTCATTTGGCGCTTGCGGCAGGAACTCTCCCCTCTTCTGCTTATTACCTAAAATATGTTATCAGTATTCTGTTCCGGATACTGCTTTTGAATTTTGGCTTATTTTTGGATGGTACACTAGGTGGCAACACTGCACTGTTTAAATCTTTCTGTCTGAGTCCAATACTTGTTAAGTCACTAAATCCCAAGGGAATTTAAATTCAAGCAGGCAAAAACGTCAACATCAATTAAATAAAATAAGCTGATTAAAAATATCTGCAGGGAATTGCACAGGTGGAATTACTTTATTAAGTAAGGTGGAATTACACACCTTACTTTATTAAAAGGTTAATATCCAAAACAAGGTGTTGACACAACAAACTTTCAATCAAGACTGATTCTTCCTTACCCCTTTTTTTCCTTCCATACCCATCTTCTGCACCAGCTTCTTTATTAACTTCATCCCTCCCATTGCAAATGCATTGCCAGAAAAATTGCAGTTTTGAGGTAAAGATGACAAAAATTTTTATGCAAGGAAAAAATCATGAAACAACAAACATCCCATAAGAATGCTTGCAGTAAAACTGGACCTTTGGTCCAAAATGCTAGAGAGGTTGTAGATAGGTACCATTGTTGCCTTATGCACCAATTGCCATGGGGAGACATAAGTCCAAGTAAGGCTAACCAACTTTCTTACATAGTAGCTTAGGATTATTTTATGATATTCATATCATCAAGAACTCAAGTAACTGCTCATGAAGACAAACTAACTTAGCTGGCATGTTCCTAGCTTAATTATATGAGTCCCATGAATTAGAGTTTCTGTTCCTCAGGCAATTACACCAGATCTGTTTTGTTTATTCTCTTAATGGCATCTACAACAAAAGGCACAGGGTTCTTGTCAGGTTTTGAGTTGTGTCTCCTCTATTTTTCCTGGAAGCTAAAGAAGACAGCTTTAGTTCAAATTTGAATCCATAGAATGCAAATTTTAAGTTCACATAGTCATTGTTTGTTGATGTATATTTTTGGGATGCTCAATCAAACCTATGGTTCTACTTTCTGCTCTTACACAATCCAACTTTGCACACAATCTAAGCTCCATTATTTATCAGCAAAAACTTTGTTGAGAAAAAAGTGTTTATCTGAATTTATTTGAGAATAAAGAAAAGCAGTGGCTAAAAATTCAGGAATCACTGCTAGAGATTCTCAACCATCACTGAAAAATCTAATTATTCCTAGAAACCAACAGGTCAGATGAGGAGTCTTTTTATTTAAGATTATTTTACTATCATTCTGTGTTTTTTTCTTCTGAGTTGAAGAAAATGGAAGTTTTTTATTCCAAACTGAAAATGTTCAAATGAATTTGACAGTAGATGACAGTTTTTTTTTTGCTATCTTGGAGAATAGTTGATATAGGCAAATAAAACTTTCAGGATTGAATCTAAAGCCTCAAACATACCCTGAGAATACATTTTCAAGCTTGTATTTCCACCCTTTCCTTATATCTAGTGCTCAAAATATTGTACAGAAGACAGGTGCCACTAGAAGTTGGAAGAGGAAGACATTTCAAAAAAGCTTCACATAGCATTATTGAGGCTCAATATCTATTCCTGCTAGTTTCATTTACCTAACTAACAACTTTCCAAGATAGAAAAACTCCACTAATCTAGGATTTTACCAAATTGATGGCTTCTTGGAGTCTTATACACATCCTGTCAAAGCTCTTTTCACATTATTACACTCACCACTCTTATGAAATTTCCTTAAATGACTTCAGAAATGAAGGTTATTAACAAACCATGCAAAATGATGACTGAGATCCATCATTGATGCAAGTTTATCAATAAAAAATTGATTATGACAATGGAAAAGGGGTCATTCTTCAAGTAACTTACTCCTTCAATTATCATTCATGACTTGTTTGTATGATTATTGCTACCCAGTCTTATAAACCAGCTTTGGTTTCTATTGGTTTTTGGTGCTAGTACTTTTTTGCTGCTAAGAAATGGAATATTACAAATAAAGGCCTTTAAACATGCACACATGTCATCCCAATATCAGGGAACATACTTAGAGAAAATAACTAGTCATTTATTTATTAGTTTTCATCATTCCAAAACAGTGCAGTAAGCATACAGTGCTTGTTATTACAAAAATAAACACATGAAAATGGCACTAAAACCAAATTAAAATTTCATTAGAAAGGTTTCTATGCCTCAGAGAAAATATATGAATGTACAGCAATGAGTATAATGGTGTGTTGATAATACCTTTCCTGAATGTCTGAAGACTTTCAGCACAAACAACATCATCTGGCAAGGGGTTCCATAGCTAGTGGGCCACATTAACAAACCTAAAATCTCCTATGTGTTGCTGAGGCTTTGTGGGCAGATTTTCTGTGTATGTTGAAATTTTTGCACAATTCCTTAAGAATTTAAAAACTAAATTTGAATATGCATTATCAGTACCATGGATAATATGATCAACATTAATGAGGTCAGTTTGGTTCTGTCATAATTCCAAGCTTGGCAACTCTGGTGCCTCCATTTGCCTCTGGCATGGTTGAGATGGCAAATGCTTGAGATATGGTACAAACTCATTTGCAAGACTATTTGAATATTTACACCCAAGAATTGATATGACTTACTTAATGGAAACTCACATTATAGAACTGTACTCTAACAATGGTCAAACAAGGGTTTTGTACATCATCCTGAAGTTTGTAAGACTGGATTTCTTAAATGTTTGTTTCACTATGCAGAGCTACTACTATTATTAACAACTCACCATAGCACCAATCCCCTGGAGACCAACACAGCTATGCAGGCTCCTCCTCCATCTAAATTTATTCAAAGCCTCCCTCTTTACCCTGTCAAAAGAAGTCCCCAAATCTTTCCTTTTGGCATCCTCCCACCCTATTAGGGAACAGTCTGCTTTTTGTTTGGCCCTAGATGACCAAACATGCCAAACCTAGGTGGCTAGTAAACAAGGATCTTTGGCAATCTGTCACTCTCCATCTACAGAATATGTCCTGGCCATATCAACTTTTCTCTTATTATAGCCCTAGAAAGGGCAACTGAGCAACCTTTACTGTACATTCCTGATGAGCTCTTGTCATCATTGGTATTGGGAGAAAAAGTAGCACTCCTTTTTAGTGAGGGAGGTTCTTGTGCTTCCATGTAAAATAAAACTAGGTGCTGCCATGCAAAAAGTGGGTAGCAAAGTAGCAATGCTACTTGGCAGTTTTCAAATTTTGTCTGAAAATACCATTTTTACATGTAAAAATAATTTTTGCTCAAAGAAAAGTTATCAAATCACAAGGTGTGCTGCTAAAGTTTTGGCAGCTTTTGGAATTCTGCTACTGGCAGCTTTGGAAATTTTTTCATACATGCCTAGGTAATATGGGAAAAATGGATTAGATTTAAAATGAATTCTGTATTTCACTTAGAATCTATGGAAATTTCCTTTTTTGGGTCAACACCTACCAGTTGCACTACTTTTTTTCATAATGCCAATTTGTCAGCAAAAATTTGTATTTGTATGTTGAGTTTTTACCACCACTAGGAATAAGAAATCATTTGGCATTGGCAATATCACTAAATTCTTTTTTGGGTTTTGCTGATGCTCCAAATAGTTCTCCCAAATATGATTATGGTAGAGCAAATTACATTGCATTTTCTGATTATATTTTGTCTCTTTCTATCCAAGCGTAGTTACAGCAATGAAATGCTACTACTGGTGTGTCCTTTTGTAATATTCTTACCTTTCTGTTCTAGGTGACCTGGGTTTCTATATCAAATAAATAAACATCGAGATTTTCTACATGGTGTCAGAAGTGGGATTTGAACCCACGCCCTCTTTCGAGGGCGTGGGTATGCTCATTACCGACAACGGCCCACAATTTACATCATCCGTCTTCCAAAATTCATATCGGATTGGGAAATATCCCACACCACATTTCCCCCAATCAAACGGATTGGCAGAAAGGTCCGTACAGACGGCCAAAGATATCCTGAGTAAAACCAATATTGCTGGAATTGATTTTGAGCTGGCATTGCTAGAGTACAGGAACACCCCAGTTGATGGTCTGGCCTCCCCATCACAATTGCTAATGAGCAGAAATCTCAGATCAATAGTCCCATGCACCAAAGAATTGCTTGCACCAAAGACCATTCACCACAAGCAATTTCGACAGAATCGAATGAAGCAACAGTCACGCCAGAGCAAGTACTATGATTGGCAGTCAAAGAAACTGAAACCCCTACAAATTGGACAACCTGTACAGGCCCAAATCCACGGCAAACTCTGGCAGGCGGGCATTGTCAAAAGAGCAGATGTGAATCCCAGATCCTACATAGTCGAGACAAACGACGGAGCAACCTACAGAAGGAACAGGCGCCACATAAAGATAGTCTGTCAGCAACCTCAGTCCCCAGACGCCACCACAACTGAAGAGATTTCCCATACAGATACTCCAACCACACCACTGAGTCGATCAGAAACAATGCCTACCCCCGTCCCTAGAACACCAGATGAAAACCGTCTGAAACCCTTCACTCGCGTTCATAGCCCAACACTTAACAGGCCCATACCTGTACCAAGCACCAGTCACGTGACCCATACAGAATTCCATGATACCCCCTACATAACCCGTACCGGTCGCACTGTGAATCCAGTCCAGAGGCTTAACCTGTGAAATGGTAATCCGTGAATTAAAGGAATACCACCACCCCCCTGTTTCAAAAGTGAAGTGAACATTGTAAAAAAAAAAAAAAAAAAAAAAAAAAAAAAAAAAAAAAAAAAAGGGGAGTGAGCCTAGCGCCTCCTCATTAAGAGATATAGTAATGTATTATGGCAGTGTGTTTAGTATTTAAAAGTGGAATTTGTTTATTATGTTTTGTACCAGCTTGCTAGTTTGGAAAGGAGGAAGGATGTAATATTCTTACCTTTCTGTTCTAGGTGACCTGGGTTTCTATATCAAATAAATAAACATCGAGATTTTCTACACTTTGAATATATTAAGAAGGCCCTTAAAGAAGGTAAAGATCAATACATACCTCTCTATAGAGGGTCCTGAAATTTGCATACATGACAGGTACCAAATGAAATTTTACCCAAACAACATTTTACCTTAATTTTCAGTTATCAGTTTCTTTTTCTCAGGCTCTAGTTCTGAAAATGCAATTCCTGTTATTTGAGTAAAATTTTAAGCCATATCAATGTTGTTTTTTTTTAATTTAGGAAATGTATTTGCATATCTTTAAAACCCTATAAATTGGGATTGAGTAAAGTTGTGAAGCTGAAAACAATTGTGTTGTACTTTATTTAAGCAGAAGATCTATTTTGCAAGGTTTCACATTTATAACGCACAGATTTTCAAAGGTCAGGACCCTCTAGAGGAGAAGGAGTGGAGATAGGTACTTCAGAATACCTTCCCAGGAGATACTTTAGTAAATTTTTCATTGTTCATATTATTGACTTACAAATAAAGTAAACATACCACTCAATGCCTTTTTTATTAAGCTGAAAACAATTGTGTTGTACTTTATTTAAGCAGAAGATCTATTTTGCAAGGTTTCACATTTATAACGCACAGATTTTCAAAGGTCAGGACCCTCTAGAGGGAGAAGGAGTCAAGGTAGGTACTTCAGAATACCTTCCCAGGACATGCTTTGGTAAATTTTTCATATTATTGACTTACAAATAAAGTAAACATACTACTCAATGCCTTTTTATATGCTCTTTCCAAATGTAATAATCATTTTTGTTGGAAATGAATTTAACCCCCCACCCCTATATATACCAATTCAGGGTATATATTTGCACATTAGGGGGGGGGGGTAAATTTTATTTCTCATGTAAACGAGAGGTAAGTTTAAACTTTCCACTGCCTCCCTAATGTGAAAATATATATCCTGAATTGGTACATATAGGGGTGGGGGTAAAATTCATTTCCAACAAAAATGATTATTATATTTGGAAAGAACATAAAAAAAAGGCATCAAGTGGTATGTTTACTTTATTCATAAGTCAATAATATGAACAACAAAAAATTTACCCATACTTTAGCCTGTAGACTCATCCCTAAAAGTTTCATTTTCCTAACCTAGCCCTTTTCCAAGATAGCCAAAAGTAGCTAAAGTAGAATTTTACCCTGAGGATGCAATTCTAGGTTTATATTTGCACATTAGGGGGGTGGGGGAATATATTCTATGAATATATAGGTCCTAAAAAATTCATGAATTTCTTAGAAAAACTGGAAAACAGGGTAAGACATGAAGATGACACATTACCACATTTGCAGAGCTCTCAACCCGGAAAAATGTGTTAACTAGTTTTATTTTGCATACTATGGAGTAAAGATTGTTTTCTTAATATGTTTCCTTATGTCCAACTGGACTCCTAGGCTTAAAATTCTGGTTGGCGAGTTGGCTAATTTAAAAATTTGTATATATACTATCAAATTAGCCATCTGGTGGTATCCCTTAGGCTACTAATAAGTTTTATTTTTGTAACCTAACCACTTTCCAAGGAAGTGAAAAGTAACTTGTCTAGAATTTCACCCATGATGCCACTGGTGGACCATTAGAAGAAGATATGGTTCCATAGTTAGAAAATTGATCAAAACATCAAATTGTCAAGAGAGCCAATCAAGAGAGCTTATGCAGGCAAAACTTTCAAAATTGTAATCCCTATTTTTACTGTCACAAGATAATGGATGAGATAAGCAAAACAAATGCCTTAGTGTGTCTGGAGTTGCATATTTGCCAAAAATGAAAAAAAAACAATTAATGAGAAAACAAAAATTAAACTTCAGTTTACAAATATAAACAAAAATAATGAAAATAGTGGAACTTGACATATTCTGATTGACTGTAATCAAAAATCCTAGACATTGAGTTCTAGAGTCTAGAACTCAATGTCTAGCCAAGCACTTTGTCTGGCATGTCTAGTTAAGCCCCAAATTTTACTTGTGAATGGTTGTTGAGACATGTGTCTAGACATGCTTGTGAATGCTGCTTAAATAAGGGGTCAATATATACCAAATCATATTATTGAGTTAGGACTAAAGCAAATACACCATTTGATGCCTTTTTTTATGCTGATTAGGAATATAATAAGCATTTCTATCAGAAATGAATTTCAGCCCCCCCCCCCCTATATATGCCAATTCAGGGTTAGGTTAGGTATAGCCTATATGGGGGGGGGGGCTGAAATTCATTTCTGATAGAAATGCTTATTATATTCGTAATCAGCATAAAAAAGGCAACGAATGGTGTATTCACTTTATTTGAAACTCAATAATATGATTTGGTATATATTGACCAAATAAGGAATCTAATGTCATAATTTTTATATTTTTAGCATATTTTCCCCAGAAGAGGTCAGATACTAAATACTTACAGAATTTAAATTTATTGGCTTCTCACCCCATACCTAATCTTAAATGCAGTTATGACTGAAATGAGGTGACTCAGTCTCTTACACCCATACAGGCATACAAGATCCTTGAGACCTCAGCTAGGCTACTTTGGATTAAAGAAGTCGAGGTTCATATATTACACCTATAAGTATCTGATCAGTATTACAATTTATAAATTAGCCAAGAATTCTGGAATGGTATGTTAGCCTATAACTTGGCTATCAATGAATCATGAGAAATCCATGCCTAAATAGCCTACAACTATCAAGCTAATCAGATAATTTTGCTATGTGACAGTCATCTCCCATATCTAACTTTCCTGTAGTAATGCATACACTTAGCTAGCCAAGTTGTAGGCTATGTTTTGACATTGTCATACCTTTGGAGTTGATTGTTAATTTGTTATTATATAAATCTTTTCTTCCTCAAATTGTAAAAATTGATGGATTGTTCCAAAACTCCTCCTGAATTAATCAAATTGTAATCCCCAAGTGTTTTGTCAAGCCCAATTATACGTTTTTAGTAGTTTTTAAGTAGTCATGGGGGGAGGCATTTCCTTGTATGATTTGAAAAACGGTCAGAAACCAAATAAAAACACAACATTTTCCATATATGAGGATTTTTCCAACATTTTTTTCTTATATGAGGGGAGCCAGGGGCGTCCCGAGGCTCATTTTATTGGAGGGGTGATTTTCGTAAATTTTACCGAATCGCTACCTGATTTATGCCGAATTTTCTGCAGAAATCCAGAATTTTGCTAAATTTAGATCGATTTTGCAAAATTTCTGCCGAAATTTTTGCCTTCATCGAAAATTATACCGAATTTCAAAAAGTTGGGGGAGGGTGGCGCTCCTTACTATGTTGCTCCTTACTTTCAGTTCAAAACTTTTTTTTATTTAATCACAAAGTTAAAAAGATTGGTGCAATTGATCCTTCAGATTTTTCGCTACTAGGTCTTGTTGGTGGATGACACACTGAATTATTGTTACTGTTTTACAAGTAACAGTCATTGAGCTTTATGAAATATTTTCTGCCTGAATTTAAAGGTGTAGTTAATCCAAAATTTTAATTCCCCAATATTTACACCAAATAAATTTTTGAGGATCCCCGTTTAGGAATTGTGAACCTCCTATTTTTGTCATGCCAACGGAGACCCCCTCGAGTTTACTGTGGACCCCTGGGGGTCCTCAAGGACCACTTGAAAATCAATGGTTTTGCTTTTACCTTCAGTTTTGGTTTAAGGCTGTATTTGTCCATTGGGATAATAGAGTCAAGTAACGAGCGTGGGTGATGCCCAACGGTTGTTTTCTGCCTTGCTAGATAGGTAACCTAGGTAGGCCCCCATCTTAATAATTTTAAGACTTTACAGGAGAAAAACTTTACGAAAACGATTGCAGGTCAAAAATATTTTTGTTTTCTTAATGGAAACACAAACAAAGTAATATTGAAAATCTAGGGGCGGGACTGCTTTTTTCTTAATGACGTATCCAAAAACAAAGATTTTTATAAAAATATTGGCTTAGCCAAAATTTTATAGCAATTTTCATGGCTTGGAACCAATTGGGGACCCCACGCCCCCAATCGGTGTCAAGCCATGAAAACGGTTTGAAATCCCTGCTCAGAAAAGCTAAACAGGCATATTACCATAAAACAGTTTCAAGAATTAGAAGGATCACCAAAGAAGATATGGAGCCTAATATATGAATGCCTAAATAAAATGTACCAACACATTTCCCGAGATCATGAGAAGCCAGATAAAACGCTTTCAACATCGCAGCAAGAAGTAGCCAACACGTTTCAACGAATTTTTGTATGTATTGGAGAAGCAACTGTAGAGGAACCTTACGATCGGTGAACTATCGTTACGCATGATTACAAGAAGTATCTATATTGGTCATATAGTACCTCTATGTTTATGTTATCAGTCACTAAAAACGACTCCCAAAGATTGTGCAAGCTATGAAAAACTGTCACTCCGAAGGTCCCGACGGATCTGTCAACTTACATCATAAAATAGACCATCATTTGCTATGTCAGCTCTATTACATATGTCATTGACTCATGCTTTAACAATGAAATCTTTCACACTGTTTGAAATCGGCAAGGGTTACACCCCTTCACAGAAGTAGCGATCCCAAGCAGCCTTTGAACTACAGCTTTATCTCTATCGTCTCTAGTTTTTTTGAAAATTATGGAGCGTATCATCTACAATGGAGCAATAAATTATCTGACCAAGACTAAATTCTTCAAGATGCATCAGAATAGATTAAGGCCTGGGCTCTCTGCCGAGCATTCTATAATGATTTTGCTAATATTTCTAAATGATGCAATGGAGTGTGATAAGTTACCAGATTCAATATTTGTGGATATGAAGCATTTGATAAGATTTTTTTTCTGATTCCTCTGGGTAAGGTTGACAACTGGTGAATCACAGACAATGCTTTCTCACTCATCAAGTTTGACTTCAGTGGTAGGAATTAATTTTGGATGGAGGTGGAATAAGATCAGTAAAAACCCAATGTTAAGTCTATTATTAAAGTCAGTCTATTATTCTATAGGTCATCCTAAACTTCAATTATTTTCTCATTGCTTATCCAAATACATTTAATCTCGAATTAACCCCCTTCAGCGTCTTCGAAATAAAGCCCTACATACATTAAGAGCACTCCTTCCTTCACCATCGGCACTCCCTGATAAATCCTCTAAGAAGGATTCTGGTATATATTTGAGAATATTGCTAGATGATCTCGTCCTCTCAGTCCATTGCGTCCTATTTAGGCTTAAACAAGTTAAAGGATTATTACCATTTGATCTTGATTCTATTAATTTTCTACTAATTTCTTTCGTTCAGAATAGGTGTAGTTTATAAAAATATTCAGCAAAATTAACTTATCCTAGAGTTCATACTGAACAATCTAGGTTTTCTCCAAAAAATTAGTAATAATATTTTGGAGCATTTATTAAAGTTTGGGGGATTCCCATTCTTCTATTTCGCATTCTAAAAATAAGTTAAAACTATATCTAATTGATGTTTATTAATAATATATAGTCATGGAGATCGGTGCTGGTATTTATCTACATGAAGGTTAATACTTGATTTGGAGTGTAGGTTATGAGTTGAAATTGGTGTCTTATATTCTTTTTACCTTGAGTATTTTGATTTTCATTATTATTTCTTTTTGCATTACTTTTGTAAAATTATTTTTTATTTTTCGTTTAAGGGTGCCCGTTTTTGAGTATAATTCACTTTGTAGGCAAACAATGTAAATATTTTCTTTTCAGTTGTATCATGAATTATAGCATTAATTTGTGATGTAGTGAAATTAGTGTGGAAACGATTTAGTTCAACATCCTCCTCAACATTTCCTGAGAGTTTTCACTATAACACCCTTAGATCCCGTTGTGCTATTAGTCGTAGTAGCAGTCGTTGTAGTTGTTAGAGTGGTAGTAGCAGCCTCAGTTTTAGCAGCAGTACTAGTATGCAAACAGTGCCTCTTTATTAGTTCAAAAACCCCCTTAACCTGCCCTAAAAGTTTCAACGTAACCCCATGGACAATTCCTGGTATATTGATGATTCGCCCTTTTTACAACCTGAATGCACAAAGTGTGTTTGATTTAGTTCAGTATACCTCTAAAAATTCCTGAAAGTTTCACCGTCATGTCCTTTAGTTGTAGTAGAAGTAGTTGCAGAAGCAGTAACAGTAGTAGTAGTAGTAGCAGTAGTAGTAATAAAAGTAGCAGTAGTAGCATGAAAATATTGCCTTTTTGTTAGTTCAACAGCCCCACACAACATGCCTGTGTAAGTTTCAAATTAATAGTCCTGTCCACCTAAGATATTGCTGATACTCCCTTTTAACAAAATTCTTGCCCATAGTGCGTTTGGATTTAATTCACATTCTCCCTCAATACCTCCTATAATTTTCACCTCTTTACCCTTAGCAGCCTTAATACTCTAAGCTGTTCCTAAGATACTGCTTATATGCACTTCAGACCCCTGACATGCATATAGTGTGTTTTGAGTAAGTTCAGTATTCCCCTAAACATTCCCTGAAAGCTTTACCGTCATACCCTTAGCTTTAGTAGCAGTAGTAGTAGTAGTAGTAGTAGTAGTAGTAGTAGTAGTAGTAGTAGTAGTAGTAGTAGTAGTAGTAGTAGTAGTAGTAGTAGTAGTAGTAGTAGTAGTAGTAAGAGTAGTAGTAGTAGCAATAGTAATAGTAGTAGCAATAAAAATAGCAGTAATAGCATGCAAATATTGCCTTTTAGTTAGTTCAACATCCCCAGAGAACATGCCCATTTAGTTTCAAATTAATAGTCCAATCCACTCCTAAGATATTCCTGATACGATCTTTTAACAAAATTTTTGCCCATAGTGTGTTTGGACTTAATTCAAATCCCCCTCAATATCCTCTATAATTGTCATCCCCGTATCCTTAGCCTTAATAGCCCTAACACTCTAAGCTGTTCCTAAGATACTGCTTATATGCCTTTTTGACACTCAGCACGCACATAGTGTGTTTAGAATTTGTTGACCATCTCCTCAAAAGTTTCACGTTAATGGCGTTAGTCTCATTAGTAGTGATAACCATGAAGGCAGTAATAGTAGTATTAGTAGTAGTAGTAGTAGTAGTATGCACATGGGGCATTTTAGTTAGGTCAACACCCCCTCAGTAGTAAGGCAATAGGGAATCCGACCAGTGATTGCGTAATATGCCTTACCACGGGTCAGTCACCTATGCACTTTCACGGGTGATTGCGTAATAAGACTTACCACGGGTCAGTCACCTATTACTACGAACGGTACATGCCTTACCAGACGGGTTTCTGGGCTAATAGGTGTATGGAAATACTGTGGGTATAATCTGGTTTGGTGAGTATAGTCTGGTTTGGTGGGTATAGTCTGGTATAGTTTTTCAAAGAGAGTGAGTATTTGACATTTTTGCAAAAAGGGATAAGGAATTCGCAAATTGGACACTATGAACGATATTAATTAAGGTTTTGAATAATAGGAGTGTGAATGATTCTAATTAGTGATTGGATTGTATGAAGGTGGAGAAAAAAAGGGGTAATTAGTGATTGGATAATTTTTAACAACAAATGACTGAAAGTGTTTTGGAGGAGATGGGGTGATTGTGTACTGTATAATACAAAAGTGATGGTTTGCACAGTGTTGTCAATTTTAAATAGTTTAGAAATAAAAAAAATAACAAGAAATGGCTGAAAAGTGTTTTGAGGGAGTTGAGTTGCACGAGGAATGAGTTGCACGAGGGTTCAGTTACATGCGGATTCAGTTACACGGGGATTAGTTAAATGGGGTCGAGTTGCACGAGGGTTCAGTAGCACGGAGGTTCAGTTGTACGGGGTTTCAGTTATACAGGGGTTCAGTTACATGGGGGGTTCAGTTGCACGGGGTTTAGTTAAATGGGGCTTGAGTTGCACGGGAGTTGAGTTGCACGAGGGTTCAGTTGCACGGGGGGTTCAGTTACATGCGGATTCAGCTACACGGGGATTAGTTAAATGCGGTTGAGCTGCATAGTCTCGTTGGAAAAATTGGAGTTCATACTTAAACAGTTCTATTAAGAGCTATTGCTATGGTAATGATTCATTTTTGAATCGAAACTATGCTTTTCTGACTGAAGATACACATTTGAATCAGAAAATGTGAAAATGTACACAATTGAAACAGAGAAGTGTGTTTTGACGATATTTTCTATATTTTCGTCTGAAAAATAGGAGTTCACGCTTAAAAAGTTCTATTAAGAGCTATTTTTATGGAAATGCTTTTACAATCGGAAATGTTTGATTAACATTTGCAAAAAAGGGGTAATGGGATTTGCGAATTGGAGGAGATGAGGTGATTGTGTACTGTATAATACACAAGTGATGTTTTGGAGAGTATTGTCAATTCAAAATAGTTTAGAAATAAAAAAAAATTAACAACAAATGGCTGAAAAGTGTTTTGAGGGAGATGGGTTGCATGGAGGGTTGAGTTGCACGAGGGTTCAGTTAAAGAGGGTACAGTTACACGGGGGTTTAGTTAAATGGGGTCGAGTTGCACGAGGGTTTAGTAGTACGAGGGTTCAGTAGCACGGGGGTTCAGTTGTACGGGGTTTCGGTTATACAGTGGTTCAGTTACATGGGGGTTCAGTTGCACGGGGGTTTAGTTAAATGGGGCTTGAGTTGCACGGGAGCTGAGTTGCACGAGGGTTCAGTTGCACGGGGGTTCAGTTACCTGCGGATTCAGTTACACGGGGATTAGTTAAATGCGGTTGAGTTGCATAGTTTCGTTGGAAAATATTGGAGTTCATACTTGAACAGATGGAAAAATGGTACTTGTTAAATATTCGGGTAAACATACGACTAAGAAACGCTTCACTATAAATAAGGCTATTGTGTTTTTCTGAACTTTCTAGGGTGAGGGTAACTATTTAGTTTAAATAATTCTAGGAGGAATTGAGTTTTATGGATGGTATGGAAAAATGGTACTTGTTAAATATTCGGGTAAACATACGACTAAGAAACACTTTACTATAAATAAGGCTATCGTGTTTTTCCGAACTTTCTAGGGCGGGGGTAACTATTTAGTTTAAATAATTCTAGGAGGAATTGAGTTTTGTGGCTGGTGTGGAAAAATGGTACCTGTTAAATATTCGGGTAGTTTCCAACTTAAAGTACTTATCTTTTTTACCCACAACTATACTTTACAGCTTTTTGGATACCTCAACACCAAGAAATACTTTTCAAAGACCATTTCAGAGCAAGTTACTTTCTTAATGTCCCTCCTAAACCCATTTTCCAACTTGAAGTACTTATCTTTTTCACCCACAACTATACTTTACAGCTTTTTGGATACCTCAACACCAAGAAATACTATTCAAAGACCATTTCAGAGCAAGTTACTTTCTTAATGTCCCTCCTAAACCCATTTTCCAACTTGAAGTACTTATCTTTTTCACCCACAACTATACTTTACAGCTTTTTGGATACCTCAACACCAAGAAATACTTTTCAAAGACCATTTCAGAGCAATTTACTTTCTTAATGTTCCTCCTAAACCCATTTTCCAATTTGAAGTACTTATCTTTTTTCACACACAACTATACTTTACAGCTTTTTGCCCGGAAGAAGAAAAGTTCAACTTCGATTCTGAATTTTCTTAATGAAAATGAAATAAGTTATTGATCAATTCTATTTTCCCAAAATAATATAAAAATTTTCCACTTCAGTTCAGATTTTTCTCAAAGAGATGAAAATTTAAATACTTCCAAATTTTTCATAGAAGATAGAAAAGTTCAAGTTCTCTTCTGAATTTTACCAACGAACACAATTCAATTCTAATTTCTCCAGAGAAAATAAAAAGCTTCCACTTCAGATTTATGTTCACCAAGACATAAAAAATTTAAAGTTCTGTTCTAAATTTTTCCGTAGAAGATAGGAAAAGTTATACTATGATTGTGATTATTTTCCATGAAGATAAAAAGTTTCACTTTAATTCAAATTTTCTTAAATTCAGTTCCGACTTTTCACATAGAGATGAAAAAAATTTAAAGTTCTGTTCCAAATTTTTCATAGAAGATTGGAAAAGTTATACTTGATCGTGAATATTCAAGTTCTCTTCTGAATTTTATCAAAGAACACAATTCAATTCTAATTTCTCCAGAGAAAATAAAAAGCTTCCACTTCAGTTTTATGTTCACCAAGACATAAAAAATTTAAAGTTCTGTTCTAAATTTTTCCATAGAAGATAGGAAAAGTTATACTATGATTGTGATTATTTCCTATGAAGATTGAAAGTTTCACTTCAATTTTTAATTTTTCTCAAAGAAGTGAAGAAAAGTTCAACTTCGATTCTGAATTTTCTCAATGAAAATGAAATAAGTTATTGATCATTTCTATTTTCCCAAAATAATATAAAAATTTTCCACTTCAGTTCAGATTTTTCCCAAACAGATGAAAAAATTTAAAATACTGTTCCAAATTTTCCATAGAATATAGAAAAGTTCAGGTTCTCTTCTGAATTTTACCAAAGAATAATTCAATTCTTATTTCTCCAGAGAAAATAAAAGCTTCCACATCAGTTTTAAGTTCACCAAGACATAAAAAATTTAAATTTCAGTTCTAAGTTTTTCCATAGAAGATAGGAAAAGTTATACTATGATTGTGATTATTTTCCATGAAGATAAAAAGTTTCATTTTAATTCTAAATTTTCTTAAATTCAATTCCGACCTTTCTCAAAGAGATGAAAAAATTTAAAGTTCTGTTCCAAATATTTTCCCGGAAAAGAAAAGTTCAACTTCGATTCTGAATTTTCTCAATGAAAATGAAATAAGTTATTGATCAATTCTATTTTCCTAAAATAATATAAAATTTTCCACTTCAATTCAGATTTTTCTCAAAGAGATGAAAAATTTAAAGTTCTGTTCCAAATATTTTCCCGGAAGAAGAAAAGTTCAACTTCGATTCTGAATTTTCTTAATGAAAATGAAATAAGTTATTGATCAATTCTATTTTCCCAAAATAATATCAAAATTTTCCACTTCAGTTCAGATTTTTCTCAAAGAAAGAAAATTTAAAATACTTCCAAATTTTTCATAGAAGATAGAAAAGTTCAAGTTCTCTTCTGAATTTTACCAACGAACACAATTCAATTCTAATTTCTCAAGAGAAAATAAAAAGCTTCCACTTCAGTTTTAAGTTCACCATGACATAAAAAATTTAAAGTTCAGTTCTAAATTTTTACATAGAAGATAGGAAAAGTTATACTATGATTTTGATTATTTCCTATGAAGATTAAAAGTTTCACTTCAATTTTTAATTTTTCTCAAAGAAGTGAAGAAAAGTTCAACTTCGATTCTGAATTTTCTCAATGAAAATGAAATAAGTTATTGATCATTTCTATTTTCCCAAAATAATATAAAAATCTTCCACTTCAGTTCAGACAAAAGTTATACTATGGTTGTGATTATTTTCCATGAAGATAAAAAGTTTCGTTTTAATTCTAAATTTTCTTAAATTCAATTCCGACCTTTCTCAAAGAGATGAAAAAATTTAAAGTTCTGTTCCAAATATTTTCCCGGAAAATAAAAGTTCAACTTCGATTCTGAATTTTCTCAATGAAAATTAAATAAGTTATTGATCAATTCTATTTTCATAAAATAATATAAGATTTTCCACTTCAATTCAGATTTTTCTCAAAGAGATGACAAAATTTAAAATATTGTTCCAAATTTTTCATAGAAGACAGAAAAAGTTATACTTTGATTTTGATTATTCTTCATGAAGATATGGAGCTCCACTTTAATTCTAAGTTTTCTCGAAGAAGTTCTAATTTCTCCAGAGAAAATAAAAAGCTTCCACATCAGTTTTAAGTTCACCAAGACATAAAAAATTTAAAGTTCAGTTCTAAATTTTTCCATAGAAGATAGGAAAAGTTATACTATGATTGTGATTATTTTCCATGAAGATAAAAAGTTTCATTTTAATTCTAAATTTTCTTAAATTCAATTCTGACCTTTCTCAAAGAGATGAAAAAATTTAAAGTTCTGTTTCAAATATTTTCAAGGAAAAGAAAAGTTCAACTTCGATTCTGAATTTTTTTCAATGAAAATGAAATAAGTTATTGATCAATTCTATTTTCATAAAATAATATAAAATTTTCCACTACAATTCAGATTTTTCTCAAAGAGAAAATCTGAATTATGTCATGGTGAACTTAAAACTGAAGTGGAAGCTTTTTATTTTCTCTGGAGAAATTAGAATTGAATTGTGTTCTTTGATAAAATTCAGAAGAGAACTTGAATATTCACGATCAAAGTATAACTTTTCCAATCTTCTATGAAAAATTTGGAACAGAACTTTAAATTTTTTTCATCTCTATGTGAAAAGTCGGAACTGAATTTAAGAAAATTTGAATTAAAGTGAAACTTTTTATCTTCATGGAAAATAATCACAATCATAGTATAACTTTTCCTATCTTCTACGGAAAAATTTAGAACTGAACTTTAAATTTTTTATGTCTTGGTGAACTTAAATCTGAAGTGGAAGCTTTTTATTTTCTCTGGAGAAATTAGAATTGAATTGTGTTCATTGGTAAAATTCAGAAGAGAACTTGAACTTTTCTATCTTCTATGAAAAATTTGGAAGTATTTAAATTTTCATCTCTTTGAGAAAAATCTGAACTGAAGTGGGAAATTTTTATATTATTTTGGGAAAATAGTATTGATCAATAACTTATTTCATTTTCGTTAAGAAAATTCAGAATCAAAGTTGAGCTTTTCTTCTTCCGGGCAAAAAGCTGTAAAGTATAGTTGTGTTTGAAAAAAGATAAGTACTTCAAATTGGAAAATGGGTTTAGGAGGAACATTAAGAAAGTAATTTGCTCTGAAATGGTCTTTGAAAAGTATTTCTTGGTGTTGAGGTAACCAAAAAGCTGTAAAGTATAGTTGTGGTGAAAAGATAAGTACTTCAAGTTGGAAAATGGGTTTTAGGAGGGACATTAAGAAAGTAACTTGCTCTGAAATGGTCTTTGAATAGTATTTCTTGGTGTTGAGGTATCCAAAAAGCTGTAAAGTATAGTTGTGGGTGAAAAAGATAAGTACTTCAAATTGGAAAATGGGTTTAGGAGGGACATTAAGAAAGTAACTTGCTCTGAAATGGTCTTTGAAAAGTACTTATTGGTGTTGAGGTAACCAAAAAGCTGTAAAGTATAGTTGTGGGTGAAAAAGATAAGTACTTCAAGTTGGAAACTACCCGAATATTTAACAGGTACCATTTTTCCACACCAGCCACAAAACTCAATTCCTCCTAGAATTATTTAAACTAAATAGTTACCCCCGCCCTAGAAAGTTCGGAAAAAGACGATAGCCTTATTTATAGTGAAGTGTTTCTTAGTCGTATGTTTACCCGAATATTTAAAAAGTACCATTTTTCTATACCATCCATAAACTCAATTCCTCCTAGAATTATTTAAACTAAATAGTTACCCTCACCCTAGAAAGTTCAGAAAAACACAATAGCCTTATTTATAGTGAAGCGTTTCTTAGTCGTATGTTTACCCGAATATTTAACAAGTACCATTTTTCCATCTGTTTAAGTATGAACTCCAATTTTTTCCAACGAGACTATGCAACTCAACCGCATTTAACTAATCCCCGTGTAACTGAATCCGCATGTAACTGAACCCCCGTGCAACTGAACCCTCGTGCAACTCAACTCCCGTGGAACTCAACCCCCATTTAACTAAACCCCCGTGCAACTGAACCCCCCATGTAACTGAACCCCTGTATAACCGAAACCCCGTACAACTGAACCCCCGTGCTACTGAACCCTCGTACTACTAAACCCTCGTCCAACTCGACCCCATTTAACTAAACCCCCGTGTAACTGTACCCTCTTTAACTGAACCCTCGTGCAACTCAACCCTCCATTCATCCCACCTCCCTCAAAACACTTTTCAGCCATTTCTTGTTAATTTTTTTTTATTTCTAAACTATTTTAAATTGACAATACTCTCCAAAACATCACTTGTGTATTATACAGTACACAATCACCTCATCTCCTCCAATTCGCAAATCCCATTACCCCTTTTTTGCAAATGTTAATCAAACATTTCCGATTGTAAAAGCATTTCCATAAAAATAGCTCTTAATAGAACTTTTTAAGCGTGAACTCCTATTTTTCAGACGAAAATATAGAAAATATCGTCAAAACACACTTCTCTGTTTCAATTGTGTGCATTTTCACATTTTCTGATTCAAATGTGTATCTTCAGTCAGAAAAGCATAGTTTCGATTCAAAAATGAATCATTACCATAGCAATAGCTCTTAATAGAACTGTTTAAGTATGAACTCCAATTTTTTCCAACGAGACTATGCAACTCAACCGCATTTAACTAATCCCCGTGTAACTGAATCCGCATGTAACTGAACCCCCGTGCAACTGAACCCTCGTGCAACTCAACTCCCGTGCAACTCAAGCCCCATTTAACTAAACCCCCCTGCAACTGAACCCCCCATGTAACTGAACCCCTGTATAACCGAAACCCCGTACAACTGAACCCCCCGTGCTACTGAACCATCGTGCTACTGAACCCTCGTGCAACTCGACCCCCATTTAACTAAACCCCGTGTAACTGTACCCCCTTAACTGAACCCTCGTGCAACTCAACCCTCGTGCAACTCAACTCCCTCAAAACACTTTTCAGTCATTTCTTGTTAATTTTTTTTTATTTCTAAACTATTTTAAATTGACAATATTTTAAATTGAAATTGACGAACATTTCCGATTGTAAAATAGCTCTTAATAGAACTTTTTAAGCGTGAACTCCTATTTTTCAGACGAAAATATAGAAAAGATCGTCAAAACAAACTTCTCTGTTTCAATTGTATACATTTTCACATTTTCTGATTCAAATGTGTATCTTCAGTCGGAAAAGCATAGTTTTGATTCAAAAATGAGCCATTTCCATAGCAATAGGTCTTAATAGAACTGTTTAAGTAGGAACTCCAATTTTTTCCAACGAGACTATGCAGCTCAACCGCATTTAACTAATCCCCGTGTAGCTGAATCCGCATGTAACTGAACCCCCCGTGTAACTGAACCCTCGTGCAACTCAACCCCCTTGCAACTCAAGCCCCATTTAACTAAACCCCCGTGCAACTGAACCCCCCATGTAACTGAACCCCTGTATAACCGAAACCCCGTACAACTGAACCTCCGTGCTACTGAACCCTCGTGCAACTCGACCCCATTTAACTAATCCCCGTGTAACTGAATCCGCATGTAACTGAAGCCTCGTGCAACTCAACCCTCGTGCAACTCAACTCCCTCAAAACACTTTTCAGCCATTTCTTGTTAATTTTTTTTTATTTCTAAACTATTTAAAATTGACAACACTGTGCAAACCATCACTTGTGTATTATACAGTACACAATCACCCCATCTCCTCCAAAACACTTTTCAGTCATTTGTTGTTAAAAATTATCTAATCACTAATTACCCCTTTTTTTTCTCCACCTTCATACAATCCAATCACTAATTAGAATCATTCACACTCCTATTATTCAAAACATTAATTAATATCGTTCATAGTGTCCAATTTGCGAATTCCTTATCCCTTTTTGCAAAAATGTCAAATACTCACTCTCTTTGAAAAACTATACCAGACTATACCCACCAAACCAGACTATACTCACCAAACCAGATTATACCCACAGTATTTCCATACACCTATTAGCCCAGAAACCCGTCTGGTAAGGCATGTACCGTTCGTAGTAATAGGTGACTGACCCGTGGTAAGTATAATTACGCAATCACTCGTGAAAGTGCATAGGTGACTGACCCGTGGTAAGGCATATTACGCAATCACTGGTCGGATTCCCTATTGCCTTACTACTCCCTCAACGTCCCCTGAAAGTTTCAATTAATGTTCTAAACTCTAAGCCGTTGCTGAGATATTGCTGATACAACCTTTTGACAACTTACATGCAAATAATTTGTTTTGATTTATTCCAACACAGGGACGGATCCAGGATTTTTTTAGGGGGGGGGGCAAAATAGGTTGATCCGATAAAAATAAATTTAGGGGGGGGGATAGGTTTATCCGATAAACTTGCGTTAGGAGCAAGTTTAATTAACGCAAACTTGGGTTAATTAAGTAAATTACACTACTTTAGACTACGCTAGGGGGGCGCGCGCCCCCTCACCCCCGGATCCGCCACTGGTCCAACATCCACCTAAATATTCCCTGAAAGCTTCACTTTAATATTCCTAGCCACCGTAGTAGTAATAGTCGTAGTAGTAGTCTGAGCATTAGAAGCAGTATGCACATAACGGCTTTTGTTGTTTTTCAACATCCCCCTCAACATACATTGAAAACTTCAACTTAATACCCATAGCAATTTCTGGGATATTGCTGGTTCGTCCTTTTGATAATCTCAGTGCAAATAGTTTGTTTTGATTTTGTTCAACATCCTCTCAATATTCCCTGGAATTTTCACCTTAACACCCTTAACTTTAGCAGTAGTAGTAGTAGTAATAGCATTAGTAACAGTGGTAGCAGTAGTAATAGTACTATTAGTAGTAGTAATTGCAGGCAAATATTCCCTTTTGGTTGTTCTAAAATCCCCCATAACATGCCCTTTAGGTTTCGACTTAATGTTTCAGCACATTCCTATGATATTGCTGATTCGTTCTTTTGACAACCTGCGTGCACATAGTGTGCTTTGATTTAATTTAAATTCTTCTTCAATATTCCGTATAATTTTTCCCTTCAAACCTTTTGCTTCGGCAGTAGTAGTCGTTGCAGCAGTAGTGTTTGGAATAGGGGTAAAAGAAGTTGTAGTAAGAATAGTAGCAGCAGTAAAAGTAGCAGTAGTAGTATGCTGAATACCCCCCTCATTATGCCCTGAAAGTTTCAAACTATTGCTCTAAGCCGTTCCTATATTGCTGATACACCCTTTTGACAACCTGTTCGCACATAGTGTGTTTTGACTTAGTTCAGCTTCCCCTTCAACATTTCCTGCATTTTTCCCCTTAATAGCCTTAGCCTTAGTTGCAGTCGCAATAAAAGTAGTAGTAGTTGTTATAGTAGTGGTAGGAGTAGTAGTAGTAATAGTAGCAATAGTGGTAGTAGTAGTAGTAGTAGTTGTAGTAGTAGTGGCAGTAGTAGTAGTGGTAGTAGTAATAGTAGAAGTAAAGGTAGTAGTAGTAGTAGCAACAGTACTAGTAGTGGTAGTAGTCGTAGTAGTAGTAGTAGTAGTAGCAGCAACAGCAGTAGTAGTATAAAAACTGGCTTTTGGTCTGCTGAACATCACCCTCCGCATGCCCTGAAAGTTTCAAATTATTGCTCTAAGCCGTTCCTATATTGCTGATACACCCTTTTGACAACCTTGTCGCATATAGTGGGTTCTGACTTAGTTCAGCTTCCCCCTCAACATTTCATAAAATTTACACCTTAATATCCATAGCTTTAGTTGCAGTCACAATACAAGTAGTAGTAGTTGTTGTAGTAGTGATAGCAGTAGTAGTAGTAGTGGTAGTAGTAGTAGTAATAGCAGTAGCAGTAGTAGTAATAGTAGTAGGAGAAGTAGTAGTAGCAGTAGTAGTAGCAGTAGTGGTAGTAGTAATAGTAGTAGTAGTAGTAGTAGAAATAGTAGCAGTAGCAGTGGCCAGGGGCATCCCGAGGGAGGGGGCTGGGAGGGGCAAACCCCCTCCAATTTTTTGGCATTCGGTAAAATTTTTGCCGAGGGCAAAACTTTGGCTGAAATTTTGCAAAATCGGCAGAAATTTAGCAAATTCCTGATTTCTGCAGAAAATTTGGCAAAAATCAGGTAGCGATTCGGTGAAATTTACGAAGTTTGCCCCCCCCTTTAATGAACTGAAGCTCGGGACACTCCTGGTAGTGGCAGTAGTAGTAGTAGTAGTAGTAGTAGTAGTAGTAGTGGTAGTAGTAGTAGTAGTACCAGCAGCGGCAGTAGTAGTATAAAAACTGGGTTTTGGTCTGCCAAACATTACCCTCCGCATGCCCTGAAACTTTCAAATTATAGCTCTAAGCCGTTACTATATTGCTGATACACCTTTTTGACAACCTGGTCGCATATAGTGAGTTTTGACTTAGTTCAGCTTCCCCCTCAACATTTTATAAAATTTCCACCTTAATATCCATAGCTTTAGTTGCAGTCACAATACAAGTAGTAGTAGTTGTTGTAGTAGCGATAGCAGTAGTAGTAGTAATGGTAGTAGTAGCAGTAATAGTAGTAGCAGTAATAGTAGTAGTAGTAGTAGTAGTAATAGTAGTAGTAGTAGCAGTAGTAGTAGCAGTAGTGGTAGTAGTAATAGTAGTAGTAGTAGTAGTGGTAGTAGTTACTACTACCACTTGAAGAGGGAGGGGCGATCTCCATAAATTTCACCGAATCGCTACCTGATTTATGCCGAATTTTCTGCAGAAATCAGGAATTTGCTAAATTTCAGCCGATTTTACAAAATTTCAGCCAAAGTTTTTGCCCTCGGCAAAAATTTTACCGAATGCTAAAAAATTGGAGGGGGTTCACCCCTCTTAGCCCCTCCTCTCGGGATGCCCATGGGCACTACTACTGCTGCTATTTCTACCACTATTACTACTACCATTACTACTACGTACTACTGTAGTACGTAGTAGTAATGGTAGTAGTAGTAGTAGAAATAGTAGCAGTAGTAGTGGCCAGGGGCATCCCGAGGGGGGGGGGCTGGGAGGGGTGAACCCCTCCAATTTTTTGGCATTCGGTAGAATTTTTTTGATTTCTGCAGAAAATTCGGCATAAATCAGGTAGCGATTCGGTGAAATTTACGAAGATTGCCCTCCCCCTTCAATGAACTGAACTCGGGACGCTCCTGGTAGTGGCAGTAGTAGTAGTAGTAGTAGTAGCAGTACTATTAGTAAAGGTAGTAGTAGTAGTAATAATGTGCGTATATTGCATCTTATTCAACTGATCATCCCCCTCATCACTCTGTGAAAGTTCCACGCTAAGTCATTGCTGAGACAAGTTCTTTTGACAATTTTTGCATGGACATAGTGTGTTTTGATTTAGTTCAATAATCCGCTCAACATTTATATGAAAGATTCACCTGAATGCCCTTGGCGTTTTTGGACGCCAAAGGTCAAACATACCCCTCTTTCCGATAACAAATACGATATGTGAACAACTGGAAAATCGTATAGCTTATAACCCTTACTCTGAGAGCTGTGGGGGGGGGATTACACTCCCCTAGTTATTGGTCCTTTCAACTATGCTGAAAAAAATGGCAATTCTGAAATTTTGATCCGATAAACGTGGGGAAAAAGTTGCGTGGGAGGAGGCTGTTTGCCCTACAAACACTTTTAGCTCTTAAAGAGGGCACTAGAACTTTCAACTATCAATCAAATGAGCCCCTTGCGAAGTTTCTTCAACAACTCTTCCCGTAATAAGCGCCCTGGGGAAAAGAAAAAAAAAAATAATACATTGTGCCCATTTTGCTCTTTACTTAGGCAGTACTATTGCGCTGCCTATGATATATAGTGTATGGGATGGTCTAGAAATTCCCAGGGGACTGTATTAATTTTTCAGGAAGGCTAAGGTTTGAAATTTTTTTTCTCCAGTAAGCGTTCATTTTTTCTGACTATTAAAATTTTTTGCACTTTTTGTTTATTTTTAGCGCCCTAAGAGGGAGGTGGACACCCTCTCGTACACAATATCCCAATTTTTCAATAATTTGAATTAGTTTAGTTTGGTGACTGTGGAAACTACTTGCTGCTAAAAAGATATGGCCAAATAGAAGTCTATATACCTGAGAAAAAAATCCATTGTGAAAATGCGTCGAATATGTGCAATCCAGTATATTAGCTGAGTCACCCTTGCATCATTAATTGAGCTTGTGTCATGGAAACAAGATTCTTGTCAAAAAAACGTAAAATAAATCCATTAAAATAGTTCCTTCTACAAAAACTTAATGACTGAGTTTGTATTGTGGAATGAAGAACTCTTGTTTTTTTTAGTATTGGACACCCTAGCTTTTAATTCAAATTTAAATTGCATGTCATTGTTGATATTGCCGATAACGTGACAAGATCTCTATTGGCTCATTTACCTTGTTGAGAGAATAGGAGAATAGTCGAGCCAATTAACGAAAATGTTTTTCTTTTTTTTGTGGGGGGGAGGATGTATTTTCAAAATCTCGGGTAGGACGATTTTGATTTTATTTCGACTTTTCGAATGCAAACACTAAGAAAGGATATTTGTCAGTCAAAATACCAATAAAATATTTTTGAAATCTAAGGGGGGCAAAGAACTAGGAAGAGGGTCAAATATAACGTTGATTCACGTTGGATTTCCCCAATCCTACAGCATGTGAACTAATTTTTTTATCTTTTTTTTTAAATTGAGATTCATTTTGTCGTAGGATAGCAATTCGTTATTTGGCACATTGATTCAGTGACGTCAATTAAAGGGAAGTAATGTATCGCCGTGGATTTTCTTCAACCCTAGATTTAAAAAATGGGGATCATTTTCATTGTAAAATACCTTTTTTTTTGTATCTTTAATAAAAAAAAATTGACGAAACGACAAATTTACACCTCTCCCCAAATTACAAGAATTTTTGACAGGAATGTTGAGTTGCTTTGATGTTTTCTTCCTGGAAATGCCATTGCGAATAACTGTCAAAGCTTCTTTTATTGTCTGCCCGTCTGTTAAGCGTGTGAAGTTTGACCTTCTTAGATAAGTTTTTGCCATTTGAAACAGAATAGGAGAATAGTCGGGCCAAATAACGAAAATATTTTTTAGGGGGAGAGGAGGGGAGGATATGTTTCAAAATCTAGAGGGGGACGGTTTTGATGTTTATTTCGAGTTTTCGTGGGCAAACACTAAAAAAGGGCTTTCCTCATTCAAATTACCAGAAAAGTGCTTATTTGCCAGAAGAAAGATCCGTATTTTTTGACAAAACAAAGATCACAGATTCACGTTTATTTCTTTTTTTTTCAAAGGTGATGAATGGCCATAGAAGATCAGAAGAGGGCTCATTCAAGCGGTAATTAAAAGTTCTAGTGCTCTTTTTAAGTTACCAAAAAGGTTGTTAAACAACTAGTCCCCTTTCACGCCCCCTATCCCAAAGACATCTGATCAAAATTTTACTTGAAATATGCTCTTCAGCATAGTTGAAAAGTCCAACTAATATGCCTCTGGGGATGATATACCCCCCCCCCCCCCCCCATAGCCCCTGGGGAAAGGCCAAATGAAATTTCCCTATCGTTTACGTACAGTATCGGTCATTGCAAAACATACAGACATTTTAGGAGGGGAGGATATTCAGTCGGGGACAATTTTTCATTACAAGGGAAGTCTTCTTGGGATTTTCCAGGAAAAGTTTACATGGGGGGTGGGATTTACCAGAATTCAAATGTGGATTTTTTATATTTGTCCTACTTTCTCTTTGATAATTTAATTTTAAATATGGAGATGTTTCAGGGGAACTGTCCAGGGAAAATTTTCTGCAGGGTTGAAATTACCAGGGGGATTTTCCTGAGAAATTTTCCATGTTGAAATTTTCTGTGGGTTAAAACCTCGGTTGGGGAGCGAGATTTCGGGTAAAATTTTCCAAAGAGGCAGGGAGAAGGGAAGATTTCAGGTATGATTTGAAAAACGATCAGAAGTAATTAATTTCTAATGAAACTAAGGAGAATAAGAAAGGAAATAAGAAGCTTCTGTTAAATTGGAATAAGAAGCTTTCTTAAAGTATTAATTAAGAAAACTATTTCCCCAAAACAAGTTTTTCAAAGAAAATTAAAGAGCTCCATTAAACCAAAGATGAGGAGAAATAAAGTCAAATAATCTTCCAAGCGTAAAATTACCACAAAGCACCACCATTAAATAAATGAAACCCTAAACGAACAGAAATTACAATAAATAACCGAGTCAAACTCAAAACGAGCAAGAATCAACACGAGTAGTGCTGACAACCCCCATGCCTTCTTAAGACCAGAACATAGTTTGCAATTTACTGAAAAACAAAATACATTAGTAGTATGGCCTCAACGAATACTAGCCGAGCCCTATCCCGATGTACTATAGGAGTTGTTAAACCCTCGTATCCCTTCAACAAGTACTAACACAGCCCTATCCCGGTGCACTATTAAAGTTGCTATTTCCTTGTATCCACCTATACTTCTATGACCGCCATAACATTTCTGGGAACATTACATGTCAAGTTTATTTTCTCGATGAAACCCTTCAGTGACTTTAAGCAGAGCCCTACACATGATGTTATCATAACTTCCGGAGATAAGAATGATTCAAGGAAACTCTTACCAGTTGTTATTTATCGAGGAAACAATGCCATGAATACAAGCGCCATTTACTCGGTATCTTGCGTATAGCCTCTTGCGATGGATATATTTAAATGCCAAAATATTTGATATAAAAGAAGGGGGTTTATGTCTAGCTATTATCAAAGGATTAACTGAGTTTGAACTCGCAGGATGTCTAAACAGAAATTTAACAAGGACTCTAATATACAAAAGGTTAGTGATCTATAAATATTTTGTTGTATGCTAACTCATACAGTTTCGGGTTGTCAAATGACATCTACAATCCCCTTTAGTTACTAAATTGTATCTATATCATCTATAGTTTTAAAATCACCCCTCCCTACTAGCCATTCTCGAGCTATTAAATTCAGTCCGTGGAATATTTTGAATCTGAACCTTCAGTGGATGGTAAAGAGCAATACCAAATATAAAAAAGCATTTACCGAATTTTATGTGTTTGTAAATTATATATATTAGTTTAAAAAACACTCCTCCCTATTAGCCATTCTTGAGCTATTGAATTCAATCCATGAATTATTTTTTGATTTTTTTATATTTTTTTTATTATTGATAATGATTACTGGTTTTCGATTATTGAATATCGATTACTGATTATTGGTTATTGATTGTAGATTATTGACTCTGGAGTATTGATTATCAATTATTGATTATTGCTTATTGATTATTGATTATCGATTATTGGTTTTCGACTATTGATTATTGATTATCGATTATTGATTATCGATTATTGATTATGATATGTTTTCTTTTCCACTGACATATTTTTTAGCTTCTAAGCAGTTTTCCATTGATTTTGTGAAATTTATATCTGATGTATGATTCGAACGTGAGACCCATGAGTTCCTATGGTAAAAGAAAAAAAACGTTACTTGACTGAGCCAACAAGTTGTTCATGGTATTTTGTTCTTAGAATTACATTCTAAGATAACCCATGTATCGTTTCTGGGACGCTAACCAACTGATGTTAAGCGTCTCAATATCGTAACAAGTTAATTGCGCAATCGTTTTTAACAATTGGAGTTGGATATTTGATAAATACTATCAGTGATTTGCTTCCAGGCACCTCTTTTGGCATTATTCCATAAATATAAATACCACAGTGATTTGAGATAATTGCGTGCGTGCGCGCACGTAACCTCGTCTAAATTACCTTAAAAAAATGAAATAAAGCTATGTCGACTTTGCATGGTTATTGTATATTGAGCAACCTCCGCTGTCTCTGATTGGTCCCTAAAAATGGGTGTTGTCTAAAAAACCAATCTGGCTGAAAAAGTGGAGTTTTCGTACTGCTCACTTTTTGCAATGTGTAGGAACCAGTGGGGGATCCCCGCTCGTTTGGAAAGGTGCCAAGGAAAGGCATGCAAATAGAATGTAGTTTCAAAACGTGTTTATTACTTACTTACAAATATTTTCATAATTTCTTGAATGAATTGTACTCTATGCTTGTCCCTGAGACACGATGTGGCTTTCCCACTATTGCTCTATGGCCGGCTATCGACACTACCTAGTTTATTGCATGTATTAAATCAGTATTTTTTACACAGTGGAACGATAAACACATAACTAATATCTCTAAAAAAGTGAAGATGAAGCATTTTAAGAAAGTGTGTTCACATGATAGTGTTATTGTAGCATTGAATGCTGACAAGGAGAAGTATTTAAACTATGAAATAAGTGCAAGTGGTAGTACTATCGGAAACGTATGCATGCGTTGTCATGACAGTAAGGAATTGAATTTCTTTGGAGTACCAAACAAATTCAACTCTTATGATGGTGGATATGCGAGATTGAGATCTCCGGAGATGATTACACTCAAAGAGAATGCCAACATAAAAATAATAGTTGATAAAGAGGGGCATCTTCTTGCTAGTGCTTGTGGTAACATGTTACCCAGTGTTAAACCATATCGTCAGCTTTCGGGTATTAGCATTCAAACGAAAGCAAAGACGAAAAGAAAGGCCTACTCTTCTACTAATATCATAAACCATACCCTGTCTACGTGCCGGAACTGTTACCTGTGTAAAAATAGTGTGATAATAGACAGTGAAATTGCTAGAAAAATAAAAAGGGCATTGGCAGAAAATATCACTAAGGAATATAAAGACGAATCGATGAAAAACAAAGTACCAGCAAACGTTACTACCATTGATCAAACAGTCAATGAATCAAATAATACCAAAGACGAAAAGTATATTGACCCTGTCGATGACACACCTATAAAAATTGTGTATGAGTCAAAATGGAATAATGATTATTCTACTGATTACGAACTAAGAGAAGACAATAGCTATACTATCAAGAGAGTTCATGGTGAAGCATTTTATGGAACAGATTCAAATGTCCAAAGTTGTTCAATTCTATATGCCATTATTTCATTAAAAATATATTATACCTTACATTGTTATGTGTTCATTATTTTTAGAGTAAGCTAGCATATCGAACGTTTAGAATGTCTATTAAAACATCGGAGATGTAAGAAAAGGATTTAAACACATCATATATTGGATAGATAGGTTAACATAGAGAAAATCTAGGTATAAGAATGAATAAATTCTCTATCGACATCTATTGACAGATACTTGGGATAGCATTGACAAAATCAAAGTATCGTAAGTAGCAAACTCTTTCTTGAATTCAACTCATGGGATTTCTCGAATTAAATATCAAAACAATAAAGAGTTTATTACTTACTTGCGATTTTATCATGATTTCTCGAATTAAATATCTGTATTGTGTCCAGGAAGCAAATTCAAGAAAGCGATTGTTACTTACAATTTCTTCACAATTTAATGAAAAGAATAGAACTATTCTAAAGAATAAAGACGGGTTAAGCTTAAAGATATTTATTGCTTAAACGTATTAACAGATTTTTTTTTTTTTTTTAGAAAAAAAACAGAAAATCCTCGCTTTTTGAACGAACACCATGTAAAGAAAAAATCACACGGAATAAAACGACTGATAATTTCTTGAATGAAGTATCTGTACTGTATATCCAAGAGGTAAAATCAATAAAGAGTTTGTTACTTACTTACAAATATTTTCATAATTTCTTGAATTAAATTTCTACATCCTATATCTAAGTCATGAAAACAATTAAGAGTTTGTTACTTACTTAGAATTTTGTCATAATTTCTTGAACGAAATGTTTTTTGTTTATCCAGCAGGTGAATTCAAGAAAGAATTTGCTACTTACTTACAATTTTTTCATAATTTTCTTTAATGAAATTTCTGTATTGTGTATCCATGAGGTGACTTCAAGAAAGAATTTGTTACTTACTTACAATTTTTTTTTCATAGGAGGCGAATTCAAGAAAGAATTTGCTACTTACTTACAATTTTTGATAATTTCTTAAATGAAATTTCTGCATTGTGTATACAAGAGGTGACCTCAAGAATGAGTGTGTTGCCTATTTACAATTCCTTCATAATTTCTTGAATGAAATTTCAGTATTGTGTATCCAATAGGAGAAAACAATAAAGACTTTATTACTTACTTGTGATTTTATTATGATTTCTTGAATTAAATATCTGTATTGTGTGCAGGAAGCGAATTCAAGAAAGCTATTGTTACTTACATGGGTTAAGCTTAAGGATATTTATTGCTTAAACGTATTAACATATTTTTGAAAGAATTTGCTACTTACTTACAATTTTTGATAATTTCTTAAATGAAATTTCTGCATTGTGTATCCATGAGGTAACTTCAAGAAAGAGTTAGTTGCTTACTTAGAATTTCGTCATAATTTCTTGAATGAAATGTCTTTTTTTTTATTTATCCAGGAGGCGAATTCAAGAAAGAATTTGCTACTTACTTACAATTTTTGATAATTTCTTAAATGAAATTTCTGCATTGTGTATACAAGAGGTGACTTCAAGAATGAGTGTGTTGCCTATTTACAATTCCTTCATAATTTCTTGAATGAAATTTCAGTATTGTGTATCCAATGAGTGAAAACAATAAATACTTTATTACTTACTTGCGATTTTATTATGATCTCTTGAATTAAATATCTGTATTGTGTCCAGGAAGTGAATTCAAGAAGGATATTGTTACTTACTTACAATTTCTTCATAATTTAATGAAATGAATAAAACTATTCTAAAGAATAAAGACGGTTAAGCTTAAAGATATTTATTGCCTAAACATATTAACATATGTTTTTGAGAAACAAAAAAAAAAAAAATACAACACCACATATTTACATAAAAATAGTACTTAGAGTTCACACTTAAACATCCAGAAACGATGATCCCATGATATAGAATAGTTTTTTTTTTTAACCATGTCTTATGGATTTATCACGATCAGGTATGTTCTTAGGTATCCACTGTGCGAAGAACCTAACCTCGTCTTCAGGACGGTGATAACCCCCTTCAAATTTAGGACACTTAAACTCTTCTAGATTGAAAAGTGGAATCCTAGGATCACACTTTTGAATTAAAACTTTATCTGTAGGTACATTGCCCTTTACGTAGAGTGCTTCAACCCCGAAAAAGCTGCAAATTTCACTGACTTCCTCCTGAACATTTCTCAGTTCCTGACCAGCATTATTAAGTGGTGTAATCACTCTATCATAGAATCCCAGTCTGTTTATATAACGTAATGTAGTACTCCACAAGCTTTTATCATACTCAAACAGATTATAGTTCACTATCCAATGATAACAGTCAATTTCTTCGAGATCCATAGACAATAATAAAAAAGCACATTCAAATATAACACCACAAGATGATTTTTTTAATCTGATAAATTCGGTGTCATACAGTCCTATCATCTTGGAAGCTATTAATGTACTTGTTAAGTAGAGAAATACTTCATCAAACTTTTATACCTTCGCTCAAGGTTTAATGGAGTTATGGCTAGTGAGAGATGAGTCCTAAAATCATCTGAATTCATTGTGGGGGGGAGTCATAAAACCTCCAGTGGGAATTTCTTAAGAAAACACATACATTAGAAAAAATACTAAATGTTCCATTATTACCTAAGTAGGCACGTCAAGAAAAACACAATAGCCTTATTTATAGTGAAGCGTTTCTTAGTCGTATGTTTACTCAAATATTCAACACGTACCATTTTTCCACACCAGCCACAAAACTCAATTCCTCCTAGAATTATTTCAACTAAATACTTACCCCCGCCTCATACGTACCATTTTTCCGTACCACCCACAAAAATCAATTCCTCCTAGAATTATTTAAACTAAATACTTACCCCCGCCCTAGAAAGTTCGGAAAAACACGATAGCCTTATTTATAGTGAAGCGTTTCTTAGTCGTATGTTTACCCGAATAATTAACAAGTACCATTTTTCTATACCATCCATAAAACTCAATTCCTCCTAGAATTATTTAAACTAAATAGTTACCCCCGCCCTAGAAAGTTTGGAAAAACACGATTGCCTTATTTATAGTGAAGCGTTTCTTAGTCGTATGTTTACCCGAATATTTAACAAGTACCATTTTTCCATACCATCCATAAAACTCAATTCCTCCTAGAATTATTTAAACTAAATAGTTACCCCCCGCCCTAGAAAGTTCGGAAAAACACGATAGCCTTATTTATAGTGAAGCGTTTCTTAGTCGTATGTTTACCCGAATATTTAACAAGTACCATTTTTCCATACCATCCATAAAACTCAATTCCTCCTAGAATTATTTACACTAAATAGTTACCCCCACCCTATAAAATTCGGAAAAACACGATAGCCTTATTTATACTGAAGCGTTTCTTAGTCGTATGTTTACCCGAATATTTAACAAGTACCATTTTTCCACACCAGCCACAAAACTCAATTCCTCCTAGAATTATTTAAACTAAATAGTTACCCCCCCGCCCTAGAAAGTTCGGAAAAACACGATAGCCTTATTTATAGTGAAGCGTTTCTTAGTCGTATGTTTACCCGAATATTTAACAAGTACCATTTTTCCATACCATCCATAAAACTCAATTCCTCCTAGAATTATTTAAACTAAATAGTTACCCCCGCCCTAGAAAGTTCGGAAAAACACGATAGCCTTATTTATAGTGAAGCGTTTCTTAGTCGTATGTTTACCCGAATATTTAACAAGTACCATTTTTTTCCACACCAGCCACAAAACTCAATTCCTCCTAGAATTATTTAAACTAAATAGTTACCCCTGCCTCGCACAGAAAGTTCAGAAAGACACAATAGCCTTATTTATAGTCGTATGTTTACCCGAATATTTAACATGTGCCATTATTTAAACTAAATAGTTACCCCCCGCCCTAGAAAGTTCGGAAAAACACGATAGCCTTATTTATAGTGAAGCGTTTCTTAGTCGTATGTTTACCCGAATATTTAACAAGTACCATTTTTCCATACCATCCATAAAACTCAATTCCTCCTAGAATTATTTAAACTAAATAGTTACCCCCGCCCTATAAAGTTCGGAAAAAACGATAGCCTTATTTATAGTGAAGCGTTTCTTAGTCGTATGTTTACCCGAATATTTAATAAGTACCATTTTTCCACACCAGCCACAAAACTCAATTCCTCCTAGAATTATTTAAACTAAATAGTTACCCCCGCCCTAGAAAGTTCGGAAAAACACGATAGCCTTATTTATAGTGAAGCGTTTTCTTAGTCGTATGTTTCCCCGAATATTCAACAAGTACCATTTTTCCAAACCATCCATAAAACTCAATTCCTCCTAAAATTATTTAAACTAAATAGTTACCCCCGCCCTAGAAAGTTCGGAAAAACACGATAGCCTTATTTATAGTGAAGCGTTTCTTAGTCGTATGTTTACCCGAATATTTTTTTTCCACACCAGCCACAAAACTCAATTCCTCCTAGAATTATTTAAACTAAATAGTTACCCCTGCCTCGCACAGAAAGTTCAGAAAGACACAATAGCCTTATTTATAGTCGTATGTTTACCCGAATATTTAACATGTGCCATTATTTAAACTAAATAGTTACCCCCCCCCCCCCGCCCTAGAAAGTTCGGAAAAACCCGATAGCCTTATTTATAGTGAAGCGTTTCTTAGTCGTATGTTTACCCGAATATTTAACAAGTACCATTTTTTCCATACCATCCATAAAACTCAATTCCTCCTAGAATTATTTAAACTAAATAGTTACCCCCGCCCTATAAAGTTCGGAAAAACACGATAGCCTTATTTATAGTGAAGCGTTTCTTAGTCGTATGTTTACCCGAATATTTAACAAGTACCATTTTTCCACACCAGCCACAAAACTCAATTCCTCCTAGAATTATTTAAACTAAATAGTTACCCCTGCCTCGCACAGAAAGTTCAGAAAGACACAATAGCCTTATTTATAGTCGTATGTTTACCCGAATATTTAACATGTGCCATTTTTCCATATCATCCATAAAACTAAATTCCAAGCTCTTTATTGATTTCACCTCTTGAATATACAGTACAGATACTTCATTCAAGAAACGTGATTAAACACGTTTTGAAACTACATGCTATTTGCATGCCTATAATCCGGTAAATTGTGTCAGAAAAACTTGAACCAAACTACCTAACCAGATCAAAAAACGGCAGTCACACTAACTTGATTAGTAATTGGATTCAGATATACTATGAACGGACTTTCAGTCCTACATTCACGGGTTTCTGCAAAGTGTTATGGGCTTCATTGAAAAAATACCAGTTAAAAAAAAAAAATAAATAAACATGTATCCATGAGTTTGACCGCCAAAAAATGAGTCTCATAAGTAGAAGGGGAGGTGCTACTCGTGTCACTCACCCCTGCTGCCACCTATAACTTTTTTTTACATAATTCATGGATGGTTATGTGTATTGGTCGATTTATTTGATGTTTTATGGTTTTTGTCAGTGAGAATTTGAAAAAACAGGAATTTTGTCGCATTTTTGTGTGGTTTTATGGATTTTGTCAGTGAGAATGAAAAAACAGGAAGTTTGTCACATTTATGTCTGTTTTCATAGATGGTTATGTGTGTTGATTATTTGACGGTTTTATGGATTTTGTCAGTGAGAATGGAAAAACAGGAACTTTGTCACTTCCTTCTTGTTGTTGTTTTGGGCACGCGATAGAGTCATAAGGGGAACACGTGGTTAATGGGGTCAATGTTGTTGTTGTTGTTTTGGGCACGCGATAGAGTCATTAGGGGGAACACCTGGTTAATGGGGTCAATGCTATTGTTGTTGTCTTGGGCACGCGATAGAGTCATAAGGGGGAACACCTGGTTAATGGGGTCAATGCTATTGTTGTTGTTTTGGGCACGCTCTCAGCGAATGTTATGATCCAGGAATAGATCCAAGTCATTAATGTCTTTGCCTTGGAAACAACTCTTTTGGTCGAACTCCAAAGGATATTAATAGCCAAAGGCCATGGAAACAATTCTCCAAGAAACATCTTAGCGATGAATTGTTTTAGCGCGGGAATCAGGTTTCTTATTAATTTGAAATGCATTAGCGCAGAGATGCCAAAAACAAAAGGAACACGCTGAATTACGTTTAGGGATTATTTGGGCGAAACTGTTTTAGACAGGTTATGGAATTATTTCGGCGAAACAGTTAGAGACATTTTAAAAGATGATTTTTGAAGAGATTTTGGAAGAGGTTTTGAGTGTGGTCGTTATAGTAAACAAGTTCCATTTGAACAGTGTTGCGAGGTCCTCTACCCAACCCCAAAGGGTTCCGATCCCCTACCCCAACACCGAAGGAAGCCCCTGGTCCTCAAAGGCTCCCCAAGCTCCCAAAGAGCCCCAGCCCCCCAAACGCCCTCCTCAGACCCTCAAAGGCCCCCCCCCCTGGTCCCAAGGCCCCCCAGACCCCCAAAGGCCCTCCCTGTGCCCCAAAGGCCCTCCCCCGGCCCCCAAAGGTCCACGGCTCCAAAGGCCACGGTCCCAAGTGCCCCCCCGACCCCCAAAGGCCCTCCCTGTGCCCCAAAGACCCTCCCCCGGCCCCCAAAGGTCCACCGGGCTCCCAAAGGACCAATCGGTCCTCAAGTGCCCCCCAGACCCCCAAAGGCCCTCCATGTGCCCCAAAGGCCCTCCCCCGGTCCCCAAAGATCCCCCGGGCCAGAGAAGCGCCACCGGGATGCGCCGTGGGCCAGGAAAGCGCCGCAGGATGTGCCGCAGGGATGCGCCGCGGGTCAGGAAAGCGCCACAGGGGATGCGCTGCAGGGAGGTTAGGTTAGGTACCTATGATTTGGGATGGGTGGATTGCTACTTTTGACTTTTCTGAGCTGGATTTCTTAGCCTATCATAGGTTTTTGTTGTCTGAAACCTATAGTTTGGGATGACTAGTTTGCTATTTTTGACTTTTCTGAGCTAGGTTTCTTAGCCGTTCATAGGTGAGTGTTGTCTGAAACCTATGATTTGGGATATGTAATTTGCTATTTCCGACTTTTCATAACCGGATTTCTTAGTCTTTCGTAGGTGTGTGGTGTCTGAAACCTATGATTTGGGATGTGTGGGTTGCTATTTTTTGACTTTTCTGAGTTGGATTTCTTAGTCTTTCATAGGTGTGTGGTGTCTGAAACCTATGATTTGGGATGTGTAGTTTGCTATTTTCGACTTTTCTGAGCTGGATTTCTTAGCCTTTCATAGGTATGTGTTGTCAGAACATTATGATTTGGGATGTGTAGTTTGCTATTTCAGGCTTTTCTGAGCTAAGGTTTTCTAGTATTTCGTAGGTGAATGTTGTCTGAAACCAATAGTTCGGGATGAGTAGTTTGCTATTTTTGACTTTTCTGAGCTAGGTTTCTTAGTCTTTCGTTGGTGTGTGTTGACTGAAACTGATGATTTGGGATATGTAGTTTGCTATTTTTGACTTTTCTGAGCTGGATTTCTTAGTCTTTCATAGGTGTATGTTGTCTGAAACCTATGATTTGGGATGGGTGGATTGCTACTTTTGACTTTTCTGAGCTGGATTTCTTAGCCTATCATAGGTTTTTGTTGTCTGAAACCTATAGTTTGGGATGACTAGTTTGCTATTTTTGACTTTTCTGAGCTAGGTTTCTTAGCCGTTCATAGGTGAGTGTTGTCTGAAACCTATGATTTGGGATATGTAATTTGCTATTTCCGACTTTTCATAACCGGATTTCTTAGTCTTTCGTAGGTGTGTGGTGTCTGAAACCTATGATTTGGGATGTGTGGGTTGCTATTTTTTGACTTTTCTGAGCTGGATTTCTTAGCCATTCATAGGTGTGTGTTGACTGAAACCTATGATTTGGGATGGTTAATTTGCTATTTTTGACTTTTCTGAGCTAGATTTCTTAGCCTATCATATGTGTGCCCTTTCAGAAAATTATGATTTGGGAGGTGTAGTTTGCTTTATGGACTTTTCAGAGCTAGGATTCTTAGTCACTCATAGGTGTTTGTTGTCTGAAACTTCGAGTTTGGGATGAGTAGTTGGCTATTTCAGACTTTTCTGAGCTAAGGTTTCTTAGTATTTCGTAGGTGAATGCTGTCTGAAACTTATGATTTGGGATATGTAAATTACTATTTCGGGCTTTTCTGAGTTGGATTTCTTAGTCTTTCATAGGTGTGTGGTGTCTGAAACCTATGATTTGGGATGTGTAGTTTGCTATTTTCGTCTTTTCTGAGCTGGATTTCTTAGCCTTTCATAGGTATGTGTTGTCAGAACATTATGATTTGGGATGTTTAGTTTGCTATTCCAGGCTTTTCTGAGCTAAGGTTTTCTAGTATTTCATAGGTGAATGTTGTCTGAAACCAATAGTTTGGGATGAGTAGTTTGCTATTTTTGACTTTTCTGAGCTAGGTTTCCTAGTCTTTCGTTGGTGTGTGTTGACTGAAACCTATGATTTGGGATATGTAGTTTGCTATTTTTGACTTTTCTGAGCTGGATTTCTTAGTCTTTCATAGGTGTGTGTTGTCTGAAACCTATGATTTGGGATGGATGGATTGCTACTTTTGACTTTTCTGAGCTGGATTTCTTAGCCTTTCATAGGTGTTTGTTGTCTGAAACCTATAGTTTGGGATGACTAGTTTGCTATTTTTGACTTTTCTGAGCTAGGTTTCTTAGCCGTTCATATGTGAGTGTTGTCTGAAACCTATGATTTGGGATATGTAATTTGCTATTTCTGACTTTTCATAACCGGATTTCTTAGTCTTTCGTAGGTGTGTGGTGTCTGAAACCTATGATTTGGGATATGTAATTTGCTATTTCTGACTTTTCATAACCGGATTTCTTAGTCTTTCGTAGGTGTGTGGTGTCTGAAACCTATGATTTGGGTGTGTGGGTTGCTATTTTTGACTTTTCTGAGCAGGATTTCTTAGCCATTCGTGGGCGTGTGTTGACTGAAACCTATGATTTGGGATGGCTAATTTGCTATTTTTGACTTTTCTGAGCTAGATTTCTTAGCCTTTCACAGGTGTGGCCTTTCAGAAAATTATGATTTGGGAGGTATAGTTTGCTTTTTGGACTTTTCAGAGCTAGGATTCTTAGTCACTCATAGGTGTTTGTTCTCTGAAACTTCGAGTTTGGGATGAGTAGTTGGCTATTTCAGACTTTTCTGAGCTAAGGTTTCTTAGTATTTCGTAGGTGAATGTTGTCTGAAACTTATGATTTGGGATATGTAAATTACTATTTCGGGCTTTTCTGAGTTGGATTTCTTAGTCTTTCATAGGTGTGTGATGTCTGAAACATATGATTGGGAATGTGTAGTTTGCTATTTTCGACTTTTCTGAGCTAGGTTTCTTAGCCTTTCATAGGTATGTGTTGTCAGAAAATTATGATTTGGGATGTGTAGTTTGCTATTTCAGGCTTTTCTGAGCTAAGGTTTTCTAGTATTTCGTAGGTGGATGTTGTCTGAAACCAATAGTTTGGGATGAGTAGTTTGCTATTTTTGACTTTTCTGAGCTAGGTTTCTTAGTCTTTCGTTGGTGTGTGTTGACTGAAACCTATGATTTGGGATATGTAGTTTGCTATTTTTGACTTTTCAGGGCTGGATTTATTAGCCTTTCATAGGTGTGTGTTGACTGAAACCTATGATTGAGATGAGTGGTTTGCTATTTTTGTCTTTTCTGAGCTAGTTTTCTTAGCCGTTCATAGGTGTGTGTTGTCTGAAACTTATGATTTGGGATGTGTAGTTTGATATTTGAACTTTTCAGAGCTATGATTCTTAGTCCGTCAT